>LPNX010851860.1:25216-57940 GCA_001517045.1 Pseudotsuga menziesii
ATGGAGTTTCACCTGAAACCCATTTCCAAGATATGGGAACCTTCCCATGAAGTTTGGCCTCTGCAGGCCATCACACATGGTCTTCTTGCAATGTGTACCCCTGGCACATTCATCAAGCAGCCAAATAGTCAATCATCACCTACTAATACAATACAAATTTGATTGTTCCATAACCAAGCAATGGCATTAGTAATTAAATTCAATATGAATTTGAAACTCTGTCTACTGCAGAAATTGATTTGCTTAGCAATGAGGTGATCCTCATTTTTTTGTCTCTTGTAAGCACCACCACTATTCCCATTATAATTTTATGCTTACTATAATAACATGAGAATCCACTTACGACATGTTCTCCTAACACAATTCCATGTAGGCCAACAATGATTAGTAGTTATCAGCAATTCTCAAATCTGAAATTTACAAGTCCAACTCGATAGTCCATCCTGCACACAAACTATTTTCACAACCATGAGACTCTCCTCATGAGGTTTGGCTCTTTCACATGGTAGGTTTCGGCCTTCATCATGGTCTTACCCACATTGCCATGCCCCAAACAATCTACCTGAAATATGAACTTCAATCAACCAAACACTTTGTAAGTCTCCTTGGATATAACATTTCATTGTTGCAACAATCATTGAAGCATTTTCAGAATTATAGAATTCGAACACTTCCATCTGTTAATCACATCAATATTACCAAAACTCATTTACTTCATGTGAATCATTATCATACTAAAATTGCAAGGTATAGTCACATCATTTATGAAATTTAAATGAAATGTTTAGATACTCCTTACTTCACAGGCCTATCATTTGTACCACCTTTCCCTTCCATAGAACATTCTGGAAACCAATCGATCATGACTACCCTCTTCATGCACTTACTATTTTGTAGTTATAACAATTCTTGAAAGGATTCTAGAATTATCATCAATTCATCATTTCAGCCATTGATTAGTCATAATAACGCATGCGCTATCTTGATGCATTCATGCAATGCATCACAACATTTGCACCCACACTTATGTATGCATATTTACAACATTCACTCAAACTTTTCATATGCATCCATTCATTGCATAACTACAAGATTTATAAAATCTCTTAATGCATATCCACTCAATGCTACCTTGTATTGATTCAGGAATACTATGCATTCAAATATACTATGGCCTAACCGTGACTACCTCATATAGGATGCCCTACCATAATCAAGACCACCAGTACTCACTTTCTTTGGGCTACTAAGCTGATAACAACATGTACAGACATGATACATTTCTATATGAATGTAGGGTAAACTTCTAAACAGCCACAAGGTGTGAAACCTCTTTCCTTCAACACTCCATGCTCCCCCACACTATGGCAGTATGCCATTCATATGAATACATTTCAATCTAATGCATACTATTCTATGATTATTGGATGTAGTTCAATGGAACCTTATCCAATATTCTTTTAACATCTATGCAGTTATCATAATCAAACCATTACCTGCATGGCTCCCATGTACAACCTTGATGTTACCAGTTTAGTTGGTCTCTTGTAGGAGATTGCAGAATTCGCTCACCAACTTTTGATCCTGGATTTGTTGCCTTATCCCTTTCTCCATAAGGCTTTACGGGTCACATTCATCAACATCATCAACATATTCAGCCATGCTCATGTTGTCGTTGGTCTTTCCACCAATACCAACACCAATACTAACTTATCAACCACAATATTTACCATTAGTGGTTTATTGCATATGAAAAAACCCACTACTTTTACCAGTATGTAATATCATATTCGTGCAAAAAAAAACATATCCTCATACATTTTATGTACAAAACTTATAAAATATAAATATAGTTAGCAAGATAGGGGTTAAGGAAATTTCCCTTTTCAATTCCCTCGTCTTTGCATGGAATTCCTCTTCCACATAACAGCTGGTTTGATTTCATGGTTTTTGCTACTTCTAGGCATGCAATTCTCGGATTTGTCCATATTGACAGCAACTTTTTTTTGTCAAACAACCACTAGTACTTTTCTGCTCCTCATTCAAACTTTGGTGATTCTCCCTTGTTCCCTACTGGATAAGCTTCCCAAAGCCTATCCACATGCTCCATTCTGAATTCGAGTGTGAAAATCACACTACTTTTAAAATGACGATTTTCACCAAATTTCAGCACTTTTACACCAACTTCAGCCACCTGTAGGAGCAAATCTAGGAAGATTCAGGAAAAAATTTCTATCGGGCAAAGTTAGTCTATACAACAAGGAACACCCAGTAACTTGTGGATTTCATTTCTGATGCACCATTCATATTTTATGAATTCTGGGTTTGACTAATTTGCCCAAACCTAGAATTTTCTTCCTTTTCAGCCTTGAAAATCCACTGGAAACTGCTGAAAATCCGACTGAAAAAGCCACTGAAATCCGTTGAGAAATCCCACTTGAAAACTCAAAATTTTCTTTTGTCGTATCAGGTCTCTTCCCAACTAAACTTCTGACATATAGGTTCCTTAGTTGACTACACTTCCGACACTTCGGTGGTCTAATCTTCATCCTTCTTCTGATGCTCATCGGCGGTCCAATCCACTAAATTTTTCGACATTTCAGGCCAATCTTCCTCTGGATTCCGACGTATCAGTGGACCGATCCTCTAAATTTCTCTGACGTATCAGCGGACCGATATTCTAAAGTTTTTTTACCCTCCCAACACTTCGGAAAAACTTCTTCCTTCGTCCACCGCTGCATCAACTATTTAATCAGCTAAATTTCTCCGACGTTTCGGCTTCCTTTAGGAGATCCTTGCTGACACTTCGGCTCCGCTTCAGCGATAAACTTTCGACAATCTCAACACTTAGAAATTTTTTGAAATTTCACCCACATCGGCTCAAACATGTATTGTCTGTCGCCGCCATTGCGGCTCAAACCTACCAACCCAGCCGACGTATCAGCTCTATCATCCTTTTCCTGTCGACGTATCAACACCTTCATCATCTTTATTCTGCCGTTGTTGCGGTACCTTCAAGATTTCTCAGCCGCTTTATCGGCTCATACTTCCTCTATCTCTTGCCGCCGTCGAGGTCTGTATCGGAGGGTCTTTCGACTAAGCTATCCACTGCATCGGCTAAACTTCCATCTAAGCCATCCAACGATCTGACGATCTTGACACTTAGAAAATTTTTGAAAAATTTTCCTCCCTCCGCGGGTTCTTCATTGGCTGTGTCTCAGCTTAGCCCAGCTGAGACCGTCGGCTTCTCTCCACCAAAACCTTCGGCTCCTCTCTGTCGAAACCACCGACAATTCCCAAACTTGAACAAATTTCCAAAATTTTTCATTCCACGGGTTCCCGTCAGGTGGACTTCTATCTAGGCTATCCGATGCATCGGATGAGCTTTCGGCTAAGTCCTCTGACATATCTGATGGGATTCAACCTAAACCATCTGATTTTTTTTTCACACTTAGAAAAATTTCTTGAAATTCTTGAAATTTTTCCTGTCAATCTTAGATTTTCTCATTTCTCTTCCTGCTACGCAAAGGGCAACCTGCCTCTATCAATGATTCTCACGGCCCATTGAGGCCCATGTTGTAACATGAGCTCTGATACCAATATGTAACATCCCCAACCCTTTGTTAGGATTATTAATCCTCCCTTGTCCAAATTTGGTCATATGTCTAAATCGGGATTCCATCCAGTCTATTTATAGTCATTAGCACCATTAGGTAAACTTGACCTAATTGGGGCACATGTTTCAGTTACTAAAGTGTGGGGAACACTAATTGAGGCTCACTGCCACTTATTGCACTTGATTGCATAAGTTTAGGAGCTTCCTAGATCAATCCCTACAATTTAGGAAGCCACTGGGAGTGCTGAAACCAACCAAGGTCGGTTCACTTCAATAAATGACTAGTCAAGCTAAGTTAGGAGTCAGTTACATTCAGTTCAAGTCCTCCACATTCAGTTAGCACTAGGTTTACTTGATTGCACACATGTGGGGTGCATTTCTCACCTACCACAGTCAGTTAACCATTAGTCAACACTAAATGTAACACTTGGTTGTGTTTTAGAGCTCCGATGAACTCCGGTTATGATTTAGACAAGGACAGTTAACTACTGGGTCCTCCGATAGTGATTTAGACAAGTCTTGGTTACCTACAGTCAAGTAGAGTCTAATCAATTCGAAATTCCTCGTGTGGATTCGAATTGCTTGTGGCTATTAAATCCATTTTACTTCATTGTAATTATCATCTGAATTACTTTTTTTATGAATGAAAGCATTCACAGCTGCAAGCCTTTTGCACTGTTTCATTCTTCAATTGCTGAGTAAATTGTGAGATCTTCTTTGTGAGTTGTGTATTTGTCTACAGATCTATATGCTCAAATTTACACCCTCCAACCGGCGAAGAGGATGCTACCACACTATGATCTAATCCAAGCAACTAGCCCCATGGACATGTACATACATGTAATACTAAAATAAAATGTTTTGAAGTAAACATGCAAAGATGTATAATTATTCATCATACAATGGAAGCAAAACCATACATTCAAGCATTCAACATGTTCAACATAATTCATTAGACATCAAATATAATTGCAGAGATGAAATAGACAAGAATACTTATCTTTGAACAAAGAATTTGTCCCGCAACCAGCTACGTCACTGCAACGTTCCACCCAACCATAGGCCAGTGTGCTCCTTACTCTCTCAGCAACACTACCACCCCCAAGCTGGGCATGATTCTCCAAGGAATAAGGAACAAGCAGGCTTACACAAACCCAAGGATACACAAATCAGCCAAGCCAAGGAGCTAGGAAAGCTGGATTCTAAGCTCGTGAGCTCATTGAAGAGCTAAGGACACCTACACCAAAACTAGGCTGACTTCTAGGACACCCACACACACCCAACACAACGAAATCAGTCCCTTCTCTGCTACACAGTCCCTCAGGCCCTGACCTCCCTTCCTGTGCTATTCAGAGGTTGTGGAGAAGAAATCCAGCCCTCTAGCTCTGCCTGTGTGGCTCCCAAACACACCAGGTTTATCAAGCAAACCAAACCTTCATCCCCACTCCAACATAGTCTGAGGACCAACCACTGCATACACGCAGCAAAATGAGCAATTCACAGCTTGGGCTAGGAAATCCGATCCCTGAGTCATTCTTGGCCCTATCGTGGCCAAAACGACTCAATAAGAAACCACAGCAAACAAAATCATGGGGAAAACAACAGCCCCGATCTCAACACTGGAGCAATGGGAAAATGCACAGCCCGGAGTTGGAAAAGGAGATCTGGTTCCTAGCCTAGACAGAGGGGCATACACATAGAACCACAAAATCGGTATGGAAAATACATACACACCCCATAACTCCAATTGATCATTCACGAATACCACAAACTTCAAACACACAGCAGAAATTGTTCCCAGAGGCCGCTCTTCTAGTTCGCTGCATGAGGAAAAAACAATCCCAGCCTGTGCGTGAGGAGAAGAGAATGACTGTCCCTACATGAGGATGGGAAAACAATGGAAGAATGGAGAATGGGAGAGAGTGGATTCATGCTTTCCCTGCCCATGTGAAGTGAAGGAGTCCACCGTCATTAGAGAGAACTTGAGGTCAAAAATGGGCCTCAAAAGGACAAAAATGTACTATAAAAATCAACCAATTACATTCTAGTAGATGACATCATCCCCCATGGTTGAGGTGACATTGCACGAGTTAAGAATGCTTATTTGTCACATTTTCTATGGTGGATGAAAACCCATAGTTAACCAAGGTAGTAGTATAAGTACTTTTAAGTCATAAAGTGAAGTACTCACAATAAAAGTCATTTCACACTTTCTCATAAAATAATATTATTGTTATTTTCAAGTAAAGTACTCACAATTCACTTTCTCATAAAATAATATTATTGTCATTTTCAAGTATAGTACTCATAATTCATAAAAATGTATTTTCACATCTTTTTATAAAATAATATATTGTCATTTTCATGTTTTTTTTAATTTTAAATTATATATTCACTCAATTGTATTTAATATCATAATGTCAAACTAATATATATATATATATATATATTAAATCTTGTACTTTTAAAATAAATTAAATTTATGAATGATAATTATATGAAAAAAAATATGTTAGTTATGCATATAAATTAAATTCATTTTTTTTTAATTTTATTTACAAGTTCAATACAAATAAATGTTAAAGGACAATAATTTTTTGGGAATTTACATTGAATCTTAGTCACATCATTGTAGAGTTATTTTATTAATTTTATTTATAGTCAATTTAAAAAAGTAACTCAACCATGGTTATTTATATTGTGCATAAAAAGCAGTGGAGGAGGTGAGTTGTCATATATGCCTACCCCATAAAACCCCTAACTCATAATATTTTAATATATCTTATATTTTTGTAGTACATCTCTTAGGAGGCCCATTTTTTACCTCAAATTCTCTCTAATGGGAGTGTGCGTGTGGGAAAGGACTGACAATCCTGCCACCCACCACTACCCAGCAATAACTACCCAACTAACAACAGCAGTTTTAAATGTGGTAGTTGGCTGATGAGACAAGGAAAGGTGAGTGAGTCAAAAGGGTGGGTGACAACTAAATGGGTTCAACAGCTGACACATGGCTTTTCCCCATTGGCCCAAGGTTTAATAATTCCCCCTCCTTATCCTTAGGAAAATCATGCCCTTTTCATCATGGTTGCATTGACATAGCTGGTTGGGGTTCATTTTAATTAAAGTGCATATTTACATTATGTTGAAACTATAATGTGCCGGATAGCACGATATACCATCGGCAACGATCTCAATCGTCGAAACATAACACATCCAAATCGATGGTGGGGCTTTTGCCTTTAGCTCCACACCACGATTAATTACAATATATACATCATGTACCTTTTAATGCAAACGAGGTAAAAACCGGGGTATTACAGAGATCAATGGATATATATACATACACTATTAATATTTAATAATTAAAACTAATGTATAGTTAACATGTTATGTGAATTAAAAACATTAAAATAAATATACTTATAATAATTCTAATATAAGTTGATGACAAAATAAACGTTGTAATTAAATAATGAATTTGGAATTTTGGTTTTGAACTTTCTCAATATTTATTACGTAAATTCGGCCTAGATATTAATGGATTTCAACATTATCTACATCCGAAGTAGAAATGGATGGATGTGAATACATCAGGGTAAATCTATGTTGCAAATTAAAATAATTTGTTCTCTTTATGTTTTTTATCCGATTTTAGGGTTGGATAGCTGGGTTTGACTTAAGAATTTGCACAGTTATTGTGTAACAACTGGAACATAACCTACAGAATAAAAAAATTCTGAACGAAAATTGTCATGGTTTAATAGACACTGAAACAAGGAATTTTGGTCTCGTCCTAATCTTAAGCATTTCAAAACATAAATCGTTTGAGATCATCATAATCTTCCATGAAAACATTTCAAAACATTAGTCATTTGTCAAAAATACTTCACAATATATTAATAGTCACCATAGATTAACTTAATATAGCTGTGTAAACCCTTCATTACAAAGTTTTTCATCTCTATCTAGAGAAGTCCTTCCATCAAACCCACGACTAATTTAGATTACACTGTAGTTATTGATCTGGTGGGATAATGACTGATTGATTAAATAGCATCCAACAATGATATTCAACAACAATAAATGCACTTCTACCAAGAAATAAATGCATTATTTCCAAATTAATTATTTATTGATGGTGCCACATTAAATTTAAATTTATTTTTAATGTCATGGCCATACTTTTTATTTCGATAGAATTGCCACTCGAGGATACACCTTCACATGAAAATACATATTGTTATACTAAAAATTAAATTAAATTATTATTATTACGTTACCAAAAATATTGTTTCACTTAAATTCAAATATTTCCAATGAAAACATTAAAATGCTAAATTAACTAAATTTGTAATTTGAAACATTTCACCCTTACAAATTTATAAAGAAAAACATGTTATTTTTAAGATTCTTAACTAAAATTACAAAAAATAAATAATAATTAATAATCAATCACTATCTTAAAGTAATTTCGAAATAAATAATAATTAATAATCAATCACTATCTTAAAGTAATTTCGAATTTGGAAATGGGTATCTATTGGAAGATTTATATCTGTGGAGTTAAATTCTCTACTCATTTTTCCTGACCCTGAACTCTGGTCGGGAGGATATTAAAGCGGTAAAATGGGTTGTCAAATCTTTTTCCAATAATCCCATGCCAAACTATCATTGTGGGATTGCCTACAGAAATAAGCATCTCCAAGTATTTGAAGGAGCTTTTTGTTCCACTTTCCAATAGCGGATAATTTATCCAGAAGAAGGTTGTTACTTCCTAGGGATAGGTGCCCGAGACCAGGACGAAAACCAGATCAGTGTTCCAATTTATCATAATAGGGTGGGTGTCATTGTTCATATTACATTATTCATAGGGCCAGACATTATCCTGTAAGGCATAAACATTGAATAAAACCATATACAATGTATGTAATCAACAAACCAACATACTTTAATTGTAACTACGTTTATTTAGAACTATTCACGATTAGGTTTACAATGAGACGGTATTCCAACCCTATAAGTGTAGTTGTATCTCTTTATTTTCCATTTCTCTGTCGATTCCAATAGTTGCAAGTTGAGTGATTGTTATGTTATTTATTTAAATAATCGACTTCATGAACCCAATTTAAGTGTTCTGTATTATGGTACAATTCTCCCATTCCTCCATTGTTCGAGACTATAAAATTGTTAATGCTCTACATATTACATTAATAATTACGGAGGATATTTTCTAACTCATTCATCTGCACGGCCCAACGAAACACTTCTAATTCAACATCTATTGAACAGTCTGATGGATAGAAGGGCATATTCCACTGGGGAAATGATAGCTCATTCAAATCAAATAAATTATCATGTCAATTAGTTTTATCACCTGCAATATGATCAATGTATGGCCGAAATTCCTCTTCTTCTAAACTCGACTGGGAGAAAGTAGTTGTATTTCTACCTCCTTCAACAAGATTAAGATCTTCAATCACAAAAGAAATGCGTTCTGTATATTGTTTATTATTACATGATTTGAAGGTGTTGGGCTTAGGGAAAGATAGGAAGAATTCAATAATAATGATGCCCAAGTTTGAAAAGAGTCAACTCGCAAGAAGTAAAAGAAGATGTGACAAAAGGACAAAAGGAAGAACATAAGAAGGAAAAGAAGGAAAAGTAGCTACGACAAAAGCAGACGTGGAAATAAGGAAGGACACGATATAATAAGTAGTACAGAAGGAAGATGCGACAGAGAAGGAACAAAAACAAGCAAAGAAGAAAGAGATAAGGAAAGAAGCAACAGAGGAGAGTTCATGAAAGAAGAGAGTCTACGACGGAAGAGAAACAATGATAGAAGGAAAGGATGCGAAAAGGAAGGAATCAACGGAGTTAACCATGTTAGAGGATGTGCAGTGGCACAACGGATGGAAAGATACATTTCAGAAAGATCGTGGGTACGAGGTCAACTAGAGTCAGTGGAAGCTACATGTATGAAAGCATCTTTGTAAGTCGGTTCGTTAGTTCCAACTGACATTTGTCGATAGAATAGGAAAGACAACCTATTGGCTAATTGTATGAAGTCGGCTGAAAGTGACATTTAAGAATCTATAAAAGGAGGAGCCCAAGCTATATGTGGTTTAAACACTCTTTATTCGTTTTGAGCCTCTGGTCATTTTAGCTCTTGGATAATTACCTCCTGGTCAGTTAGCTACGGCTCATGTGTTAAATTTTGTAAGTTGTATTGTCTGTTAGTTTTCTAAGTGTGTTTAGTCACAAAGAAGAGTTGAATAATATGCAACTGAGTGCGCAGAAGTGTAGAAGGGTTGAGTCGATCTAGGCTGCGTACGGATCACTAGTATAGTCAAGTAGAGAAAGAGTAGCGATAGAAGACCAGAGAGAATGAGAGGAGGAAGAATTTTGTATAGATAAGAAGGAAATATCTAGAACAGAGTCTGCAACTTAGTGCGTAGACGAAAGGGTGCCATATATTTCTCATTCTAGATGAAGAACATTTTTGTGGTTTTTCCTGGATGGGTTTCCACATTAGATATTGTGTTGAATGTGTTTGAGTCACATAAATATGTGACTATGAATGTGTGTTTATGTATTTTCTTATGAATGAGTTTATATGTAGTTTTCGCACTGTTATCATTGAATGTATTTAAGCTACATCGGGTTTGTTTTTATAATACTTGTCGAAGGATGAGTAGTCTCACAGCATAATTGTGTTTAATAAGTATAAATACCCCACCCATCAACTTTTGTTAAGTGCCTTGGTCGAATATCAAGGGGCATGAAATCGCCCACCCAACTGTGGAAACCTGGTTCTAGAAGCTACCCATAGAAAAATATCTTGGGTGAGACTACATCTGCATCGTAGGTGCTGCTAACTCAGCCTTACTCTATTGAGTCAATATCATAGGATTTGTTGCATGCAAGGAAGGGACTGAACTTGAGTCAAGAGAGTTCAACGCCAACAAATGGTTCTAATCTCATCCATTAATGACTATACCATTTGCTTTGGTGCAAAGGTATTGTCATGTAAAATTTTGCGCAAGCTGCAACTGAACCAATGTACTGTGGGTGCAGTTGCTCTAGCTGAACTCTGCATCGAGGGATTTCAGATTAACTAGTCACAATTCTTGTTGAATGAATTGCTATAAGACGCATCTATTTCACAGGAAAGATGTAAACCTTTCCATTATTCCTGGTTGTTAATTTTGATTTCATTTGTTGTCTGGTCCGACCCACCAAACTACCATTCCATGGATATACATGCTCGCTGCAAGGGATCGAGATACCAAAATCTATGGTTCACACAAAAAAACAAGGACAAACAGCAGGATACTAATATTGATTTTTTTATGCATGGAGAGGCCCTGAGGGATCAGGTGTGGAAGAAGAGAAGAATTACAGATGACATTGTTAAATGGTTCCACCAAACTATTAGGTTTCCTATCAGTATGCATTATGTTATGATACATCCGCGAAAAGACCCACAATGCCAATGGTTGGCAACGTGGTTTCAATTAACTGAAGAAGAAGTGGAATCCATTGTCCATGAATGGGTGAAAGAATGGTGTGTCTATGTTATAGATGAACAAATAGTACATGAAGACCTAGACCAGGACAAACCACCATCATCACAACATAAATATCAAGAAGAGGACCCACAGGAATATGCACAAGTTCACGATCCAACCCAGAGTGGCTCTAGCTCAACTCCCACAGATCTAGTCATAGAAGAGAATTGGAACCAGGAAGAAGCATAGAAAGGAGAATCTTAAAGAAAGAAAAAAGAGAAATGTTGAAAGAACTTCCAATACCTTCATCATTGATGGGGAAGAGTTGACGCAGTTAACTGAAGTGCTAGTAGAATTCGCGGAGACAGGCTTTCAGAAAATATACAACTAACAGACATAGCTAACAAGTAGTATTATTTATCTGCTGAAAGCACTATGCATAGTTGTTGAAGAGGTTAGAATTGTACTGGATTATACGCCTCAGGTACCTGGACCTTCTAAAGAACAACAACCTGAGATGCCAATTCCAGTTCTACTAATCAGAGCTCAAGTATCAGGATAAGTACTTGATCTAGTAACCCTGGAATTCAATGATGTTTCCAGAAGGATAGGGAAGATAACCATATATTTTTCGTAGATGTGCATGATTGAGGTATATGCATTGCAAAATGTCACAGTCGCAGAAATGAAAATAAGAGAATTCATTTGATCTTTGCATAACTCTTTGAATTCATTTGATGTGAATTCTCCACCATTATTTGATCTAAAGGTCTTGATCTTCTTTTCTGTGTGGTTCTTGATCAAGGCTTTGAATTCATTGAACTTGCCGAAAACTTCATCTTTGTTATTCATAAAGTATATCCATGTCTTCCTAGAATAATCATCAATAACAGAAACATAGTATACATACCTTCTTAAAGAAATAGATGACATTGGACCGCATACATCGTAGTGAATGATTTCCAAGATTCCTTTTGCTTTGCTTTCACTACTTGGAAATGTCTTCTTTGTTTTCTTTCCTTTCGCACATCCTTTGTAGACTCCTTCATGTTTTGCTTGAAATTTTGGAAGACCTTCAACATATTTTCTTGCAAGTGGTAGTGCTTTGTAGTGCACATGTGCAAGCCTTCTATGCCAAAGTTCATTTGGCTCTACTGTGTCATGCACCAAACCTTGTTCTGGATGGCCCTTCAATTTGTATAATCCTCCTTCTTGTTCTCCGATTAGTATTGCATCGTCAATAGTCTTTCCTCTTGGCCACATGAGGACTTGGCCATCTACAAATGCAACCCTCATGCCTTTTGCATCTAGTGCTGATATGGAGAGAAGATTCTTCTTTATTCCTAGTACAAACAAGACATCCTTCATTTTCATTGACTTTCCAAAGTCTAGATTGTAGGAGGATTGACCACTACCTTTTATGGGATATTGGTAGTCATCCCCAAGTTTCACCTTATGGGGTGAATTATGTTCTGATAGTTTCTCAAAAGATTCCTTGAATCCTGTCATGTGTTTGGAATCCCCACTGTCAATAATCCAAGCTTTGCTTCCATGAGTAACAGTTCTCGTGAGAGCGGAGATTAGAACATATTCTTCATCACTTAAAGAGTCTTCACTTTCTTGTTTTACTTTCTTCTTGGGAGGATCATCATCCTCAGTAGTGTGAGCATGACACATCCTTTTGGAGTTCTTATTCTTCTTGGATCCACTCTTATTCATGGGACAACTTCTAGTGAAGTGTCCTCTTTCATCACATGTATAACATCTGAGTTTGGATGGATCCCTTCTTACAAAAAAAAAATTCTGATGAGAATGCTTACCTTGGTGATGATGATTTTCCCTTCTACCTTTCTTGGAGTGTACTGTGAGAGCTTGATCTTCACTTCCCATATTTTCTTCTCAATCTACTATTCGAGCTTCTTCTTGTGAACATCCTTCCCATAGTCTACTAAACTTGATTAGCTTCTTCCTAGCACAGATTCCTTGGATGAAAGAATCCCATGACCTAGGGAGACCATTCAAGGTTGTCATCACAATTTTTGCATTCTCCACTTCTTCATCTAATGCTTCAAGTTGTTCTTTGATCTAGGAGACCCTTGTGAAGTATGTCTGGATGGTCTCCTCATTTTGGATCTTTACATTCTTCAACTAGTTCCTTAGAGTCATCTTATGGTTTATGTTCTTCCCTTCAAACAGTTTGGTTAGGGCACCTAACATAGATTTAGGTGTCTTGAGGGAGGACACCTGTGGTATGAGGTGATCCTTCATTGAATCAACAATAATTCTATTTTCCATCACCATTGCTTCTTATGTAAGGCCTTATCCTCATCTTCCTCTGGAATTGGAACCTCCTCATTGATGTAGGAGTCCAACCCATTTTCTTCCAGGACCAGGGAGATCCTATACTTCCAGGCTCAGAAGTTATCAACTCCCTCAAGATTTTCATCAAGCTTGGTATGATGAGACATATTAACTGAGAACCTCAAATGGAAATACAAAATATTTAGATCTTACCAGGTCAAGATGTCGAATCTGGATTTGGAGCTGAATTTCTGCAGTGCTGGTTCAGGAGCAGATTAGGGTTTGAATTTCCTGGAGTTCTGTCCAACCAAATGCTTTGATCTTGATCTCTAAACTTCGATTTTGAGGAGGAAATCAATCTAGGCCTGGGCTCACTCAAAAATTCCACTTTTTTGGAAAGCCCCAATTTTCGGCAGTAGTGTCGGGTCCAAAACTGAAAAAGCTCAGAATCAGATTCTGCTTGATAGAAAGATGCGCCCTAGGGAGGAGAGTCAGCCCAACCTTCTTTTGCTAAAAATATATGGAGAGAGATCCAAAAAGTAGGAAGCCCTAGTTCCCGCGGCTGCATAGTGTCTTCTTCTCAGTTTAACTTTGATACCATGTTAGATTTGTAACATTAAGCTAGCATTATATTAGGATCTTTAATTGAGAGAATAACAAGCACAACAGTCAAACACAAGAGACAATGAACACAGTTTTTTTCCTTGGGGAAACCATAAATGGAGAAAACCCTGCAACTTCCTCAGAGATAGAATCACCACCAAAAGAAAAACCCAAAATAGTAAGATGATCTCCTGACAATAGTAGCCTCTTTCTTTCTAGCCCCAGCAACTTCTTCTTCCTCAGCTATGCGCTACAACTGAGTGTAAGTGAGTGTATGATAAATAGAGAGGCTCACTCTCTTATACTAATTCTTGACTTGAAAATAACTCACTAGGGCCGAACTCACTAGGTGAGTCTAACAACCCTAGGGCCCTGGAACTATGGGGACTTTAACCCTTGAACAATAGGAGGGTTACCCACATTGACTTGACATGAGTTTTTTATATTATAGAAACTCCTGATCGAAACATCAGGGCATGACATGACTCAATTACATTACAAAAACTTCCCGGAATAAACATCGGGGTACAATACATAAGAAATAAAAGTGAATACATTCCGAAGTTATAATTGCATCAACAATATATATTTTAACTTGCATCATATATATCCCATGACCTACTTACAAATACATTAATAATTCAAGCAGGAAACCAATGAATTCTGGTGAGTGAATAAATGTTCAATGATTTCCAGGTACCGATTTCCAAGAAGGTGATGCAACTGAGTAATGAGCTCCTCCCAGTGAAGAGAAATGGTTCCACGTTTAATGTCGGGATGCAACATGTCGAACAAGGAAATGGAAAGACACAAATGCAACATTGGGAAATGGTAGAGCCTAATTATGGAGGCGTATGTAGTTAGGGTTAGAAAGGATAATATAAACTACACACTACACAAGCCTACATTGCAACCAACAACCTTTCATCAAAGGGCATACCTGTGGGAATTACCTGACATTAGCCCGATGCCACGTCTTAGGCACCAAAAAACTTGGATGACGTCATGGCCTACAAACCAATAACAAAATTACACATATATTTTCCATTGCTACATTTTCTAAATACAGATTTTTGCCTTAACTCAACTATAGAGACAAAAAATTGTAGCCTATAGATAGGCGATAGACCCAAATTAATAGGGCCTTCCTGAAAAACTATATTGTCCCCCATCGAAGACATAATAAATACATAATCCACACTATCAACACAAAATTTAACCTAAAAAACCCCACTATGAATTTTTATAGCCTTTTATATTTTTGTTTTTTACCCAATTAAAAACAAACCATTAAAAATACCAATTAAAACCCTAAACTAAAATTAGGCCGAATTCCTTAAAAAAAAATCCAATATAGAACTTTTAGACCTCATATAAGAAGATGGAAAAAATTTGACCAAGTGAAAACCATGCATGGATTTGCAAAAATAATCACAAGAGAAGACACCATATTCAATAGTCCTTCAAGCGATTCACAAAGGTGGAAAATAGTTTTGTGTGCTTCCATTCTACCACTAACACTTTTTTTTAAAATGTGGTTCACCATTTGTTAAATGGCTACTCCACGGAAAATCCCAACTAATATTCAAACTGTATCAAGGTATGGCCAGCTCATCATTCACAAATTTATTACAAAGGGCTCCACAAGAGCATCATGTCACTTACAAGTGTAGAACCTAGGTGGGGAGAGTAACATTCATTCCTCCCAACCACCCAAGCTATATCCATTTGACACTAACACTTACATGTATATACAGGTAGCACACATAATAGGATAATGTTGATGTCACTATAACATTCTTATGTCATAAATTTTAAATCATTTATTTCTAAGTAATAAATGTCTTTTAATCTAACGCAACTTCTTTTATCAAGTTACCAACCATAAATTGAAAATTTGCAATAAGTCCTAATAAGGAAGTTTATAAAAAATAAAAAATCTAGGCAACCCATGTAGGGTGGGTGGTTGAGGCCCCACGACCATTTGTACATAGGGCCTAGCCCGTATAGTAATGTAAAAAAAAAAATTATAAACACAAACTTAAAAGTTGCAATGGAGTTCTTATTATAATTACAAACTTGAAAGTTGCAATGAAGTTTTTTTTAATATTTTTGGAATGATTTATAATCACAAATTTAAAAGTTGAAATGAAGTTCTTTTCAATATTTTTGGAATGATTTTTTTTAATGTTTTGAAGCTATTGGTTCAAAATGTTTTAAATGTTTTAAAAAATCAATTTAAAGTGATTTAACTTTTTTGAGTTTCTTCAACTTAATATTATTTATTGGAAATGTTAAAAAAATCAATAAGAACATATATAGTCAACTATTTCCATTCTTATAGACAATCTTTTAATTTCGTTAAGAACCATGCACAATAATGTTCACTCCAATGTTCAAAAATAAATATCAATGTCACCATTTATTCAAATGTTAGAAAAAATCAATAAGAACATATATGGTCAACTATTCCCATTTTTATAGACAATCTTTTAATTTCTTTAACAACTATGCACAATAATGTTCACTCCAATGTTTAAAAATTGATATCAATGCCTGGAGAAGGAGTTTTTAGACTTTCTATCCTTGGTAGGGATTTTACATTAAGAATTGGTCCACATTCTTAAATAATACCAAGATGATGCAAATGGACTATGTATCCCTACAAGTCAAAGGTAGAAAAATAAACCCACTTTGATTTCATAAGTCACATGGATTACACCACAATAATTAAACACAATTTAACTATACAGAAACTAACCACAACATACTGTGATGAATTTTATTAATTAGAATGATCAAGCTCCTCCATTACATTCAACAAAGTTATGTTGTAAAGCTTCTCATCCACAAGCTTCTCATATGAGTGTTGAAAGCCTCTCACAAACTACCACTCAAATATGCATACTTGCAGTATTGTAGCAGTAATGATCAATGCCTCTATCCACCACTATTGTAACAAGAATGATTAATCCCTCTGTCCACCATGCAATGAATGGCTTAAATTGTTCAAGCTACCATCAATTTGTCTTCAACGTGTTTAAAATCAATGTAGGCATATTATTTCATATTCCTCACAATTCTTAGTGGCATTAATTATTTACTTATATATCATAGTTTTTACTACTAATTGTTGGTTGCATCATTTAATTTTCTATCCATGTTATCCACTACTTCATTAAAAATATTTTTTCTCTTTGTTTGTTGTTGAAAGGAAAGAAGTTCTTTATGAGAATATCGTGCCTCTAAAGGTACAGTCATGGGAAGAACGATTAGCTAATTTGGACCAGAATATCGTTGTTATGTCTTCTATGGTAAATTGTTTCTTCTGCAACCACTTATGTAGCATCCTATTACATATGTAGAACAATGAGAGGTTCATTCTTATTATATGGTATCACTATAGAATCTATTTAATTAGAAACACAAAATATACAAAATATGATGTAAGTAATATCCAAGCTATTGAAATCAAATGAGATGTGCAGGATAGTTGGTTGCAGGAATGATGCATGAGTGACAATCTAGAATGCCTAAAGGAGGAAACTGTTTGAAAAACACAAATAAAGAAATTAAAGAACTAGAATATTCCTCACATATGGTGGCTTAACTGTACAAATTAGAGCAATAATAAGATATATAGAGATAAACAATGAATGAAACATGAAATTATGTTGCAAATTAATTGATCAAACCAAATAGACAAGAGAAATGCCATAGAAATAGAAATAGATCTTATATTATGATAATCACTTTAGGAAGTGATGTTCATGTGCCTCTTAAGTTTGGGCGTCCTTCCATTTTAGTAGACCTCTGAAAAAATAGTTCTCAACAAAAGAATAAATAGTCTCTTATCTCTTTAAATGGGATTTCAATATCTCAGAACCCTAACTACTTGAGTTGGTTAGTAATTAATGAACTGTAGCAACTACCTAGTGGGCCTTAATTAACATAGTGACCCTTTTTACATTAATGTTCTAGTACTAACTACTTATACTTATTCAAAGGTTATGGCCTCTTACATAATATGACTAACTACTAAAGTAAGGTATTTTGGGTGGGACAATAAAATGCCCCCCCTTCAAAAGCATCATTTTCCTCAATGCTAAAGATGAGGAAATTACTGTAGAATCCCTTTAGGTACTCTTATGCTGCATATGGATCATTTTACCCATGATGCATACAAGGCAGAATACATAGAAGACTAGGAATTCAAGCAGGTATTTCAACAACTACAAGTCCAATTTCATGTAGAATAAGGTGACAACAAGGATGACTATCATGATCTCCAGGATGTGTTACTATACAAGTTGGACAAGCTCTATGTTCATAAAGGTGAGATATTGCAACTCATGAGATAGTCTCACACCTCCAGAGTTGCAGGTCATTTTGGTGTTGGGAAGATAGTTTCCAACTTATAAAGGCAGGTTTATTGGCCTAGAATGAAAGAAGATGTAGCTCAGTTTAATAGAGGATGCATACTTTGCTATAAAATCAATCCTAATAATAGGAATCGAGGTCTATACCATCCCTTACCTATTCCTATGAGATGATGGGAGAGCATATCCATGGATTTTGTGGGTGGTATAACAACCACTAGGAAGGGACATGATTATTTATTTGTGGTAGTTGACATATTCAAGAAGATGTGCATTCTCATGCCTTGTAAAAATAACATCATAGTACACATAGCAGTAAACATGTTCTATGAACACGTCTAGGTGCACATTGAGATACCAAGGAGCATCTTCTTAGACATGGATACTATATTTCTTAGTGCCTTTTGAGCTGCACTTTGGGAGAAGACTGACACTAAGTTGAAAAGGTCCAACAGTCTATCCACAGATGAATGGGTAGATATAAGTAGTCAATAGGACTTTGGTGCAACTTTTGATGGGTTACAATCATAAAAAACCAAAGAATCGGGATGGAAAATATAGTCTACATCCAACACTCTTATAACAAAGCAATCCACACTTCCATTCGTAATAGTCCCTTTTGAAACTTGTTTTGGATATCTTCCACCTTCACACTCTAGATGTTGTTTATGGACAACGAGCGGAAGTGAGGGAAGACACTACCGGTGAAGAATTAAGAGCCGAAAAATTCATTAAGTTTAGGAAAATTCATTTGCAAGTACAACTGACATTAAAGAAGTCACAATAAAAATACAAGGTAAGACATGACCAATACAAGGTTGAGAAAATGTTCAATGTGGGAGACATATTTTGGTTGCAATTGAATAAGGAAAGACTACAAGTTCATGGTAAGAATATCAAGGAATTACAATATGGTCCTTTTGAAGTGTTAGAGAAGGTAGGAGATAATTCCTAAAGACTCGATTTATCACCATATACACATTTAATCAGTAGTTAATGTGTAAAATCTGAGTCTTTATGGATCTTCCATGTTGGACCAAGACCCTAAGCATGTATTACCTTCTATATATGACTTAGCACAAAAAGATAAGGAAAAGTTAGTACAAGACACAATTTTTTAGAAGAAGTCCAAAACAACCAAGTGAGGATAATATGAACTCTAGAAAGTGGGATTGAAAGGAAAAAATCCATGTAAGGCTAAAAATTACTCCAAGGAGAAGGTAGAGGAAAAATTTATTCACCTCATTCAATAAAATATTTTGGGGATCCCGGTGGGTTAGCTCAAGTGGTTAAGAGATGTTTCTGAAAGAAGGAGGTCTTGGGGTCAAATCCTCTAGTTGGATGTTGATAGAAATCTCACTATGGGGGATCCCTTGTCATGTACCCATATCAATAGCACTTTGGAGAAACCACTAACCCATTAAATTCCCATGAGTTCTAGTGGAAAAAAAATTAGTTATTAAGGAGTTATGTTTTGGTCAATTTACTTATGTAATTAAATAAATGATGGTGAACCATAATTTTTCTATATTAAATATTTCTAATAAATGTTTATGAGTTTTCAATGGAATAGGTGTCTCAAGATGGAGCATAGTAAGAGATAAGGAGGGTGAGTTTCCATCCTCTATAAAAATTAGGAAAGAAATCAGGAAAAAGCAGAAACAATAGTGAAAATCAGGAAAAGCAGGAAAGCAACACAAAGTAAGAAGTCATAAATTTCTAAAATTTTGGGCTCAAGAAGGAATGGTAAAATAAAAAAAGCAATCAAAGTCTTTAGGAAATATTTGGAGGATAATTTTATGCCATGAGGGTGCATTCATGGAGGCAAGTGATTCCATATGGAGGTGCAACTTGCCAAAGAAGCCATCGCTCTTCACAAATTCGAATTTCAAAAAAAGAAGGGATCTAGAATGAAGACAAAAGCTAGAAAGGGTTAGTAAAAGGAGTATGAGAGCATCACTAAAGAATATTTCTTCATTTTGAGTTTTGAGGATTTATCTTGAGAGCTCTATTCGTCTTAGAAACTTGGGTGATGTGCCCCTTTGCATTCATTGATCCAACTGAGGGATTGAGAGATTCTTCAGTTGGATTTTGAGGAAAATGACATACAGTCCTTTTCATGAAGGTCTAATGCATCCATTGAAGTATTTTTTAGGACTTATCAGAGTCTTATGGAGTACTGAAACCGAATTCTAGTTGAAGTAGTGATTTTTGCAAGGAGTCTCTAGTGCAAGTTAAAGTTTGGTGTGTGTTTGGATAAGGAGGGAACACTTGTGGTTCTTGGTAGTTATTGTTGGATATCCTATTGTTCATATATTATCCATATCAATTGTTGGGTACATTCTGGGAAGATCATCCCAAGTTTGTGTCAAATTACTGCTTGGGATCCCAAGTACTGTGAAGAGAAAACCATCTCCTTGATCAACTTGTTTATCTTCTTTTCTATGTAACATTTTTGAGTTCTATGGCCACTTTCATATATTCTATATATTGTTTATGCAGCTTCTTTAGAAGCCATGAATTTTTCTTAAATAAAAAGTTTCAGTGATAAGTTTACATGCTGCAGAATCTTGCATTTCCTTGGATTATTTCTCCTATGCTTGTTTGATGCTAGATTTTGACTATTTTTTTTTCATTTTTTCTGTATTAGACTATATTTTGTTCATATGTTTTTTGTTATGAAGGTTGTTTCAAGTATACAATAAAAATTAAAACCAATCCCATCCTTAAAACCTGCAATTCGTGACCCTTATATGTTGTTTGAGTTCACCCGGAAGTTGACTAGTTGAGTAGTCCCAGTTTCCTAATTTTATTTCTAGCTCCCAAATTTAGCCCAAACCAAGTCTAATAATTTATCCTAGTGTCTGAATAATAAGTGGGTTTTTATATACAGGCCATCCACTTCCATTCTACACCAAAATACATTGGGTTCAACATAAGTCATGGGGTCATTAGCTTGAAGCCTTTGGTTTAGCCAAATGAGCCTTCCAAAGCGTGATTTAGCCCAGTAAATGTGTAGTTTTCAACATTGGGAGTCTATTTAGGCTGCTCCATATTGTCCTTATTCCATATCATATCCTAAATAAACCATATTTGGAAAATTTTGGGAATTCTAGTGGTGTTAGAGTCTGCAGTTTTAATTACAAGCCCAAAACTAGTCATAGTTGAGCTAGTGTGCATGAATCTCCATTTAGGTGCATTTAAATGGTATTAGAGTAGGGTCCTCTGCACTTGTGAGAAACAATACCAAGATCCATAAAATATTGGTTGAATAAATTATTTAGATTACATCTAAAGTTTACATCTATAAAGCTAGTTCTAGTCATTGAACTGGATGATCTTGAGCTGTATGAAGAAGAAGAAGTGGTCTATATAGATGGATTCCTACCAAGAGATGAGGATGGTTACTTGTAACCAAATGTAAAATGAATACCAAAGCTCCAAACCAACAATGAATAAAATATGGTTTAACAAGGAGGATATCAGCAAGTGAAAACTTTCCTCGTCATTATCAAGAGTATCTTGCCTTGGGGAATGAAATATGCAAAGACATATCCTTCAAAGATTATTTTTATTGCATATTTGGATTTTGGCCAAAGCATGCAAATGAGGATATGCTCAAGAAAAATAGACCATTAGGAAGAGAAATGGGTTGTTCCACTACTCAGAACAGAAAAGAAGAAGGAAAGGGAACAAAAGGCCAAGGTTTACCCAAACCATCCATATATTGGAGTTTTATGAGATCATTTGGTTTTTATTGAAGCGGAGCCAAAGCTGGTGAGGACCCAATTTGCACTAGCAAGTGGAAGGAGGAAAATAATTCACATTCCCATCCATCCAAAATTATTAAGAGGAACCATGAAACACCTATTTCTTTAGGTGGTAAATCAGAAGAAGAGGTTGATATAGAGGAGTGCTAGTCACTAGAAGGTGACTGCAATGGATAAGATAACTATGCAAAAGAAGAACTAGATACTAATCCTTCCAACTATTATTCAGAAGTTTAATACAAAGGTGAAAGAATGGAGGAATATGACACTCTGGACATGGATAGGAGAGCATTCCTTAAAGGGTGTGGAAGTCTCTATTTTGGTGTCATAGAGATTGATTTAGAATGACTTGATGTAGGAAATTTTTTTTGTAAGCATGAAAAAGAATATCTTGCAACAAATGAAGAAGATTAAGGATCAATTTATCCAACACCAATTGAGATTCACCATGTACATGATCCAAATAAGGAAGAAGAGGATTTTTTATCCCGCATATCAGTTGTTTTGGGTGCACAAATATTTCATCCATTACCAAAGTATTTGTGAACAATTCATCATGCCACTTTATAGATTAATCTTCCTGATTGAATGTGATTGCATGTCCGAAGAGGCTTTGAAAATTATACAAGATAATGGCCACTACTACCTGACAAAAGAAGGCCTATATCTGAGGATGTTTGGTGGGACAAGGGCCCCTTCGCTTTTACCAAGATATGCCACCGATTATGTTGTTCACAAAGAAGTGGTGAGGCAACTATACATTGATGGTATTGGTAATTACCTTTTTTATCAGAAAAAAACTATATACCCCCCACTCCCTTTCTACATTGGAAGTTGTAAGTTCGCCAAGGTGAAGAGTGTAGCAGATTTTGTTAAGGAATTAGAGTATTTCCACTTCAGAGAGATAATTTTTCATAGCAATGACTCTGAAGACAAAGTTGCCAATTTCTGCGTAGCAAGGGGGCTCCATTTCAAATATACAAATTACTGCGATAAAGACGAAGAGATATTCAGAAATGCACAAAATATGACATCCTTGAGGAGACGATTTAAGCAAAAGATAAACATAGTAGGTGGAAAGCGAAAATATGTTGAGCAGCTAAAGAAGCAAGAAGAGGAGGCCACAAGGAAAAGAGAAGAGGAAGCACTCAAACTTTCAGAAGAAGCAGAATAGTGGCTAGCTCAGGAGGAGGCTGTGAAAAAGAAAGTCCAAGAAGAAGCTGACAAAGAGAAAGAAGAATCTGAGAAAAGGTTATAAGAAGAGGAAGATGTGAAAAAGAATCAGGAAGAAGAGGATCAAAAGAGGCAAGAAGAAGATGAAAGGTTAAAATTGCAGGCAGCTGACAAAGAAAGAGAACAAGAAGAGAAATCAGCTGAAGAAATTTGATAAAAGGAGAAAGAGGAACAAGATCGCGCAATTTTGGAGCAGACTTAGTCTTATGAAGATCTGATAGGATCCTCTATCCCATCTAGCAGCACAACAGAGGATAATCTAGCTCTGACATTTGGGATTGAACTAATCCCTTTCATCCCATCTAAGGAACATGTGGTACCTAATTTCAACACAATCTTCTATGACAACAAAAAGAAAATAATTGTGCAAAAAACAGAAAAGAAGGTGGACACAGGGGAGAAGAAAGGAGTCATGGTAATGGAGAAGAAAATAGCTCATGGGACTAACAAGGACCCTAAACGCCTTGCAAGGTCAAGTGAAGCAACAACCCTTTCCAATGTAGATGATGTGGATAGAATAGTGTATGATTTGGAGGAACAAAAGAAAAAGTTATCCTAGATGAAAGAAACTTTGAATAAGGAAAGAGGGGAAGGTCAGAATCTAAAAAGGAAACATGCAGACATTCTTAGTGAGATTGAGAAATCAAAGGAGGCTTGTCAAATTTTACAATCTGACAAGGATGCTCTAATATTGTTAGTAAACATCATTGAGGGAGAAAAGAAAGACCTTGAGAAGCAAGTGGAGGAAGCAGAAAAGAAAGGAGATGCAACAAACAAGAGAATAGAAGAGCTAGAAGCTCATAATATTTTACTGGAAGAACAACTTCAAGAGGCAAGGGAGAAACATCTGGACATCACTCCATTCTAGAACCTAGCCTTGATGCTGCAGAAAGAGATAAATCAATTTTTTTTGAGCCTTGCAAGGGATATGTATAGAGTTAAACAAATTGAGGACGGATTGAAAGAGCTAGAATTCAATTCAACACAATTCTGGAGAATGTTATCGGATGTGGTAGGACTTGTAAAAAATCAGTTAGCATGGATAGAAACCCATTCAACCTTTCCAGCTAACATGCCTCAGAAATATGCAAGTAGTCTTAAAATGGAGTTAACCATACTAAAATTTGGTTGTAGAATGGTGGTTAGATTAAACACCACCATTGAGAAAACTATTGAGAAATGTGCTGAATTTTACAAAGGAATACATTTGGTTCACAATCAGTCCATGATTCTAACAGACTCCCCAGATCAAGTGTTCCCAGTCAAGGAAGAACATCTGAAGAATTTGCAAGAGAGGTTGCAAAAGAGAGAGGAAAGCATATCCAGGCTTGAAGCTGTTAGCGAAGAAGACATCAAGTTGTGGATTATACAAGCATCGGGTCACAAAATTAAGTTGGAAGAATCTTTGGTTCAAAGTACACCCAAGATGAAGGAAATTGAATCTCAACTGTCAAAGCATGAGGTGGTAGTGCGTGTATTGGAACCTGCAGTGTTCCAGGTCATCAATGAGCAAGCACAAGCTTGGGATGTTTTCATCAAGACACCAACTAGGCCCACTTAGTTTTGTCTTATTCAAAATTGGAGTGTTATCTAATATTTTTCATTTATTCTAAGTACTTGTACTAAAAGACAAAAGTTTGTAAAGGAGGAGTCTAGGAATCCCAAATGTTTGGGGGCAGCTCAAGAGTCATTTTGGTTTTTGTATAAGTATCCTAGTGAACTAGATATGTAGAGGAAATTTTCCATGCTATCTTTTTGTAAAGTTTATTGTAAGAAGAACTACTTCCTTTTATAATAAAGAAGGCTATTTTTTCTGCTGGAGAAGGGGCTGTGAAGTTTCAAATGCATGTTGTAGATTGGTTGAATGTCAAATTAGTTATGTTTCAGCTTATTCTACAAACTGTGAGATCATTATGAATTATGAATTACTTCCATGTTATGAATGATTTTATCTTATTTTATGAAACTTATGCAGTATATTGAGTGATGAACGTTTTAACCAACAATGAGCTATCTCTCTATTTATCTTTCTATGTGTATTCATGTATTCTAAATTATGAATAACTACCTGTAATATTATTTATACATGCTTTACAATACATTACTCATAATTAAATATAATCTTGCTCCCTAGGGATAGGTTAGATAGAAATAGTCAGCTTAGCATAGTTGTTATTGGTTTATGATTTAGAAGAAAAAGGGGTAATAAGAGGAGAGGTAAGAACTTGTGCATCACATTGTGAACTCTTTGATGTCTCTATCGATTGCACTTAGATTAGGCACTTGCATATCATATATAAGTAAAACAAAAAATACACTTAAACGATGGACTAGGCTGCAACCGGTAAAACAAGCTTTAACCATTACTCGACCTACAGTAGCGGGACCGTAAACCAAACAAGTTCCCCATATCAAACAATAGCGAGCTAATTGGGAATGCTTATTGGGGAGAATCCCTACTGTTGTTACATTGGATTTTCCAGGCCTCAACAGGTCCACAGATATGCCCTCCTCTGAGATAATGTGACCCAAATAATGAATTCTATCTTTATAGAAGTCACATTTGCTAACCTTTGCATACAACTTATGCTCCCTTAGCAATTTCAACGTAAATCTCAAATGTTCTTCATGATCTTCTTCATTCTTAGAGTAAATAAGAGTTTCATCAAGGAAAATAAGAACAAACCTATCCAGGTACCTGCTGAAAATATTTTTCATGAGGCACATGAATGTAGCTGGTGCATTTGTGAGACCAAATGGTACCACTACAAGCTCATAGTGTCCATACCTATTTTTGAAGGTTTTCTTATGAATATATTCATCCATGATTCTTACCCGATGGTAACCAGATGTCAAGTCAATCTTGGAAAATATCTTTACTCCTCTCATTTGATCAAAAAGGTCATCAATTCGAGGTAAAGGGTATTTATTCTTCATAGTGACTTTTTTTCAACTGTTTGTAATCAATACAAAACCTGAGTGTACCATCTTTATTTTTCACAAACTGAACTAGTGCTTCCCAAGGGGACACACTTGTCCTGATATACTTCTTCTCCAACAGCTCTTGTAGCTGCATATTCAGCTCTAGCAATTCTGGTGTGCTTAACCTATAGGGTGTCTTAGAAACTGGTGCTGCTCTAGGAACAAGTTCAATTGTAAAATAAATGTCTCTCTTTGGAGGAATCCCTAGAATTTCATCAGGAAAAACATCCTTGAATTCCTGCAATACATGGAAGTCCTCCAACCAAGGAGTTTCATTCCCTACTGCCTCTAAAACATGAGCTGCATACAACATGCAACCTTTCCTACATAACTTCTTCAGCTGCATTGTTGGAATCTATTTAATAGAAATCACCTTTGGAATGCCTCTTACAACCCTTAGGTTTCCTTCTTCATCCATGCACTCAAAGTTCTTGTTTTAACAATCAAGATTTACTTTGTGCAATTCTAACCAGTCCATTCTAATGAGAATATCATAGGAACCACGTGGAAGAACATTCAAGTCTGCATAGGTGACTAATCCATCCAGGACTAATGGAAATTTCTCTTCTACTTCACTATATTTTCTCTTAGTTCCATTGGCTAGTTGAACTAACCATGACTTGCTATGCTTTAACTTCTTAAAGGAACAAATATCAACAATTCTAGGAGTAATATAACTCTGAGTAGATCTAGGGTCTATTAAAATAGAAACAGTTTGCTTAGCAATATTACCTTCAACTTCAACCACAATTGATTGATGATCTACATGGAGGTCCTCTAATGCTGCATAAATTCTAGGTATAGTCCTTGCTACTTGACCCACAATTTCTGCTTCTTGGATTTTGTGATCTTGCCTTACATATCCATGCTCATATAGACAGCTCTTGCACATATGGTTTTCTCCACATCCCCAACATTGGAGTGGTTCTTTGATCTCTTTTGGGTCTCTTGGATTTTCTCCCATCACTCTGGTTGGCTTAGTCACAGCTTGTGATGGCTGCTTTTGTTGATTTCGTAAGTGAGAAGGTTTAAAACCTTTCTTCCTTTGGTCAAACTTTTCCTTCTTCTTGTCCTTCCATGCCTTATGGATGTCAAGTGTTCCTTTGTTCTGATCATAGCAATATGTAGCCTTCCTTATAGCCTCTTCTATAGTTCTAAGTTCATCAAACTCAATTCTTTCTTTGTATGCTTGAGGTAACCCACTCAAAAAATGATGGATTTGTACGTTAATATTCGTGATGTATCTGACATACCTCAATATCTCCAAGAACTTGTTTGCATAGTCTTCCATGGTCATTTGTCCCAATCTCAGCTCATATAACCCTTTAATATTGTCATCATAGTACCTGTCAGAGAGGTACTTCTGCTTGAAATACTTCTTGAACTGCTTCCACATGATCTTTCTGTCATTGATATTCCTGATTTTTCTGTCCCACTCAATCCTAATGTTGTAACCCACAGCTCTGATACCACAATGTAATGTTGGTATCACAGGGTATTGTCAACTACTCAACTTGGCCCATTCAGGCCCAATGCAGCAACCCACAGCTCTTATACCATAATGTCATGTACCCATACCTTGGTCACCATGCATAATTAAAAAATAAATAAAGAACCCTTTTTCTTCTTTTAATACACAGGGCACAGGATGTGAACACACTCTTTGACACTTTCTGATACCTTAATGTCCATGAACTTGGTGCCCATACACCTGACCGATATGTGGAATAATTTAAAACTTATCATTTCTTTCTCTTAAACATAGTCATGGGTCATGTTCATCTTTTAACATTCATTATCAGGATTATAAACCACTGTAACAGTCGTTCTACCCTTGAAAGATCCACTGTGTAGCCAGAAAGGTCCTTTCTGCACTGAAATCGACCTTTCCTCCTTCCACCCTACATAACTCGAAATCAGAAATATGCAAAACATCACAGTGATTTCATGCCTTTCCACCCTTCCTCCTTCTGTTGCGGAACTCGCAAATTGTAAAACCAACAAAATGACAAAATCATTTAACCACTTCCCACCTTCCTCCTTCCTCCCTTCCTACCTTTCTATTGCAGAACTCAGAAATTGGAAAACCTACAATTCGATCCCTTCATTTGTTTACCTTCCGCTTTACGCCTTCCACTGTGGAACTCGAAAGTTGGAAAACCAACTTTCTGCCTTAGCCTTTTATGTCCTTCCGCTTTCCAATCTTGGACTTTGAAAATTGGAAATCCAACGTTTCCTTAGAAATTTTGACTCTTTTTCCACTTCCACCTTCTGCCTTCCGCAGGTGGATCTCAGTGTGTGGAAAACCAACATTCTGCTTTAATTCAACTTCTTTCTTCTACCTTTCACGTTTCAAAGGTGGATTTTGGGGTGCAGAAACACTTAAGTCGAATGCATTATGACTCTGTAACCAGGATTTTAGCATCCATGATCATAAGGAAATGCATTGAACATACAAGGCATAAACATATGCAAATGCAAGAACATTTAACCAACATCAAACTCTACTGAAGCATTAACAAACATTCATCATATTCAATTCAGTCATAAGAAAATCCATAGCATAATATGAATAACATAGATACTTATCATGAATATGAAGTTGTCCCGTGACTATGTATGTCGTTGTAATGTTCCACACAACCATAGGCTAGTTGTGTTCATTAATCTCTCAACACAACTGCCACCCCTAAGTTGGGCATGACTTCTACAAGGAACTAGGGAAAGAAAGACTCACACACAACCGTAACACATCACACACAGTCAAGCCAACCTTCAATTGGTTTTATCAGACTGTCTAGCCAAGCCAACACACAGTTGGATTTATCAGGCTGCAGGCATACAAGCAAAACACTGTTGGGTTTATCGGGCTACACAACTAAGCCAGCTAACAGTTGAGTTTGAAAGAATGCACACAGTCAAGCCAACATTCACAATAAGGACCAGCCAAGCAAGCTAACTGATGGGTTTATCAGACTGCTCATAGTCAAGCCATCACACTACTGGGTTTATCAGGCTTACTCAACCAAGCCAACATACAGTTGGGTTTATCAGGATGTCCATCCAAGGATTACACACATGGCCAAATGCACAACAAGACATAGCCAAGACAACTACTAGTTGGGTTTATCAGGCTTCTCAGCCAAGACAATGTACGATTGGGTTTATCATGTTTCCCAGCCAAGCCAATATCTAATTGGGTTTATCAGGATGTCAGCCAAGCCAATCTATCTTTGAGTTTATCAGGATGCTAAGGCAGTGGACAAGAAGAACTGATAAGCTAGTGAGATCATCCACAGAGATAAGGAAACCTCCACATGATCACTTATCCTGGCATCAACAATACCTACACACCCAACACAAGGAAGTGTCCCCTTCTTTGCTCCATAGTCCCTTGGGCTACACCTTCCCTTCCAGTTCTCTTCAGGATGTGCATAAAAGATTCAATAGCCACTCTTATCTTATTGTGAGGTTCCACACCAGGTTTATCAAGCATATTCAGCATCTCTTCCACTCCTAAGTCTTGCATACAGTTCCTATCCAAACTAGGGTGCACATCACAACAAACCACAAGGGGACACAACGACATAGGCTCCACTCTGTAACATAGAAAAACACAATCTCATAGCACTCTATACCACAATGTAGTTCATGATGACACTGTGATACCACAACCAGGGTCTCGACAAAGGAAAATACTTGCAGAAATGCATAGCAACACTCTGCTAGACCAAAAATGCTCTGCGACTCAAGGTAGTGAACGAAGCATAATCGATCCAATCAAATGAATGCGATAATGGTAGAATGGAATGGAATGACCAAATCGTTCAAGTGAAAATAGGGTTGACGAATGCAACACGCATTCACATGGGATTTTGCTTCAGAAGCAATAACATGACTTCTGCAAACTACAGGCTTGCTCAAACACGAATCTGACTGCCATACCTCGTACTACCCAAGGCATTAACTTCCTCAATCGATTTTCTGCAAGAAAATTGAATGATCGATTACAAGAGACGAATAGGGTAGACACGGGCTAAAGAACATGTATCTTTGAACAGATCCACGGTTAAGATCGACCATCAAAACAGATCGATGACGCACAGCAATTTCGCTTATTGAACTTGCACGGCTTAACAAGCTTTTGATGTGCGCGAAATTCCCATGAAATTTGCTTCATCAAATTTGGAGTCCAGCCTTGATCTGGTGGGGACACAAATCCAATGACCAACAAACATTTTTTTGATTCAACTAACAAGTTCTTTAACATCAGCTAGCGAGCATGAAATTTCTATCCAAAAGGATTTATTCTGACTTGCATCTGCCTGGTTGTCTTGGATGACAAATCAACAAAGGTTTTTCTGCTAATTAGATCAGGTTTTGTGAGGATTGGACCTGGAATCTGGTGGGTAACTTCCTTCTCCCTATTCCTCTGTGAAATCATGCCCCCATCTCTTTCACATTGTAGTGCATAGCTAATTGTGGTATTTTATTAAATTTTGTATTTACATAATATCCCAAAATTCTTTGTGCTTGACCAACATGATAAACAATAGGCATCAACCTTGATCACCTATACACAAAACAACAGATCAATGGTAGGGCCTTGGCCTTGAGCTCCTTTCCATGAATCAAATACAATACATACATCATGTACAATTTTAATACCATCGGGTCAAAACCGGGGCATTACATTCCCCTCCCCCTTGGGGTCAAAATATGGGTGTTACAGTATTGTGCAATAAACATGGAGAGGCCATGGATCATTTGTTGGACTCCTTTCCTTTTTCCAATAGCCTATGGAACAATGTTTCTCTCATATGCCAAAGAACTGATAGGATATAGGGTAATATTGCTCAAACAATAAAAACTTGAATGAAAAACCCTTTCGAAGAAAACTTCCAAATTGTATGTGGGCTCTTATTCCAGGATTTATAGTCCAGGAAATATGGAAGGAATGTAATTAAAGAAATTTTTAAGGAAGATCTTGAACAAAGGAAATTTTTTGGCTCAATTGTAGGTCTCACATTTTGGAAACCCTCTTCCTCTCATCCTGGGAGGATCATGATTTTAAAACCAATCAATTTGAAGCTATTATTATGCAAAATTGGTACTTAAATCCTAGCATGCAACAAACTCAGTTTACTCCCAGTCCCAATAGTCCTTCTAGTCTTACCATTTTCTCCCCTCCTCCTTTTGGTTTTTCCAAGTTGAATTTTGATGGAGTAGTAAAAGGTTGGTTGGGATAAGAGGAGTCTTCAAAAATAGCTCGGGAAGTATCATCTACCTCTACTATTGTAACATTTGTCACGGAAGCAACAATGTGGCAGGGCTCGCTGCACTTAGTTCCAGACTTCAATCAACAGCGCATTGTTCTCTATTTCCTCTGGAGGTTGAGGGAGACTTCCACTTGATAATTTCCTTAGCTGGAAATATCCAATGTAGAGTGTCGGTCAACAAACTCTCTCTGAGTTGGAGGATTAGCATATGTCTTTCAGAACTGGAATCTCTGAGTTGGAGGATTTTCAATCCAAAATATCCCTAGACCCTCACCCTCCTTTTCAAAGAGCCTCAACGCATTACTAATAATAATAATACGAAGCTTCTAAGAGCCATTTAACGACCATCCTTAACAAGCATGGCGAGACTTCAAAGAGGCCTACTGTGGCGATGGCAGTATCACAATTTAAAATGTATCCAGTATCCAAGTGGCAGTATCCACGATAGTTGTTGAGATCAATAGTTGGAGAGGCTTGAGAGCAAATAAATTCACCAACGAATATGATTGGAGAGGCTTGATTGATTTAAAATGATTGGGGAGGCTTGAGAGAATATGTTAAGAATGTGTTGGTCAAACTATCCCACGTCCCAGATACCCACATACGTCATTTTCAATATTCAATAACCCACATACCCACATACATCATTTTCAAAGAATTAGAAGGAGATTGTGAAACTCACTCTCCTACAAGCCTAATCCCTAACAATATAGCTCTAGCCTATTTTCAATTAAAATGTCTAGATATGTACTTGTTTTTTTTCTAATCTCATATACTTAGGTGTTTTAATTAGAACTACTTGTTTCTAGTATTTATGGGTAAACACAATTCCAAAATACATAGATGTAAAGAATATTTCACTTTATAATGGGAATTTTTAGGAAATGCATATTGAGGGGGCACTCTATAGTGCTATAGGTATTTATGGGTAAACACAATTCCAAGATACATAGATGTAAAGAATATTTCACTTTATAATGGGAATTTTTAGGAAGGCATATTGAGGGGGCACTCTATAGTGCTATTGGTGGGGAGGTTAATGGTTTGTAA
>LPNX010851860.1:59925-91289 GCA_001517045.1 Pseudotsuga menziesii
TATTATCTTAGATATTATCATGAGTTTTCATGGTAGAGTTTTTCTGTCTTATCTTTCATAGTTAGGGTTTTCCCTGGTTAGTTACAATAAAGCCCCAAATCAAATTTTTAACCAGCCAAAGAAAAACTATAGATACAGAGTAAAAAACGTTATGCCAAGAAATTTGAGATCCATAAGAAGATTAAAATGCAATTAAAAAGATTATTTTACCCTATACTAATCTATTACAACTGCAAGGCTTAATATTGTTTATAATTAATATCCTGTATAAATCTCCCATGGCAGGAAGACTTATCCTCACTAGAAAAATGAATCAGAGTTGAAGACTGATAACTAAACATAAATTTTAAATATAGTAAAACCCTATTCACAAATTAAAACCTGCTAAAATAATATTAAACTATTTTTGAAAACAACGGCATCCAGCGAGGGTTCAAGACCCATAAGAACCCTAATAACTTACTCAATATAAGAATTTACACAACCAAAGGGATTATATTTTAATATTCCCCTTTAATGAATTAATCGTTTAAAAATAAAACTTTTCCATCATGTTATTGTAGCACAGGTCGAGAGTTCAAAGCTCGTAGGGTCGTTTTTCCGAGAAATTATTTTAACCAATTTTTGAAGCCTAGTATGGCGTTTTTCAGCAAGAGTTGTTTTCAGTAAAATAACAAACTATAATTTATAAAGAGCATGATTATAATTATAGACTAAAACCTATAGTGTTATCATAGGAGCAACCCAAGGTATAAATCAAAATCTGAACAACGTTTTAGAACGACGACACTCTAAGTTCGAAAACAAGATGAGAATAAATTTCTTTGACCAACGATTTCTAACATAACCTGGAATATCACTTAAAAACCCAAATATTCATTCAATTTTGGTAAACAATACATTGAACAACAAGAGAAAGGATTTTCCCTTTTCTCTAAATAATAAACCAAATAACAGTCTTATTAAGAATAAACACGCTATCGTTTTCACAAAGTAGCCATGGAAACAAGAAACCATTTAAATAAAATGCAACGTCATATTAATTCCAGAATAGCAACAAATGCATAGAGTAGGAACTTAGAATATTTTATCAAGTACAGAGAAAGACAAAGACTCAAGCCAAGTTTTTAACTCAAAATCGCAACATAGTCGCATTAAGGACCTACAGTAAATATTTTCATAACAACTGCTTTGCATATTCCCATAGGCTCCACAACTTGTCACAAAAGGGTTAAAACACTAGCTTAGCCATAGGCTTGAAAACAGTGAAATTTATACCATTAATGTCATAAAGGAAGTTATTTAAGAATGTTTACCATTCAAAACGAAGGAGGATTAAAACTCCGAAACAAAACCATAACCACTTTGAAACCCTGTGTTAGCTTGTCAGGACATCAAGGACCGTAGGATGCAATGGAATTTGGCTCTTACCAGAACCCTCAATGCGAATACCCTCAACCCCAGCACTCTTCTTCAACCTTACTTCGTCGAGGAATCACCTTTTTGAAACCTCTTGAAATTAAACAATGCACATGAGTTAAACCTTGTAACAAGGCTGATTGTCGACCTTATAAAGTTATGCATTCATCTAAAGAATGAACATATGACTTACCTCAAAATCCCTGTGAAGTATCTCAAATGAGGGGCGAGACCAAGGCCCTGCAATTTGTGGCTAAGAGCTACAGACTCAAAACAAAAACATGTACAGTGTGGTCGCAAGGACAAAGGTAGACCCTGGCAGAAAGGGTCGGGAGTCCTCGACTCTCTTCACCCTTCAACATTGCAGAAAATAACAAAGAAAACACTTGAGTTTCATTTAGGGTGTCACCCTTAGTACAGGTGGAAAGGACCACAAGCATTCACGTGGGTTCTCTCTTTAAAGTTCACCTACATCCACGTAGTTCCTACTTCGCAAACCCAATCTCCATAGTTTTAAGTTTGTTTTTCCCTTGCCTTTTTATTTTAAGACCTCTTGTTCATAGTTGTTGGGTTGGAAAGGGTTGGAACAAACCCCTCTTGGGGAAGAACACCTGCAAGTATTACAAGTTTAAAAAAAATGCATTAGCTCCATAAGTTAAATAAGACCCTTAAAACCTTGAAAACCTATCCTCTTTTTGGATTAATAATCAGTGGAACGAAAACATCAAAACATGACGACATTTATCTTGTGGTAAAACAAGTTAAGCATATAAATGTAACCTACAACAAAGTAGGCATAACTCATCAAATTTTCAAACAAGTGCTTCTAATTATAGTCTTGAAACATGTATAATGTTTAGGAAACACAAATGAAGCAATCAATTTTCAAATTGTTCAGTATTAGGATAATTCCTAGGTTGAAAATTGAAATGGAGAATTTACATTACTATCTTAAAGGATATGCAAAACCATATTAGTGTTTGTAATGAGATAAACATTCAATAACAATTTATTTATGAAATCATGGGTTGGTTACATGTGGTATCGAAATGAGTTTGCAAACACTAGGCCTGAAGTTGGCTCAACTCGCATACAAAACAGGAAAACAAAAATGTTGACTATGCTAAAAAATTGTTTATGTACAGAAATATAAATTTTTAATTTGCAGGAAATGGAAGGAGCAGAGGCATATTCTAAAGATGGATCACATCATAATAATCCAGATAATATATATGTGGAACTAAATAATCAACCATATGAATTACTTCAAACTGTAAAAGACTTAAAAACTGAATTACAGACTGTAAAGGAAGGTAATGAAAGAATTCTAAGAGCATAGGAAGAATTAAATCAGATACTATTGGATAACTTAAATAACGAGGGAAAGGATAAAAGAAAAGAACATGAATCTGAATATGGAACTATATCCTACAAGCGCAAAGGTAAGAAGTTAAAATTTTGTGATAATGAAAGTAATTCCTCTTCAGGAATTAAGGTTAGGTCACAAAGAGAAAAACATAAATATTCCAGTGAAAGTAGTGATAGCATAATAGTCCTAAAAAGAGAAAATATAAACCTTATGAAGAAATTTCAAGAGCGTTTAAGAAGATAAAACCCCCTATTTTTAATGGTGAGGTGGGAAAAGGTGAAGAAGTCGAGGCATGTCTATCAGGTATGAAAAAGTATTTTCAAATTTATAATTACTCAAATAGGCTGAAAGATAGAATGACTATCTATAGATTAATTGGAAAAGCCGATATATGGTGGAAGGATACAAAAAGAGTGAAAAAACATTAAAGAAAAGTATGTAACTTGGAGAACTTTCAAGAAATACTTTAAAATAAAATTTTTATCTGAACAGTATTACGAAGAAAGAGCTAAGGAATTTTACGATCTTAAGCTAGGTTGAATGTTAATGAATGAACTAAGTAGTAAATTTTTAAGTTTATTATGCTACTTACCTTATATTATCGATGAAAAGCCTAAGATACAGAGGTTTCTGAGTTGTTTACCTCTTAACTTCAAGGCCATAATTGAATACGACAATCCAAAAACCGTCATTAGAGGAAATTTCAACTCAAAATGGGCCTTTTATCCCAAATTAAAATTCCATGTCATCATGTGTTAGCCAATGAAATTACTTTAAATTTGAAATACCATATAGGTCTTAAACAAATTTTTAATATAAATTTGGGCATACGTATCATAAAAGAAACTACTTTTTTTGTTCATATTTTCCATATATCTCCTTGTATTCTTCCTCAAATTTAGATCGGGAGAGCTCGTTGTATGTGGAATTAAATTCTGCATCCAACAACTATCCACTTGACATACATTTTACGGACCCCTCTACCCCAAAAACAAGAAATACCTCAAAAAATGTGATGATGACATCATCATCACATTTTTTTCAAGTATTTCTTGTTTTTGGGGTAGCGAGGTCCATAAAAATTATGCTAAGTGGGTACTCATTGGATGCGTAATTTAATTCCACATCCAACGAGCTCTCCTGATCAAAATTTGAGTAAAAACACAGGGAGATATGTAAAAAATACGAACAAAAAAATAGTTTTTTTTCTTTTCTTACTCCAAAATTAATAAATTTTATTTTATTATTTTAACTATTATTTTATTATTTTCCTTAGGAGGCCCATTTTGAGTTGAAATTTAGTATGATGTGTGGGAGAAATGGCGAAAGCTAATTTATGTTATGAACAAAGCAAAAATAAAAAAGAAGGCATACCTAATTGGAAGAGTAAACGTACAAATAATTTTGAACAAAGAAGGAAAGGATTTAATCCAAACATAAATTTTGGAAATAACTCCCGAAACTATTATAAGAATAATTATCAAGGAACAGATTTTAAAAGTAATACACAACAAAATTTTACAACAACAAAGAATAGAGATCTACCTAATAATAATGGTAAAAATAATGAACAAAGAGAACCTGTAAAGTGTTGGGAATGTCAAGGATTTCATTATGTGAAGGACTATCCAAACAGAAAGAGAAATTTCAGAAATGTGCTTACAATTCAGTAGGAAGCAACTGTTGGTGACGTAGCAAACGAGATTCCCATAATTAATGCATTCTTGGAGAATCGAGAGGTTGATCACCAAACATCCATGGTTGAAATAGAAGGTATGATGGAGAACAAACCTATTTCTATTTTGATAGACCCAGGTGCTAGTTTAAGCTATGTGTGGCCTAGTATAGCAAAAAGTTGTAACTTTCATTTGAAAAAGTTTGAAAAATATTGGCTAGTTCAGTTAGCTACATGAACCAAAAGAAAGGTGGTTAGCTATGTTGAAAATTGTCAAATGTTTATGAGTCAATTCAAAACTAAAGTAAAATTAAATGTATTACCGTTAAGGTCATATGATGTTTTAATAGGTATGGACTGGCTGGAAAAACACGGAGTAGTTTTAAATTGTTTTGAGAAAACATTTACATGTTTAGAGGAAAAAGGAGACTCAGTTATAGTAAAAGGAAAAGCTAGAAAAGTTTATGTTAGATAGATTTCATCCTTGCAAATGAAAAGTATCTACATAAAGGGTGTAAAGTTTTTGTGGTGCATGTAATGAATGAAAAACACGTGAATAAAGAATATAAGTTGAAATTCGATGATATACCAATCTTAAAATAAATTTCAGATGTAATCCCAAAAGAGATTCTGGGATTACCTCCGAAAAGAGAATTGGATTTTACTATTGAATTAGTACTGAGAGATGTACACAATTCAAAGGCTGCTTACCAGATGAACACCTTAGAACTTAATGAATTAAAACTACAATTACTAGAATTAATAGATAAGAATTACATAAGACCAAGTGTATCCCCTTGGGAAGCACTTGTCTTATTGTTGATGTATATGTAACTTCGGAATGTATTCACTTGTATATTTCATGTATTGTACCCCGATGTTTATTCCGGGAAGTATCTGTAATGTAATTGAGCCATGTCATGCACCGATGTTCCTATCAGGAGGTTCTATAATGTAAACAAGTCATGTCAAGTCATTGTGGGTAACCCTCCTATTGATCAAGGGTTAAAGTCCCCACAGTTGTGGGGCCCTAGGGTTATTAGACTATCCCAGGTAAGTCGACCCTAGGTGAGTTATTGTAAGTCGGGACAATAGTCCCAACCATTGTGTTAAGGATAACCCTCCTTGTTGGTGAGAGGGGCAAAGTCCCCACAAGTTCTGGGGCACTAGGGTTATTAGACTCTCCTGGAGATGTCGACTCTAGTAAGTAATTGTTCAGTGAGGCCAACATGTTGGAGTGGACATTAAGTGAGTGAAATAATATAAATAGAGAGTGAGCCTCTCTATTTATCACACACACACTCACTCATTGGGGCGCATGAGTGAGAGAGAGAAGTTGTTGGGACCAGAGAGAGACTACTACTGTCGGGAGATCATCTTTATGTTTTCGGGTTTTACTTTTGGTGCTAATTCTATCTATGAGGTAGTTGTCGAGTCTTCTCCTTTATGGCTTCCTTAAGGAAAATTCTTTGTGTCTCTTGGATCTTGTATTTTATTGCTGTGCATGTTATTCTCTCAGTTAAAGATCCTAAGATCATAATGCTAGCTTGAATGACAAAAATCTAACATGGTATTAGAGCTAACCTGAGAAGAAGACATTGTGCAGCTGCAGAAGCTATCGGATTGTTACTTTTTGGGTCTCTCTCGACAATCCATCAGTAAAATTATGCTAGGGTAACTCTCCATTGAAGGGCGCATCTTTCTGTCGAAGTGGAATTCGATTCCCAGCATTTTCAGTTTTTGGTGCAGGAAATTAGGGTTTCTTACAGAAGATGAATTTTTGAGTGAGCCCAACATAGGATTTATCTCCTCATAAAAATCGAATTTTAGATACCTGGGTCAAGATTTTTGGTTGGGTGAAACTCCAAGAAAGTCAAACCCTAGTTTGACCCCGAGCTGGAAAAACCCTAAATACTAAAGCTGATAAGTTTTGGTACATTCACTATATCTCAATATTGGAGATGGAGCAGGAGCTGAAACTTTCAAAGACTGAATATAACATCCTAATTTACATTATATCCCAAATTTATCCTGATATTCGCTATATGCTAGGAGATATGATCTCTCCAAGTTAGGGTTCCAGCCCCTTCTAGGATTCATCCCTAAACAGGACACATGGGGAGAATTATCATATCTCTAGCTACAAAGGTCCAAATGACATTTATGAAGATGTTATATAAATGGTACGGAATTTAATTTATGTGGTAGAATTTTTAGAACCCGAAGATAAAACAATGACATATGGTAGTTTGTACAACTTCGTTGTTCTGAACAGTCCTGAAACAGGTCACCTTGGGAAAATGATCATAAGTCCCAATTGGTGAAACCAATTCTGATGAAACCAATGGTTTTGTAATATGGAAAGGCTATGCTACCTTAGTGCAAAATTTTGTACATAGAGGAGCAATAAATTTGAAGATATCACAGAAACAGTATCAGGAATTTCTGTAGAAGAAATTGGAAAACTAGGGCTTCCTGTTCCGAGAGCTTCCCTCCACTGTTTTTAGAAAATGAGTACATTGGATAGCTCACCTTGAAGAGGTCTATCTTTATATCCAATCAGCTCTGATGTATTCCAAGTTTTGAAAATAAGGTTTTATCTGACAAACCTTAGATCAGCCAGCTCCGGAACTAGGACGAACACCTCAAATTAGTAAGATCTAATCTTTTGCTCTTTTCATTTGAGCTCATCATTTAAAATTGATTCATCACATCAGTTTGATGACAAGCTTGGTGAATTTGACAAATTCCAAGCATGGAATTATATGATTTCTCTGAATAAAATGAATTGCACACCTACATAAGTAGAGAGGTTCTAGTTCCAGAGGGAGATGAGGCTAAAAACCTTACACAAGAAGAACTTAGTCAAGGCCAAGAAGATCATTGTTGATTCAATCACGGATCACCGTATACCACAAGTGTCCTATCTAAAGACACCTAAAGATATGTTTAATTCCATGACCAAGATATTTGAAGGGAAGAACTTAAATCAGAAGATGAATTTGAGAAAACAGTTGAAGAATGTGAAAATCTAGAATGCAGAGACCATGCAATCATACTTTACAAGGGTCTCTCAAATCAAAGAACAACTTGTAGTAGTAGAAGAAGAAGTGCAGAAAGCAGAAGTGGTGATAGCCACCTTGAATGGTCTCCTAGGATAATGGGATTCATTCATTGAAGGAATGTGTGCCAAAAGGAAGTGATTACTTTCAGCAGACTCTGGAAAGAAGAAGAAACTCGACTCATAATAAGAGAAAAGAAGATGGGAGCAACTAAAGATCAAGCTCCCACCATCCAAAGAAGCTCTATCAAGCAATGAGGAGTATGAAGATCTCAACTCTTGAATAACCTCTTATCCACCTTAGCATTTGGATAATAAACTATGCTATTATGAATGAAGAAGATGATGAAGCTGAAGGCTCAAGAAGGAGTCTACCCAAGAAACAAATAAAGATAAGTATTCAATTGTCATTTCATGATATTGTTTTGTTATGCATTTGTTTATATTCAGTTAATGTATTATGCATGATAGAATGTTTGCATTAATGACAATATACTACTGATATTGATGTGATGGGTAAGTAGCTCATGGTGCTATACAACTCTCCATTGCTGCTTATCTAGAATGAAATCTCTTTGTTGACATATTGGATTAGTGCACAATCTCAATGTTGTCCTGGTAGAGATGGAAGGCATCTAGAAAGTTTCCGTGAGATATGGATGAATGTTGTATTGGATAAAATAGTTGCATAATCATATACCTTGATACAAAAGAATTTTTCGTTATGAATATACCTTATGAAATGTTTCTAACCATACAACTAATGCATTTGACTTGTAGGAAAGATCGTGTAAAATCGCCTACAAGCAAAGAAGGATGAGACTTGTTCCAAAGAACAAGTGGTGATAGTTCAAGAGGAAGAATAATATGATGAATGCAGCGACATCATTGATGCAGAACCTTCTAGCTATGAAGAAGTAACCAAGAAGAAAGGGAAGACCAGTTCAAGAAGAATGATGTCTAGGATGCAGTCTCGATACATGAAGGGAAGTTCATAGTTCCATCATGCATTAGATGGAAACATCATGGGATACTAGGCAAGATTCGTAGCATGAGGCTTCTCATGAAAAGAAGGCATAGACTATGAAGAGACATTTGTAGCCAGTGGGAGTTGAAATACATACATGATGAGCTTGATGAAGATCTTAACCTTTGCTACATGGTTGAAGATGAAAGTATATACACTAGATGGATACATAGAATATTAGTAGCATAGGAAGCTACTTGTCTCTCCGGTACAAAATGTTTCAGTGCATAGTGTACAAAATACAGAGGGACTATGATGCTCCGCTTCAGAGGGAGTGACTATAGAATATCCTAAGGTTCAACATGGTATGACAGGATGGACAGATTAGTGATGACTCTAGGCTTTACTGAGAGTAAAGAGGATTCCAATCTTTGCTTCAAGGTTGAAGGTGGAAGACCAGTGATGCTCCTGTTATATGTCGATGACTTGTTCTTGACATAAAAGAGGAACTCATTAAATTTTCAAGAAGAAGACTTGTTGCCAAGTTTGAGATAAAGGACTTGGGGATGATGCACTACGTTCTAGGCATGGAGGTGTGGACAAGGGAAGTATGCAGTAGAGATCCTGAAGAGGTTCAGGATGATGGACTGTAATGCCATGACCACACCTATGGCATCAAAATTGAAGCTATTGAGTGTTGCTTCATCAGAGCTGGTTGATGCCATGATGTATCATTAGATGATTTATTCCTTGATGTACCTGATGAATACAAGACCAAATATTTGCTTTGCTGTGAACACATTGAGACATGTTCACCTAATGGTTACAAAGCATGCAGTGAGGTACCTGAAGGGTATAGTTGATTATGGGCTCAAGGATAAGGCGAATCAAAAGATTAACCTGGAGGGTTATGAGGATTCATATTGGGCAGGAAGTGCCATTGATAGGAAGAGCACTTCAAGGTGCTACTTCAGTATGGGATCAAGTGTGATCTCTTGGTTTGGCAGGATGGAGTCCTACATGGCGTTGAGTACAGCTGAGGAAAAAGATGTTGCCACTTGCTATTTGGAGAGAGGAGCAATGAAGCTCCAGTATGTGATCCAAATCGATATCTCTCGAAAGAGGGATTTCTAGCATAGTCGGTAAGACAGGTTGTCTGAGCATAAATCCTGGCGAAGCTCGTAGGATGCTTAGATGTAAACAAACCTATAGGTTGTCCTCAGATGTAATCGGTCCTAGCGAAGCTCACGGGTTATCCTTGAACGTAATCAACCCTGATGTGATTCTATGCTAGAAATGGCCAAAGTGAAGTTTGAGTACTTCAGGGAGAAGCTTGGTGTTCTCTAGATCGAGGTTCCTTCCAAGGGGAAATGATGAGACCTAGAGCCATTCTAACATGGTGAGAGGATTAGGTTCCTTCCATGGTCATATGTAAGGGCTAAGCCATTCTTTCATGGTGAGAGGATTGGTTCCTTCCATGTCATATATGAGTGCTAATCCATTCTGATATGACTGTAGGATTGGTTCCTACATGATCAGATATAAGGGTTGTTTCCATTCTCTAAATGGAGGTACATGGTCAGTTACCAGGAATATTCATTCTAGAAATGAGAGCCATTCTGAAGTGACTGTAGGATTGGTTCCTACATGATCAGATATAAGGGCTATTTCCATTCTCTAAATGGAGGTACCTGGTCGATTACCAGGAATCCTCAGCCTAGGGTTGAGGGCCATTCTGATGTGACTGTAGGATTGGTTCCCACATGATCAGATGTAAGTGCAGTGCCTTTCCATAGATGATAATAGTTGTGTCCTATCATGTTGGTGGATGTGACTGCTGCGCCTTTCCACAGATGATAGTAGGTGTGTCCTATCATGCTAGTGGATGTGAGTGTTGTGCCTTTTCACAGATGGTAGTAGGTGTGTCCTTCCATGATGATGATTGTAAGTGTTGTGCCTTTCCACATATGGTAGTAGGTGTGTCCTACCATGCTGTTGGATGTGAGTGTTGTGCCTTTTCATAGATGATAGTAGTTGTGTCCTGTCATGCTGGTGATTGTAAGTGTTGTACCTTTCCACAGATGATAGTAGTTGTGTCCTATCATGTTGGTGGATGTGAGTGCCGTGCCTTTTCACAGATGATAGTAGTTGTGTCCTATCATGCTGGTGAATGTAAGTGTTGTTCCTTTCTGATATGGTGTTGGACGTGTTCCTCTCATGGTCATATGTGAGTGCTGGCCATTCTGACTTAGGGTCAGATATAAGCGCTAAAGAAGACCTACATGGAGGCTAGGCCTACAACCAGCATGAAAAAAGGCTGGCTCTGTAGAACTTCCTGTGATGAGAAGAATCATGAGATAACACCAATGATGATGACCTAGTGATGATCTAGATCCAATAGTGATGATCAAGATCTAGTGATGTTGATCCAGATCGAGTGATGATCCAGATCCAGTGATGATGATCCAGATCTAGTGATGTTGATCCAACAGAGATGATCCAGATCGAGTGATGATCTAGATCCAGTGATGATGATCCAGATCGAGTGATGATATAGATCCAGATAAAGATGACTTGAAGATGAAAGATGACCTAAAGATGAAGATGACTTGAAAATGACAAGGAATCGATGATGTTCCAAATGATACAGAGAAGAAGACTTGTGCTGATAAATTGTGTTGAAAGAATACCTTTCTTGTTAAGAGGGAGTGTTGATGTATATGTAACTTTGGAATGTATTCACTTGTATATTTCATGTATTGTACCCCGATGCTTATTCTGGGAAGTATCTGTAATGTAATTGAGTCATTTCATGCCTCAATGTTCTTATCAGGAGGTTCTATAATGTAAACAAGTCATGTCAAGCCATTATGGGGAACCCTCCTATTGATCAAGGGTTATAGTACCCATAGTTGTGGGGCCCTAGGGTTATTAGACTATCCCAGAGAAGTCGACCCTAGGTGAGTTATTGTAAGTCGAGGCAATAGTCCCCACCATTATGTTAAGGATAACCCTCCTTGTTAGTCAGAGGGGCAAAGTCCCCACAAGTTGTGGGGCACTAGGGTTATTAGACTCTCCTAGATGTGTCGACTCTAGTAAGTAATTGTTAAGTAAGGCCGAGATGTTGGAGTTGACATTAAGTGAACGAAAAAATATAAATAGAGAGTGAGCCTCTCTATTTATCACACACACACTCACTCATTGGGGCGCATGAGTGAGAGAGAGAAGTTGAAGGGACAAGAGAGAGACTACTACTGTCGGCAGATCATCTTTATGTTTTTGGGTTTTACTTTTGGTGATGATTCTATCTCTGAGGAAGTTGTTGGGTTTTCTCCTTTATGGTTTCCCCGACGAAAATTCTTTGTGTCTCTTGTCTTTTGTGTTTTATTGTTGTGCATGTTATTCTCTCAATTAAAGATCCTAAGATAATCATGCTAGCTTGATTGATAAAAATATAACACTTATTTTTTTTAAAATAAATACGGTACCTTACATTTATGTATAGATTATCGTCAGTTAAACAATATGACAATTGAAAAAAAATATCCATTTCCTCTCATAGATGATCTGTTTGATCAGATACGCAGAGCAAGGATATTCTCAAAAATAGAATTGAGATTTGGATATCGTCAAGTCAGAATTAAAGATGAAGATATATTTAAAAATGCATCTAGAACCCGTTACGGGCATTATGAGTTTGTAGTTATCCCATTTGGGCTAATGAATGCTCCAACATATTTTATGTGTTTAATGAGCAGTGTCTTAAGTAAATACTTGGATAAATTCGTAGTTGTCTTCATAGATGACATACTAAGTTATTCAAAAACAAAAGAAGAACATGCTGAACATTTATAGATAATATTACAAGTTCTAAGAGAACACAAACTGTATGCTAAATTCAATAAATGCGAATTCTTTAAGGATAAAATACAGTATCTAGGATATGTGATATCCAAGGGATATCAGTGGATCCTGATAAGATAAGAGAAATAATGGAATGGTATGTTCCTAAGGATGTATCAGATGTACGATCGTTCATGGGGATTACAGGTTATTATCGAAAATTCATAGAACGGTTCTCGAAGATCATGAATCCCATAACATCCTTAGAGAAAAAGGGAAAAACATTTGTATGGGATTTAAAATGTGAGGAAATCTTTAATAAGTTAAAGGATTATTAACCATTATACCTATATTAAAAATAGTACATCCAAATAAGGACTTTGTTGTATGCACTGATGCATGCAACGAGGGCCTAAGTGGAGTATTAACGCAAGAAGGTCATGTAATAACATATGGGTCAAGAAAGTTAAAAATACATGAAAAGAGTTATGCTACCTACAATTTAGAGTTGGCTGCTATAATACATGCTTTAAAAATGTGGCGCCATCATATAATCGGTAGAATATTTTTGTTAATGTCTGATAACATAAGTTTTAAATACTAGTTTGACCAACAAAATTTGAACGCAAGTCAAGCAATATGGTTAGCTTTCCTTAGCGAATATGATTTCGAGATTAAGCAAAAAAGGGGAAAGAGAATAAGGCAGTTGATGCCTTAAGCATAAATGAAAATTTGAATTTTATAGCCACTGTTAGAAGCTATAAAACAGAATTGGACGATAAGTTTGAAGATGGAGTAAAAATGGACAAACATGATCGAAATTTAAGAGAAAAAGTTCAGAAAATGAATCTAAAAATATAAAAACAGATTTCAGTTTGAATGAAAAAGGTTTAATGTTGTATAAAAATAGATTATATGTACCTAATGTACTAGAAATTAAATTTCCAAGTTTAAATGAAGTACATAAGAGTCCTTACTCAGGACATCCTAGTCACCAAAAGATGATAACAATGCTAAGAAAAGATTATTTCTGGCCTAATATAAAAAATGAAGTCGCTGAATATATAGCTAGGTGTATAGAATGCCAGCAGGCTAAAGCTGAGCATTGACACCCAACAAGGTTTTTTGCAACCATTACCAATCCTAGATTGGAAAAGGGAAATTATCGGCCTTGATTCCATAACATGTGTGCCTAAAAATCAAAAGAAAAATGATTCTGTAATGGTAGTGGTAGACAAACTTAACAAGGAAGATCATTTTATAATTGTTAAAACTACTCAGTAATGATGCTAATATTGCTGATATTTTTATGAAGGAAATCTTTCGTTTGCATGGAATTCCTAAAATGATAATTTCTTATAGGGATGCAAAGTTTACTGGTAATTTCTGGAAGTCATTGTTTAAAGGATTGGACACTAAGTTAAATTTTAGTACCTCTTATTATCCACAAACATAAAGAGTAAATCAAGTTTTAGAAGATATGTTACGGATGTATGTTAGAGATCATCCAAAGAAATGGGAACAATATCTGCACTTAGTCGAGTTTTCTTATAAAAATCATTATCAAGCTTCAGCTAAACTTAGTCCTTTTGAAATATTGTATGGTAGGAAATGTAATACTCCCATTTCATGGAGTAATCTGGTTAACAGATTGATGTTAGGACCTGACTTGTTAAAAGAAATGGAACTAATAGTGAAACAGGTACAAAGCAATCTGAAAATTGCATAGGACAGACAAAAGAGTCATGCAGACCTTAAAAGAAAACAGAAAGAATTCCAAGTAGGTGATCATGTGTTTCTCAAGGTAAAACCCACAAAAAACTCCTTTAAGTTGAGGAGTTGTGCTAAATTAGCACCTAGGTATTGTGGAGCGTTTAAGATATTGTCAAGAGTTGGACCATGGCTTATCAGTTAACTTTTCCACCTAATCTCAAAATACATAATTTATTTCGTATTTCTACATTGAAAGAATATGTGCATGGTGCTACTCATGTAATCGATTGGAATTAGTTATGACAAACATAATGTGATTGACTCAACGCGTCTGATTCGATGCAGTTGTAGTTAGTGTGTTTTTTTTGGGAATGACGGTCAGGCCGCACACAAGTTACAATGGAAATATAATAAGGCAATGGGCCATAGAAGAGTATAGTTCGGACACCTCTCTGCAATGGCAATATAATGATGGAACACTATCCCACTTGATGAGAGACATACACTATCTATCTTCATGTTTTATATTATTAAGGTAGAACCAGAAGGAGATTTTCAAGTGGAACCAGATTGTTTCCTTGATAAGAGAGAAATTTTTCTCTGGAATTGCACCATTGGACAATTAAAGGTGCGATGGTAGCACCTTAGTCTAGATGAAGCAACCTGGGAATTGGAGACTCATATGCAAGAGGCATATCCAATTTTGTTCGAGGAAGACTTAGATGATACTTAAGCAACATCGAAGACGATGTTGAACTTAAGAGGGAGTGTTTGTAACACACCTAGAACTGAAGAAATTTTATTTTTGAGAATAAATTAATTTAAAATTTATTGTAAAGTTTTATGTTGCTGACCAAGGATGGTCAAATATGATTGTAATTGAATTATTTTATTATTTAATAATTAAAAGGAAGAGACATCTATCCAAAGAAGACTGTTGAAGAGTGTTCACTAGCTCACTAGAAGGAATGATCTGCTGTATAAGGCCAAAATGACAAATGGCATAAACAACATTCAATTTCTAGTTGTTGCAAGATGAAACATCCCTATAATTCTGGTCATGTTCCCAAGCAAAAAGGAACTAAACAGGTGGCTCATTTAATTGAAAAACTTACCCAAAAACCTATGTAAGCTTATATATACCATCGAGTGAGCAGGAGGCTCACTGCATTTCTAAGAGATTAGAACCTTGTGGTTTTGCTAGAAACTGAAAAAGTTAGGCACACAAGAGTAATTCGATGAGGGAAAAGCTAGATTGAATTGCTAAGAGTTTATGTCTACAAGTGTGGCTGCTAAGTTACAAAGAGTACTGTATAGGATTTTACACAACATCTTCGTCCTCATGGTTCGGTGAACAGGCTCGGGGGTCGTAAAGCAAGTGTTCTTGGCTACTTTTAGGAGACGGTTGGGAGGAACGGTCATCTTTGGGTGTTTGTCCCCTTCTAAAGTTAATAGGTTCTATAATGTTCTGGATTTGTTACCTTAAATTCTTTATATGATATTTCTATAGGATTTATGAATGAAGAAGCTTCCAGAATTATTATATGTTTTTGTAATAAAATAGGAAAGTATATGTTTATTTATGTAAAATATTCACTCAATGAAGGTTATTGCTTACATAGAATTTCATAGTAGAAATGATAGATTATTTATAATATTATCATAATATGAATGTAGCTTTATGTAAAATTAAAGCGTAGTAGATAATTCAGTAAATGTCTAGTATTTATTCTATTTTCTTATGTTTTCATACATTATTATCTTAGAGATTATCATGAGATTTTATGGCAGAGTTTTTATGTCTTATCTTTCATAGTTAGGGTTTTCCTTGGTTAGTTACAATAAATCCCCAAATCAAATTTTTAACCAGCCAAAGAAAAACTATAGATACAGAGTAAAAAATGCTATGCCAGGAAATTTGAGATCATAAGAATATTAAAATACAATTAAAAATATTATTTTACCCTGTACTAATCTATTACACCTGCAAGGCTTAATATTGTTTATAATTAATATCCTGTATAAATCTCCCATGGTCAGAAGACTTATCATCACTAGAAAAATGAATTAGAGTCGAAGACTAATAACTATCACAGTTTCAAACTAAACTTAAATTTTAAATATAGTAAAACCCTAATCGCAAATTAAAACCTACTAAAATAATATTAAACTATTTTCGAAAATGGTGGCATCCATCGAGGGTTCAAGACCCATAAGAACCTTAATCACTTACTCAATATAAGAATTTACACAGTGAAAGGGCTTACATTTGTAGAAATAATAGATCAATGCTATGAGCAATGATGCTAAGAAGAAGCACAAGAAATAGATCTTGCTACTAAGAATTCTCACAAGCATACACAGGAAAAATAGAGAGAAGAAAAGAGACTAAATCACATGAATGAAGAGATGAATATTGGTGTGTATCCTTCCATTGAATAATGATGAATAATAGTGTACATAAATAGTACATCCCTCATAGTATAATCGAATTGTATGGAAACAACTCATAAAGCTCAAAAAGGTTGACTTACCAAAATATAGCAAACCCCCATAGGTGGCTAAAGCACATACCAAATCTATCAAAGACCCCACGAGTTGGAAAAAGCATGAGTGATTTGTCAAGGAGATGGAAATAACATGATAATCCTAGAAAATGGAGAAAAATTAATGGAGGATGGGTTGGAAACAAAAGCTCCCAGTTTCCTAGTTGACTAGCTTTTATCTTATCCATAGAAAAACAGGAAAAGTAGAAAAAGTAGAATAAAGCAGAATCTGCTGTAAAGTCCTGTATACTAATTTTGGATGGTCAAAAGGTGGTCAAGATCAACCTATAATTGGAAATAAATCATTCCTAGGATATAGATGGCATGTATTGACTTTAAGGTGCAAGTGGATTCCAACTAATTAAGCTAGTGGGTGAATAATTAATCAAATAATGATTAATTATTTTATCCTAAGTTGTGAGTGGGTTTAATATATTCCAACACCCCCCTATAATTCTGACTTTATGATGGTATTCCAAAAAATATGGATGCATATAAGGCCCAGCAACAAGGCTATGGTCACCCTTTAACAATTATTATGTCCAGAAAAGTGAGGAAAGAGGAAAAAACACATAGGGAAAATCCTCCCTCAAGATAAGACAAGGCACAAAATTTGAAATATGTCTTCAACATATCTTCATCTTCACTTTAATGAGCTGAATGAACTGCTTCTGGATGAAGGACTTGCTGAAGAAATCATGAACTCCATGATCATGCACTAGAGTGTAGAACCTGCAAGAAGGAAGAGGAGAGACTCCTTGTATCTCATCAACCGATGAAGTAGGAGAATTATCTGAATGCTTATTTCTACTGTCAAACTCTGATATGCAAACATAATCTGAAATAGAAAAGAGATCTGTGCATACTCCTTTCCAAAGAGTACAAAAATTAAGACAATTTATTTCACACCCAATTCCCTGAATATCTACAAAATTGTGATGTGAATCACATGTCAATCTTCCAATCTGATGTAGCACCTGTATAGATCTTATATGAGGCTGATAAAACTCGGATATATCATAAATATTAACATATGGAATAGCAAGGACAAAGTCTTCAATGGCTCCATGAGGATATAGGGCTAGACTAGGAAAATTATGAGCAACTGGGGAAAACTAATAGGTGTAAAAATATGAATGATGGATGGGCATAAGATATGAATAATAATTATTTAGAACAGATCCAAACATGTTTAATATCGGTCCATATATGACTAAGGACATGGATAACCAGCCATTGAAAGTTAGGAAAGACTTCAAACCATGTAAGATAAATATCACTGCATAAGAGACCAATGAGGAATCAACTAGTGAGCTTGGGATTTGTATAGTCTTAGGATTATTCAGAGCTATGGTAGATGGTATGGATGGTGGTATTATATGTGTATCAGCCTACAAATATGCTTCTAAATCAGAATCCAAAGGATCACATATAAGCATATCAATATACTCATGGGAATACACTGGTAATGAATCCTCTGTATGAAAGGAGGAAATAAGGAGATGTTCAAAATCTTCAAGAAGGCTCTAAGTATTGATTCCAAGAACAAAGGAGGATATGCTGAAGCAAATGAGATCAAGTAAGGTAAGTGGTATGACACAAAGAAGGCTTGATGTGGCTAAGCAAACATCCTGTAAGTCACTGGGTTGCACACCATCAATGAGAGAGGTATGCAAGAGGTGTGAAGAATCTGGCACATAGATCTCAGAATCTAAGATAGGAGATTTAGAGAACAATGAATGGGTTATAGGATCATAATCAATATCAGTAGCAGATCCATATGTTACTTCTTTTTCATCAATAGTATCACAAGAAGAAAAAACACCTTCAAGAGACACAAAAAAAGATGGCTCTTCAATATCTGCTTCTTCATTGAAGGAGGAAGCATTCGAATGAAAGAGGGCAGCAACAACATGAAATGTATGAGAAACTTCTTCATCATGATCGGCATCATCAGAGAATGTAGAGGCCAATAAATATTGAGAGAGAGAACAAGAGGAGATGCTAGGTTCGCTCCATGCTTCATCTTCAATTTCTTGCAAACCAAAAGCTTTGTCCAAAATTTTCCAAAGCTCAAATGGAAATTCAGTAGAATCTATGAGATGATATATATTTGGATACATTCCCAAACACATAATTCCATAAGCTCTATCACAATTATTTATCCAATCAATATTCTCTTCATAAGACTCAGGTTCACTCAATGCACCAATGGAGACATCAAAGAGACATTGCCTCTTCCAGTATGCACTCATCTTTGGCTTCCAATCAGCATAGTTGAAAGGAGATAGTAGAGGAAATTTTGAATCCATATTGAATTTTTTGATATGCTCTAATAGATACTCTTTGCAAACTACAAAACAAACTAGGAGAAAATCTTGTAAGCTAGATAAGCTCTTCTTCAGAGAGGGATAGGAGACTGGAAGCGCTCCTCAATTCTGTAGAACTTGATCAACCTTGTAGCTCTGATACCATGTAGAAATAATAGATCAATGCTATGAGAAATGATGCTAAGAAGAAGCACAGGAAATAGATCTTGCTACTAAGAATTCTCACAAGCATACACAGGAAAAATAGAGAGAAGAAAAGAGACTGAATCACATGAATGAAGAGATGAATATTGGTGTGTATCCTTCCATTGAATAATGATGAATAATAGTGTACATAAATAGTACATCCCTCATAGGAAAATTGAACTTTATGGAAACAACTCATAAAGCTCAAAAAGGCTGACTTACCTAAATATAGCAAACCCCCATAGGTGGCTAAAGCACTTGCCAAATCTATCAAGGACCTCACGAGTTGGAAAAATCATGAGTGAGTTGTCAAGGAGATGGAAATAACATGCTAATCCTAGAAAATGGAGAAAAACTAATGGAGGAAGGGTTGGAAACAAAAGCTCACAGTTTCCTGGTTGACTAGCCTTTATCTTATCCATAGAAAAGCAGAATAAAGGAGAATCTGTTGTAAAGTCCTGTATACTAATTCTGGATGGTCAAAAGGTGGTCAAGATCAACCCAAAATTGGAAATAAATCATTCCTAGGATATAGATGGCATGTATTGACTTTAAGGTGCAAGTGGATGCCAACTAATTAAGCTAGTGGGTGAATAATTAATCAAATAATGATTAATTATTTTATCCTAAGTTGTGAGTGGGTTTAATATATTCCAACAACATTTTAATATTTACCTTTAAGGAATTAATAGTTTAAAAATAAAAATTTTCCATCACTTTATTGTAGCACAAGTCGAGAGTTCAAAGCTCGCAGGGCCATTTTTCCAAGTTCTTTTAACCAATTTTTGAATCCCAGTATGGCGTTTTTCAACAAGAGTTGTTTTTAGTAAAATAACAAATTGTAATTTATACATATAGCAAGATTATAATTACAAAATAAAACCTAGAGTGTTATCATAGGAGCAACCCAAGGTATAAATAAAATATGAATAATGATTTAGAACGACGACACTCTAAGTTCGAAAACAAGACGAGAATAAATATCTTTGGCCAATGATTTCTAATAGAACTTGGAATATCACTTAAAACCCCAAATATTCATTCAAGTTTGGTAAATAATACATTGAACAACAAGAGCAAGGATTTGCCATTTTCTCTAAATAATAAACCAAATAACAGTCTTATAAAGAATAAACCAATTATCGTTTTCACACAGTAGCCCTGGAAACAAGAAACAATTTAAATAAAATACAACGGCATATTAATTTCAGAGTCGTAACAAATGAACAGAGTAGGAATTAAAATAGTATATCAGGTACAAAGCAAGACAAAGACTCAAGCCAAGTTTTAAACTCAAAATCACAACATAGTCGCATTAAGACCCTATAGTAAATATTTTCATAACAATTGCTTTACATCTTCCCATAGACTCCACAATCTATCACAAAAGGGTTAAAACCCTAGCTTATCTGCATGCTTGAAAGCAGTCAAAATTCCTGCAATTAACGTTGTAAAGGCAGTTACTCAAGAATGTTTACCATTCAAAACAAAGGAGGATTGAAACTACAAAATGAAACCAGAACCAATTTGAAACTCTGTGCCAACTTGCCATGACATCAAGGACCATTGAGTGCAAGGGATTTTAGGTCTTACCAGAACCCTCAATGTCGATATCCTTGACCCCAACAGTATTTGTCAACCTTACTTCATCGAGGAAGCACCTTTTAAAAACCTCCTAAAATTAAACAATCCATAGGAGTTAAACCCTGTAAGAAGGATGACTACCGACCTTATAAAGTTATGCATTCATCTGAAGAACGAACATATGACTTACCTCAACATCCCTGTGAAGTATCTCCAAGGAAGGTCGAGACCAAGATCCTGCAAGTTGTGGCCAAGAGCAACCGAATCAAAATGAAAACGTGCACAGTGTGCTCGCAAGGACAGAGGTAGACCCTATAAGAAATGGGCGAGAGACCTCAGCTCTCTTCACCCTTCAAAATTGTATAAAACTACAAAGAAAACCCTTGAGTTTCATTTAGGGTTTAACCCTTAGTCTAGCTGGAAAGCACCACAAGCCTTCACGTGGGTGCTCTCTTTAAAGTTCACCTACCTCCATGTAGTTTCTAATTCACAAACCCACTCTCCATAGTTTTAAGTTTGTTTTTTCCATGTCTTTTTGTTTTAAGACCTCCTGTTCATAGTTGTTGGGTTGGAAAGGGTTGGAACAAACCCCTTTTGGGGAAGAACACCTACAAGTATTGCAATTTTGTTTTGAAATGCATTATCTTCATAAGCTAAGTAAGACCCTTAAAACCTTGAAAGCCTAGCCTCTTTTAGGATTAATAAGCAGCGGAATGAAAACATCAAAACATGATGACATTTATCTTGTGGTAAAACAAGTTAAGCATATAAAAGTAACCTACAGTAGGCATAACTCATCAACTTTTCAAACAAGTGTTTCCAATTACAGTCTTGAAACCTATATAATGTTTAGGAAACACAAATGAAGTTATCATTTTTCAAATTGTTTAGTGTTAGGATAATTCCTTGGTTGAAAATTGAAATGAATAATTTACATTACTATCTTAAAGGATATGTAAGACTAGATTATGGTTTGTATTTATCTAAACATTCACTAACAATTTTTATTTTTATGAAATTATGGGTTGGTTACAATTAGTTTTATAGTTTTTCAAAACCAGGAAACTCTTAGACTTTTCTGTTTTGTTTTCATTTCCCTTCAAGGTTTTCTTATGAGCATTGAAAATATGTATTAAGGCATAAGCCTCCTTAGTAATTTTCAGAAATTTTATGTTTAGAAGATAGACATTAACACATTCAATATGGGAACTTATGATAGCCCAAATAATATGAGTTTTTGTTATCATAGTCATAGTTCTAAAAGAAGCTCTCATGAGATGGTGAACCCCATGAACTCCTATACATGTACTCTCTACTTTTTGTATATTAATATAATTTTACTATCAAACTAAATATATATATATATATATGCTATTTTATGTATAATTCTATTTTTATTTGTATTAATATAATAATGTTAAATAATAAATAATTAATATAATTAAACATTTTAGCACCTTATGAACTCCTATACATGTACTCTCTACTTTTTGTATATTAATATAAATCTAGTGTGGAATTAATAAATATGGATATATATAAACTATTTTATGTAAAATTCTATTTTTATTTATATTATTTTAATAATGTTAAATAATAATAAATTAATATAATTAAACTAAGCTGATGTAAAATATTTTACAACGTGTACTTAACTTAAACCACCCATCCCAATACGAAGCACAATACGAAGCTTCATTATCCCAAATTGAAACTATCCGACGAAGCACAATACGAAGCTTCATTATCAATACAATACGAAGCACTCCCACCTCCGCTAACTTCAATACAATCCCGTGTAGCTGATTATGCAATCTGGTACCAAAGAGGACGACCTGTAGTCATTGAATGATTGAAACCATAAAAAATAGTTCGTTTATATAGAAACTATATCATTCAATCCAGAAAATATAGTTCGTTTATATAGAGACGCTCTTTATCTTTGTAATAAATAGCAGGTATAGTATAGTTTACAGACTAATATATATTGGTTATCTTTGATTTAATGAATATCAAGGAATTATATATATATATATATATATATATATATATATATATAAGTATATTGAGTGCATTTTTTACAGTAGGTATCATTTAAGTGTAGTTTACTTGAGAAGTACTATATATTGGTTACCTTTTATTCATTGAATATCAAGGAAATTTTATATTTATTGTGAAAAAAAAGTATATATAACTTAAAATTTTAGCAGTTAGGTATCATTTAAGTGTCTTTTAAGCGAAAATAATATATATTGGTTACCTTTGATTCAATGAACATCAAAAAAGACTAATGCATTTTTTCTTAACTAATTTGGTATGAAAGTAAAAAAGAGTAATGGCATCCTTATCCCATTATAATACCATTTAGACTCCCAATATTCCATCCAAACGGTCTATGGGTGGCTCATGGCCCAACATTACATTGGTTAAGAGGGGGGGGGAGTCAAAGGAGGGAGAGGAAGGTGTAGAGGGAATCATGGGAGGGAGGGATGGGTAGGGGACATATATGGGGGGATGAAGGGAGGAGAAATATAAGGGAAAGGGAGGGATGGTTATGGGAGATATATGAGGGGGGAAGGGCAGGAGATATATGAGGAGCGGATGGTTGTTCATCAATGTCTGCAAATGTACGGTCCATAGAATAGAACAGATCATCTGGTACCAGGAATCTTCAAACAAGTGTGTGGCCATCAGTGTAACAAGTGTTTATATGTGTATTAAAGATTTCGACGGTTTTCTAGATTTAGTAATTAGTATTTATAGTAAATGGGTGAAATCTCATTACTATCATCGTCATCGTCATCATCATCATAGCCTCCTCCTCCTCATCATCATCGTCATCGTCATCGTCACCATCATCATCCTTGTCATCATCATAATCATGGTCATCATCATCAACATCATCCTCATCCTCATCCTCATCCTCATCCTCATCCTCATCCTCATCATCATAGTCATCATCCTCCTCGTCATCATCACCATGATTGTTCATCATTATCGTCATCATCGTCGTCATCATCATCATCATCATCATCGTCATCATCACCACAATCATCCTCATCCTCATCCTCATCCTCATCATCATCTTCATCACCCTCATCCTCATCATCATCAACATAGTCATCATCCTCCTCATCATCATCATCACCTTCATTGTTCATCATCATCGTCGTCATCATCATCATTGTCGTTGTCATCCTCATCATCATCATCATCATCATGGTCATCCTCCTCCTCCTCCTAATCATCACCATCATTGTTCATCGTCATCGTCGTCATTGTCATCGTCATCATCGTCATCATCATCATCCTCATCGTCGTCATCATCATCATCATCATCATCACCATCCTCATCCTCATCATCATCATCATCACCCTCATCCTCATCATCATCATCATCATGGTCATCATCATCATCACCCTCATCCTCATCATCATCATCATAGTCATCATCCTCCTCATCATCACCATCATTGTTCATCATCATCACCACCAGCATTGTTCATCGTCGTCGTCGTCATCATCCTCATCATCATCATCATCATCACCATCCTCATCATCATCATCATCACCATCACCATCATAGTCCTCCTCCTCCTCATCATCATCATCCTATTCATCATCACCATCACCATCATAGTCCTCCTCCTCCTCACCATCACCATCATAGTCCTCCTCCTCCTCATCATCATCACTACCATGGTCCAAGGATATGTTTGAAGGTCTTAGCCATTGGTATGGGATCCATTGTAAGGTTATAGAAGTTTAACATATTTCAGTCCAAGTTTGATATTCATTTGATATTTAATATTTTAATATTTGATAAGCATAGATCAGTCAAGTTGCATATTTAGTGAGCACTAAATCGCATATTTGTTTAGAGATCATGTAAAAAAACTGCCCATTAATTAAAAAGCATTGTATCAATATCGCATATGCAATAAAACGGCGGTGCGTTATATCGCATATGTGATATGTGTTATATAAAAAATGTTGGGTTACATGCTGTGGGCCAAGTTTACTGTAGCAAAAGACATAATTCTTCTAAACCCGCACACAGAGAACTGTGCAATGTGCAATTTAATCATTACTTACATAATTCCATAGTTTTGTACAAGTTTGGGTGGATTTCAATGGGGAATGTACATAATAGAGGTCAAAAGTCAGTGAGGAAGGTGCTTACACCGGAAGATGCTGAAAATAAAAAAGAAAAAAAGAGGGAAGATTCAAGAAATCGTCGGCATTCATTACATGAGCAAATAGTTCCCATTCCCCCTCAACAGATACCTAACGTAGAGGTTGAGGAAGATAATGCAACATTAAATGAAGCTGGTTATATGGAAGTTGATATTATTGCTCCATTAGTAAATGGACAATCTTGTGAATAATTAAATAATTATGTTACTCTAGATGCAAATGTGACTTAGCTACAACTATGGCCGATGGTTCAATCTCCTAATCGAAGTTGTCATCCTGTAGTGGATGTAAACGTCACTCCAACATTTCAAACGACAAGAAATTTTGCGTCAAAACGAAAGAGAACCCCTAAACGCATACAAGTGGATGAGAGCGAATTGAATTCCATGGAAGGTAAGGTGGCTAAATGCACTATCCTTCATCATTATTCTCAAATAATGAAACAATATTTTGATAACAAATCTGAAGCTGGTAAATGCCAATTTTTTTAGCTTTGCTTAAATCTAGAAATATGGCAACTGTTAGAAGAAATTTAGGCATAAGAACAATGAAGAATACCGAATCAAGTAATCACATTGTTAAATCTCTTACTTCTGCATTCACATCGATTGGTTAAAAAACTCGTTCACAGGACTGTAATGTGGCTCGTTGTGTATTGGCTGAATCAATTGTATGTAGATCCACAAGAAAACATTGTTTAGTTAAATGCACATCACAAATTGTGCCTTTACATCTAGAGACACTTAAAAATATTCAGTAAGAAGAGACAACCTTGATGTAGAGGGACAAATGGAAACATTATGGAAATTTAGCGGTAGGTTGCCCCACAAAGACATGAAGTTAATCGAAGCAGTGAAGGGCCTAGTCCACACATTTTGACATGATAACACTAGGCCTTCTTCTAACACGAAGGATGTGTTAAAACATTGTAGGGGTTCTAGAAACAATGAACCTCATGTTAAACATTATCTTGACATGACACAAACTTAACTGTTCGAGATGTTTAAAGTTTTCCACGTAGAGCTAAGGCTCGGGCAAAGATCTTTTGAAAAATGCAAGCCTTGGTATGTTAGAATCAATACCATCTGCAACACTTGTTGTTGTAAATACCAGATAGAGTTTGACCAATATTACCATACATTTGCACATATACGTCTTTTGTGCATCATAACCATGTGTAGGAATGCTCAAGTACAGTACCGCCAATGTCATCCAGATATTTCATCCATAGAATAATGTGTCCAAGGAAAGATGGGAAGACACATTACTTAAAACAAAGTGTAGACGGTTCTTGCAACAATTGTGGTGGGCTATCATTATGGTCTGATTGCATCCATGGAAGTGAAGATCAAGCATTCGGGAATGCAACTGTCGAGAAGAAGAACTATCAGTATGAGACATATTAGCTACATGATGGGAAAGAAAGCAGGAAGATTAAATTGGTGACTTCACAGGTAAATTGTTGAATATTGACATATTAATATTCATGTACACATTTTTTTATGTGGTTTTATAACACTGTTTATTTTTTTACACCAAGTGCAAGTATGTGATTTTATTTCAGAGTTTCGTGGAAAGATCCAACAGTACATTCAACATGTTGATATGGCACAGTGGCAAGATGAGCAATTCAAAATATGTTGGGAGACCTTCCCTCTTGTAACAATACTATCAGTGGTTGACTTTGCGGAAAATTACACCCTACAACCACAAAATGAAATACAAAGTCAATACTATCACTCAGAGCAGGTGAGCATAATGGTGCATATCACGTATTGACATGGTCCAGATAGAAATGAAGAGAAACGTGTCATACTAAAATAAAGTCACTTCTACATAAGTGATGACCCAACCCATGACATCCATTATGTGCAACATTGCTTCAAATTATTCTATGATCATGTGATAGCTATCAATATACCATTTTATCGTCATTTCATTTGGTCAGATGGTTGTGCTGGACAGTTCAAGAATGCACGTGTATTTGAATGGTTGTGTTTGTTGCACATAAAATACAAGGTGCCACATGTATGGAACTACTTTGAAATTGGTCATGGAAAAGGTGAGCATGATGATGTTGATGCATGCATTAAAATTGCCCTTCGAAGGGAAGAGATGAAGTTTACAGGTGCTTACCTTTGAAACGCCGCATCTATAGTGAAATGGTGTGCATCTGTCATGGGAGAACAAGCAACAAGGAAACACCTAGTGCAAAGAATATTCTGGGAGGTGACAAATGTGGACCGATCACAAACACATCAGGTGAACATAGTGCATGGAAATTGATAGTTTCATTCAATTAGAAGCTCAGACAACTCGGCCCTACAAATTTGGACAAGATTGAAGGTTTGCTTTTGCAATTCCTGTAGCATCGATGAATGGGATGATTGTGAGTATAGAGATACTGTTGATACATGAGATTGAGTGACACTTGGTACCAATTTCAACGGGGTTAATGAAATAGACCATTTTGAAGATGATAAAACATATATTTCTACAGACTATGATCACATATCGGATCTCATACAAGAAGGTACATGAGTAGTACCTAAATTATAAAATGCATTTATGTATTGTTTACTTGACCTATGTAGAAATTAGAAATTCAAGGCCTTATTTAAAAAATGTATTGTTAACTCGACCTATTTCATTTTCACAGGTCAGATATATGCAGTGGTTTCCCCAAAAAATAATGAATGGGGTTCTAACTATTGATTGACACATTGCTTAGAAGGGAAACAAACCATTCTCGAACCTGTTACAGATGATGAAAATATTGAATTCCCAACTTGCTCGATGGTTATAAAAGGGGAATACTTGACACTTACAACACAACAAAAAAGGAAGGATGGGTATGTATATCAGGATTATAGACCAGGAGCTATTGTATACCACTTCACCAACCTAGTAGTTGGTATAAACATCAAGCTGTGCACACTTGGTCACAAAAATAGGTCGCATGTACGATACTTGCTACCTCATATAGAGCATGAAAGATTGATGGACACCATCAGCATCAGAGATGATCCAGATGGACTACTTGTATGAGTGCATTGTCAGGTGTGTTATTTAACCTTTAAAGTGAATTCTGAAGCACAATTTCAGTTATTTATCCTTAGTTTATTCCCAATGTAATAAACCTGTGAATGACGGATAGCATTCACAGACATAATATTATTCATAGGATACTGGACACTATAAACACGATCGTACAACCTCGGGTGAGTTATCGATAAATTATGTTTGCAGATTTTCATTGGGTTCTCTTTTTTTTCTTATGATGTTACTAATGTCTAGCCTTTCATGTGCCTAGGATACAAACACCATCTAGGGAACATTGGAGGCGCCAAGAACGGTGTCTTTAGACACCAACAAATAGAATTCAGAAAATAGCATGCTCTCGAGTTGTTGAAATTTACATTTTTTGATGTTTTTAGTTTAATATACATTTAATTACAATGCCATGTACAAATTCCAAACCAACTAGGGTTTCATGAACACCACTTTGCATGTTATCACTAGGGTTGACAAGTTATGACGTGGAACTAGGGTTTAGTGAGCTCTTTACAAGGTATGAGATGGAACTAGAAACACATGGACATGTACAAATTGGAAACCAACTAGGGTTTCATGAACACCACTTTGCATGCTATCACTAGGGTTGACAAGTTATGACAAGGAACTAGGGTTTAGTGAGATCTTTACAAGTTATGAGACGAAACTAGATACACATGGACATGTACAAATTGGAAACCAGCTAGGCTTTCATGAACACCAATTTGCATGCTATCACTAGGGTTGACAAGTTATGACATGGAACTAGGTTTTAGTGAGCAATTTACAAGTTAAGAGAGGGAACTAGAAACACATGGACATGTACAAATTGGAAACCAACTAGGGTTTCATGAACACCACTTTGCATGATATCACTAGGGTTGACAAGTTATGACATGGAACTAGGGTTTAGTGAGCAATTTACAAGTTAGGAGAGGGAACTAGAAACACATGGACATGTACATATTGGAAACGAACTAGGGTTTCATGAACAACACTTTGCATGGGTTGACAAATAATGAGATGGAACTAGGGTTTAGTGAGCAATTTACAAGTTAAGAGAGGGAACTAGAAATTGGAAGCCAACTAGGGCTGACAAATAATGAGATGGAACTAGGGTGTAGAGAGAAATTTACAAGTTAAGAGAGGGAACCAGAAACACATGGACATGTACAAATTGGAAACCAACTAGGGTTTCATGAACACCACTTTGCATGGGTTGACGAATAATGAGATGGAACTAGGGTTTAGTGAGAAATTTACAAGTTAAGAGAGAGAACTAGAAATTAGAAACCAACTAGGATTGACAAATAATGAGATGGAACTAGGGTTTAGTGAGCAATTTACAAGTTAAGAGAGGGAACTAGAAATTGGAAACCGACAAGGGTTGACAAATAATGAGATGGAACTAGGGTTCAGTGAGCAATTTACAAGTTAAGAGAGGTAACTAGAAACACATGAACATGTACAAATTGGAAACCAACTAGGGTTTCATGAACACCAATTTGCCTGCTACTACTAGGGTTGATAAGTTATGACATGGAACTAGGGTTTAGTGAGCAATTTACAAGTTATGAGATGGAACTAAAAACACATGGACATGTACAAATTGGAAACCAACTAAGCTTTCATGAACACCAATTTGCATGCTATCACTAGGGTTGACAAGTTATGACATGGAACTAGGGTTTAGTGAACAATTTACAAGTTATGAGATGGAAATAGAAACACATGGGCATGTAAAAATCTGGGAAACCAACTAGGCTTTCATGAACATCAATTTGCATGCTATCACTACGGTTGAGAAATAATGAGATGGAACTAGGGTTTAGTGATCTCTTTACAAGTTAAGAGACGGAACCAGAAACACATGGACATGTACAAATTGGAAACCAACTAGGGTTTCATGAATACCAATTTGCATGTTATCACTAGGGTTGACAAGTTACGACATGGAACTAGGGTTTAGTGAGAAATTTACAAGTTATGAGATGGAACTAGAAACACATGGACATGTACAAATTGGAAACTAACTAGGCTTTCATGAACACCAATTTTCATTCTATCACTAGGGTTGACAAGCTATGACATGGAACTAGGGTTTAGTGAGCTCTTTACAAGTTAAGAGACGGAACTAGAAACACATAGACATGTACAAATTGGAAACCAACTAGGCTTTCATGAATACCAATTTGCATGCTATCACTAGGGTTGAAAAGTTATGACATGGAACTAGGGTTTAGTGAGAAATTCACAAGTTATGAGATGGAACTAAAAACAAATGGACATGTACAAATTGGAAACCAACTAGGCTTTTATGAACACCAATTTGCTTGCTATCACTAGGGTTGACAAGTTATGACATGGAACTAGGGTTTAGTGAGCAATTTACAAGTTATGAGATGGAACTAGAAACACATGGACATGTACAAATTGGAAACCAACTAGGATTTCATGAACACCAATTTCCATGCTATCACTAGGGTTGACAAATAATGAGATGGAACTATGGTTTAGTGGCCTCTTTACAAGTTAAGAGACAGAACTAGAAACACATGGACATGTACTAATTGGAAACCAACTAGGGTTTGTAGGGTATGATGTTAGTATTTTAGGGTATGGTATGTTAGTATGGTATGATGTTAGTATGTTATGTTATAGTATGTTATTGTATGTTAGTATGGTATGATGTTAGTATCATAGGGTATTGTAGGGTATGTTATTGTATGTTAGTGTGGTATGATGTTAGTATCATAGGGTATTGTAGGGTATGATATGGTATATTACACATGCATGCATGGCTTAGTGTTATGATGTTAGCGTATGTAATTTATGTAGTGTATGGTATGGTTATGATGTTAAGAAGTTGAGGATAACCATAATGTTAAAAATTTAATGAGTCATAAATTCTTCCTTTAAGTATTGGAAATTCATAAGTTAGCGCACATGTGAACCACACATACCATTATATCACATAGGTGAACCACACATATCATGTTCCAAGATCAAGTCAGCCATATCATGTTCCAAGATCAAGTCAACCATATATGTATAAATTTGAACCTTGCTTTATATTATATATGTATAGAAATAATGTTACAAAAATTGGCATGCCACATGGCCATAATACAAAATAGTGGATCAAAATGTACATCTGTGTGTATAAAAACAAAATGTTACATCTATGTATCCCCCCTATACATTTATTCTAGTTATCCCCCCTTTCCCTACCACTACCAATGTCTTCGGAGAAGTCTATATTTATTTTCCAACTGCTCACTGGTGATCCCCATTGTTGAACAAGAGGGATAGGTCGCATCAGTGGAGACTGTAGAAAAACCAAATTTTGTAAGTTAGTTTACCAACCTATAAAAATTCTATGTACATTTGTTCAAATTCCAAAACCAATATAACATTTTT
>LPNX010851860.1:91432-116167 GCA_001517045.1 Pseudotsuga menziesii
GGAGTGGGCGAAGAGGTGGGTTGACAACAACCTCGCTTTGGTGCTCTTCAAGCACCACTGTCTCAATAGATTCCTGCATAAAGTAACATATGTCAAAGCGATACATAAACCTACAAAAATGTACAAACAGAAAGCACCAAATCATGGAAAGCCATACATAAATGTACAAAGAAAGTGATACATCAACTTACCTGCTGGCTCATCAGAGGTGGGTCAACAACAACCTTGCTTTGCTGCTCTTCAAGCACCACTATCTCAATAGATTCCTTCATAAAGTAACATATATGTCAATGTCAAATAATACAAAGAAAAAGAGACATATCAATGGGGGCAACAAGGAAAAAGGTACTTGCATGTACAAAAAGCAATATAAGCAAGAGTTGCAATGTATAAATATACCTAGGGGACGTGAGGAGGTGTGTAACCAGTGGATCGATTAACCAGCAATGAGAGAAAAGGACTTCTACTTGTACTAGCGAAGAAGCTTGCTTTTTGGACATATTCATCAAACTCACATTCCTACGTACAAAAGGATAAAGATACAATTAGACAATTTCAAAAAATTAAAAAAGTACATGTTGAATCATTAAAATCACGATTAAAAGAAAGCGATACATAAACGTACCTTCTGGCTCGTCATAGGTGGATCATCAATCTAGTGCTTTTCAAGCATTGGTGCCTCAATAGAAGCCTGCATAATTAAATAACATATGTCAAATTCAGATAATAAAAAGAATCATATACATTTATATTACATGGATGGAAAATGATGTTTTCAAAGAAAGTGAAACATACATGTACCTGGCGGGGGGGAAGACATGGGTCTGCAACAACCTCACTTTGGTGCTCTTCAAGCACCAATGGCTCAAAGGATTCCTGCATAACGTAACATATGTCGATGTCAGATAATACAAAGAAAATGAGACATATACATGATGGACGAAAAATGATTTTTCCAAAGAAAGCGAAACATAATTAAAAGCATATTTAAAATAATACATGTGCCTGGGAATCTACCTCTACATGAGAGGGACTAGGCTGGGATTCAATGTACTCATCCTGATTGCCCTGCATAAAATATGTTGTTTCAAAATTAGGATGTATTGAATGTTACAATCTCTACTATAAATATGTAAATAAAGTTGACAAATTAACAAGTATAGTTCTTACCGCTAATGGTAAAGAATCAAACCCATATGTAATATTGACAACAACATCAATGTTCTCAACATTGATCGGTGGACTATGTGACTTTGGTGTGCCATGGGACACCAACTGTATATTTGTTCACATAATTTGTTAGATAATTAAATAGAAATAAATTGTGAAACAATTGAAAATTGTGATATGAAACAAAATATAATATGAAAATAATGAGTTTTACTTACAAATCAAAGTAATCCATCATCCCAAAATTCTAAAGCAGGGCCATAGCATATGCCTCCACACGATGTGCAAGGGTGTAGAGTAACACAAGGCTATAAATGCTCTACGTCTCTTACATGATCTGTAGATGGATCCTTACTGTGCAATGGGCCAGAATTAGAAGGGCCAACCCCTTGGCCTACATTGCCTTGGACATCAGTCCCATGCTGAAGCAATGTATCTGCTAAGTCAAATAAGGCCTCATGTGTATCCTCAATCATAGGACCCATAGGAGGATATAGCTGAGGGGGTTTTGGTGTGTGTGGAGGGTGTGGCACACGGTTAGGATCTATCCTGGACCCTTCCCTATCTTGGGGCATCCCATAACCAACACCCTGGAAGCCTAAGATATCAAAATAGTTAACATGTTTCCCTAGGATGAATTCTGCATAAAACTTCCTAAGGAAATAAAATGGGATGTCCCTATTCCCATGAGTGTCTTCATTGAAGACCATATACCAACGATCCATCCAATTGGCCTTTATATTTGATTCCACATATCAGTCTATGGAAATATGTGCTCGACTGGTGGACCAATTCGGTGCTAGGGTCCCGGAATAATGAAAATAATTGGTCTTTTGCAATCTTTAGGTATTTGATGTCTTTATAACTCAAACCATCAGAGTAGTATTGCCTCATGGATCCTCTGTACGAGCTAATGTTGTATAGAGCTCCTTAGGCATTGGAAATTGTGTTTGTTATTGTGTCCAATGCATCGGCTAAATATTGTCTCAAATGATCCCCTCCTCTGATAGATGAGCTAAGGCGCCTCAATGATGCCAAATGCACCAGAATCAATGAGTTTCGATCTTCTTCCCCCTCCGAGTTTGGGTTTGGGTTCATGTTTGGGTTAGGTTCTGGGTTATTAGTGGATTAATTTTCCACATTATCTTGCTCATTTATGTTATCTGTTAAGATTTAAACAAAAAAATACAAATTGTTTTAATTTATCATTCTTTGATTTAATTCAATTTTTTTGATTAAATTTGTTTTAAACAATTATAAAAACTATGAAATTAACAAAAACAATAAAGAATTGAAAACAATTTGTAATGGATATGAGTAGTTACCTGGAACTGGAGCCAAGCCACCTCCACATCCACCTCCAAATCGACCTCCAAATGGTGAAACAAAAATCGCCTATGCAATTTATCTCCTATGCGGTTTATTGCTCTCCCAAAAAGTCACTGTGAAAATGAGAGACGAGGCCTGCGGCCTCTATTTTATTTTTTTTGTTTTCCATATCGCACTTGCGATATATATCGCATATGCGATATATCGCACTTGCGATATTTAACTTTTACAGAACGCATATGCTATATATCACATATGTGATACTTCCTTACTAACCTTAGCCTTGTGTTTGGGATCGGGTTATTCCGAATGTACCATCAATAACACATATGCATTCTTGATTTACACTTCGAAAGTGCGTTTCCGATTTCTTAAGTGGCAATAAAAATTGGAACCAACTTCGTGCAAGCGCCCCTTTGCTCTTGTAGCATGGTAGTGAGTCAATTCAACTTATTTTGTTTTTGATTTGATAGCTTTAGTATATTTTTCAATGAAATATCTAATATTTCTAATATAAATTTAATAGGAACATATATTAGTAATAGCTTTGATATTACTAGAAATGATCATATTATATGACAATTTAGTTCTTTCTATTAGCTTATTTTTACTTAATTCTAGATAACTATAATTGGAAGACAAATAACAAAACCAAACAAGAGCCACCATGTTGCACTGTCCCAAAATTGCCACATGTCGTTGTATTTTAATTACAGTAAACTAAGCAATTTTGTAGTAACAAGGATTTTCAACCTCTCGCTTCAGTGACATGAACATTGAACAACATTTATTTATCTAGATAAACATGCATTATGATTCTTCCTTTGTTTCTCAAACTTCATATAATTCATAGGAAAAAAAATATGTTGCAAAAACATAGAGATTATAACGTCTCCGACCCTCCGACCGGCGAAGAGGACACTACCACACTAAAATCTAACCCGGGAAACTAGCCCCATGGACATGTACATACATTTAATACTGAAATAAAATGCTTTGAAGTAAACATGCAGAGATGCATAATTATTCAACATACAATGGAAGCAAAACCATACATTCAAGCATTCAACATGTTCATCATAATTCATTAGACATCAAATATAATTATAGAGATGAAATAGACAAGAATACTTATCTTTGAAGGAAGAATTCATCCCGCAACTAGCTACGTCACTGCAACATTCCACCCAACCATAGGCCTATGTGCTCTCTACTCTCTCAGTAACACTGCCACCCCCGAGCTGGGCATGATTCTCTAAGGAATAAGGAACAAGCAGGCTTACACAAAACCAAGGATACACAAATCAACCAAGCCAACACAGTTGGGTTTATCAGGCCATCAAGGAGTTGGGAAAGTTGAATGCTAGGCTAGTGAGCTCATTGAAGAGATAAGGACACCTACACTAGAACTTGCATGACTTCTAGGACACCCACACACATCCAACACAAGGAAATTAGTCCCTTCTCTTCTACACAGTCCCTCAGGCCCTCACCTCCCTTCCTGTGCTATTCAAAGGTTGTGGAGAAGAAATCCAACCCTCTAGGTCTGCATGTGTGGCTCCTAAACACACCAGGATTATCAAGCAAACCAATCCTTCATCCCCACTCCAACATAGTCCAAGGACCAACCATTGCATACACGCAGCAAAACGAGCAATTCATAGCTTGGGCGGGGAAATCCGATCCATGAGTCGTTCTTGGCCCTATCATGGCCAAAACGACTCAATAAGAAACTACAGCAACCAACAATGAAAATGAACCCATAGCAAACAAAATCGTGGGGAAAACAAAAGCCCCGATCTCAACACTAGAGCAACAGGAAAATACATAGCTCGGAGTTGGAAAAGGAGATTCGGTTCCCAGCCTAGACAGAGGGGCATACACACAGAACCACAAAATCGGTATGGAAAATACATACACACCCCAGAACATCAATGGATCATTCACGAATACCACAAAAATCAGACACACAGCAGAAATCGTGCCCCAGAGGCCACTCTTCCAGCTCGCTGCGTGAGGAAAAAAAATCCCATCCTGTGCGTGAGGAGAAGAGAACAACTGTCCCTGTGTGAGGATGGGAAAACAATGAAAGAATGGATAATGGGAGAGAGTGGAGTCATGCTTTCCCTGCCCATGTGAAGTGAACGAGTTCGTTGGTGGAGTGTGCGTGTGGGCAAGGACTGACAGTCCTGCCACCCACCACTAGCCAGCAATAACTGCCCAACTAACAATAACAGTTTTAAATGTGGTAGTTGGCTAATGAGACAAGGAAAGGTGAGTGAGTCAAAAGCATGGGTAACAACTAAATGGGTTCAACATCTGACACATGGATTTTACCCATTGGCCCAAGGTTTAATAATTCCCCCTCCTTATCCTTAGGAAAATCATGCCCTTTTTATCATGGTTGCATTGACATAGCTGGTTAGCGTTAATTTTAATTAAAGTGCATATTTACATGATTCTGAAACTATAATGTGCCAGATAGCACGATATACCATCGGCAACGATCTCAAACACCGAAACATAACACAACCAAATCGATGGTGGGGCTTTTGCCTTTATCTCCATACCACGATTAATTACAATATATACATCATGTACCTTTTAATGCAAATGGGGTCAAAACCAGGGTATTAAAATCCGCCCCCCCCTTGGAATAACATCTTCCTCGGTGTTCCAATACATAGGAATACATAAACAATTTACACATCCAAAATTTCAAAATTTTGCATATCTGTCCTATGTTCAATTATTTACTTTGAAATTTCAGGACCAAGCCCTTTGGCTTTCACACGATTCTCCTACTGGTTCTCAGCTTTTGGCTCATCCCCAAGTCTAGGAACCTTTTGGATGCTACCCTCTTGATGTTCCCTTGTCGGGCAGTTCCAGCGGCAATGATGTCCTCCGCATTTCCAATATTTCACTGGCTGCTTCATATTTACCTGCTCAATTTCCTTTGAGTCTTCATGCCTGGAACGTTTCTTAATGGACCGATTGGGCAAATGCCTCATCGTTGATCCACTTTCCTTTCCCTTATGGATTGCTCCTATAATGCTTTTTACCTCCCTTTGTAGACAAATAGAGTCCTGCAAAACCTTGTGGTTCATCTCATTCTAATTTTTCTGTATCTTGAGCATCTCCCCAAGATTTTCTTGGGTCTTGGCAACTGTTTGAAGGAGACTTTCATCCAAGTGCAATAGCCTTTGGTCTGCTACCATGGTCAATGTGCACAACTAGTTTTCACTTTTCTCACCTGTGAAATGCATCATTGTAGTCCTTTTTAGACCAAGCATAATATAAGCATTAAAATTAGTCAATTAATTTCCCAATTGACATGGGTAATCCAAGTCTTATGGAGGAGACTTTCATGCTTTTCATGCCTTCCCAACGGGCACATGAGTTCATTCACATCCATTCTTGGGTAGGGAATTAACTATTCCATCATTCACAATTTATTTCAAGCAATTAAACACATTCTACTTTTATCCATACATGCTTTTAGCAATTTTATAAATGCCTGAGTAAAAAAAAAGGAAAGAGAGAGAAATAAGAGGTTTTCCCCTCTTTGTCTTGTTCCAGTCTGGAACCCACACCACCACTGTGGTTCTAATGCTCCTAGCCTCTTTCACTTCACCGTGAATGCTTGACCCACCCTTCTTGGTCATGACACTTAGTGTCTATGGTCTATTCCAGACCTTTCAACCATGGAGTCTCTCCACATGGTTTGTCCACAACTCTTGGATGCTAGGACCTACACAGTCCCACTAGCACCCTCATCATTATTGCTCATGTTGAGCTCTTTAGGATGGTCACATGTCCATATGCATCCTTAGGATGCCTTCATAGTCCTCGCTCCCAGCAATACATATATTCAAACATTGAATTGATTCACATGTTTAGTTTATTCTCATTGTTTTTTATCTCTAAACAAGAGCTTAGAAGATCATAACCAAATCATATACACATGTATATTTGTAATCAAGAAGCTACAATTAATCCAATCCTTATCTATATTGTGCGTCTCCTCTCTGGCCCACAGGGTCCTACTTTGCTTTGCAAGCCTCGGAATTTCCTATGGACTTGGATGTTAGGTCAACACGCAGGCTACTCCACAACATCAAATAGTTAATGTCTAGTCAATACACCTTCACGGCAACTTGGAAGGAAATTTTTACCACGACCATTTCTAGGTTAAGGCTCTACTATGGAGCCCTAGGCATATAACAACCCTATTTCCACAACACCTTCACAACACCTCATCAAATTCCCACAACCTCCACAACATCCTCATCAAATTTCCCACAACATCCTGTTATACACATCGACCCTTACATCGCAACCCCTCGCAACAACCCTTTTTCTTTTGCTCTTTAGTGTGCAACACCAAATTGCATCTGTTTTGCCTGACCACACAAGCAATATAAGAGAATTCATCAGCGTTATTTCTCTAAAACTGTAACCATATTTCATATCATTCACTATCAAGTATTGAAACACCAAGAGCGCGTCCACTCCCTAGGGTGTAGTCAATATTGAAAACCCTATCATGATCCAACATTGGGGAAGTGTGCACCCTTTTCTGATGTGAACCATGTAGGCCCTACTCATACTCAAGCAGTCTGCCATAATGGAAATAAAATCAAAACATGCTCTACATATTGAATTTAATGATTAGAAATGCATATTGTTATCTAGGTTCACAAAACACTTATCCATTTGCAGATGCAGTATTTCTTCATTAATGAGGAATGGGGCTCCCTTCTCCGAGTTGACAGTCCCTTAGTTTGACATCCCCACTCCTTTTTACATTCCATATCCCACACATGTCTTACTGACATAATCTATACCATCTCACTCATGTTGTTTACCAATCATGTAGTGCATATGGAACATTCCCAAAATGTCCAATGGAGTTTCACTCGAAACCCATTTCCAAGCTATGGGAACCTTCCCATGAAGTTTGGCCCCTCCAAGCCATCACACATGGTCTTCCTGTAATGTGTACCCCTGGAACATTCATCAAGCAGCCAAACAGTCAATCATCATCTACTAATACAATCGAAATTTGATTGTTCCATAACCAAGCAATGGCATTAGTAATTAAATTCAATATGAATTTGAAACTCTGTCTACTACAGAAATTGATTTGGTTAGCAATGAGGTGATCCTCATTTGTGTGTCTCTTGTAAGCAGCACCACTATTCCCGTTATAATTTTATGCTTACTACAATAACATGAGAATCCACTTACGACATGTTCTCCTAACACAATTCCATGTAGGCCAACAATGATTAGTAGTTATCAGCAATTCTCAAATCTTAAATTTACAAGTCCAACTCGATAGTCCATCCTGCAAACAAACTATTTTCAAAACCATGAGACTCTCCTCATGAGGTTTGGCTCTTTCACATGGTAGGTTTCGGCCTTTGTCATGGTCTTACCCACATTGCCATGCCCCAAACAATCTACCTGAAATATGAACTTCAATTAGCCAAACACTTTGTAAGTCTCCTTGGATATAACATTTCATTGCTGCAACAATCACTGAAGCATTTTCAGAATTATAGAATTCGAACACTTCCATCTGTTAATCACATCAATACTACCAAAACTCATTTACTTCACATGAATCATTATCATACTAAAATTGCAAGGTATAGTCACATCATTTATGCAATTTAAATGAAATGTTTAGATACTCCTTACTTCATAGGCGTATCATTTGTATCACCTTGCCCTTCCATAAAGCATTCTGGCAGGCAATCAATCATGACTACCCTCTTCATGCACTTACTATTCTATAGTTATAACAGCTCTTGAAAGGATTCTAGAATTATCATCAATTCATCATTTCAGCCATTGGTTAGTCATAATAACACATGCACTATCTCGATGCATTCATGCAATGCGTCACAACATTTGCACGGGCACTTATGTATGGATATTTACAACATCCACTCAAACTTTTCATATGCATCCATTCAATGCATAACTACAAGATTTATAAAATCTCTTAATGCATATCCACTCAATGCTACCTTGTATTGATTCAGGAATACTATGTATTCAAACATACTATGGCCTAACCGTGACTACCTCATATAGGATGCCCTACCATAATGAAGACCACCAGTACTCACTTTCTTTGGGTTACTAAGCTCATAACAACATGTACAGGAATGATACATTTCTATATGAATGTAAGGTAAGCTTCTAAACAGCCACAAGGTGTGAGACCTCTTGCCTTCAACACTCCATGCTCCCCCACACTATGGTAGTATGCCATTCATATGAATACATTTCAATCTAATGCATACTATTCTATGATTACTGGATGTAGTTCAATGGAACCTTATCCAATATTCTCTTAACATCTATGCAGTTATCATAATCAAACCATTACCTGCATGGCTCCCATGTACAACCTTGATGTTACCAGTTTAGTTGGTCTCTTGCAGGAGATTGCAAAATTCGCTCACCAACTTTTGATCCTGGATTTGTTGCCTTATCCCTTTCTCCACAAGGCTTTGCTGGTCACATTCATCAACATCATCAACATATTCAGCCATGCTCATGTTGTCGTTGGTCTTTCCACCAATATTGACTTATCAACCACAATATTTACCATTAGTGGTTTATTGTATACAAAAAACCCCACTACTTTTACCAGTATGTAATATCATATTTGTGCAAAAAAAAACATATCCTCATACATTTTATGTACAAAACTTATAAAATATAAATATAGTTAGCAAGGCAGGGGTTAAGGAAATTTCCCTTTTCAAGTCCCTCATCTTTGCATGGAATTCCTCTTCCACATAACAGCTGGTTCGACTTCGTGGTCTTTGCTACTTCTAGGCATGCAATTCTCAGATTTGTCCATATTGACAGCAACATTTTTTTTGTCAAACAACCACTAGTACTTTTCTGTTCCACATTCAAACTTTGGTGATTCTCCCTTGTTCCCTGCTAGGTAATCTTCCCAATGCCTATCCACATGCTCCATTCTGACTTTGGGTGTGAAAATCACACTACTTTTAAAATGACGATTTTCACCAAATTTCTGCACTTTTACACACAACTGTATTCTGGTCTGAAATGCCAACTTCAGCCACCTATAGGAGAAAATCTAGGAAGATTCAGGAAAAAATTTCTATCAGGCGAAGTTAGTCTATACAACAAGGAACACCCAGTAACTTGTGGATTTCGTTTCTGATGCACCATTCATCTTTTATGAATTCTAGGTTTGACTAATTTTCCCAAACCTAGAATTTTCTTCCTTTTCAGCCCTGAAAATCCACTGGAAACTGCTGAAAATCCCACTGAAAAAGCCGCTAAAATCAGCTAAGAAATCCCACTTGAAAACTCAAAATTTTCTTTTATCATATCGAGTCTCTTCCCAACTAAACTTTCGACATATCGGGTCCTTAGTTGACTACACTTCTGACACTTCGGCGGTCTGATCTTCATCCTTCTTCCGACGCTCATCGGCGGTCCAATCCACTAAATTTTTCAACGTTTTAGGCCAATCTTCCTCTGGCTTCCAATGTATCAGCGGACTGATCCTCTAAATTTCTCTGACGTATCGACGGATCGATCTTCTAAACTTTTTCGACACTCCCAGCACTTCGGAAAAAATTATTCCTTCGTCTGTCACCGCATCGGCTGCTCAATCAGCTAAATTTCTCTGACGTTTCGGCTTCCTTCAGAAGATCCCTGCCGACACTTCGACTCTGCTTCAATGATCAACTTCCAATGATCTCAACACTTAGAAAATTTTTGAAATTTCACCCATGTCGGCTTAAACATGTATTGTCTATGGACTCCGTTGCAGCTCAAGCCAACCTAGCCAACGTATCGGCTCCATCATCCTTTTCCTGCCAACGTATCAGCACCTTCATCATCTTTCTTCCACCATCATTGCGGCGCCTTAAATCTTTTCTAGCCGCTTCGTCGGCTCAAACTTCCTCTATCTCTGTTCACCGCTGGGGTCTGTATCGGAGGGTCTTCCGACTAAGCTATCCGCTGCATCGGCTGAACTTCTGTCTAAGCCATCCAATGATCCAACGATCTTGACACTTAGGAAATTTTTGAAAAAATTTCCTCCCTCCGTGGGTTCTTTGTCAACTATGTCTCAGCTTAGCCGAGACAGTTGGCTTCTCTCTGTCGAAACTTTCGGCTCCTTTCCACCGAAACCACCGACAATTCCCAAACTTGAACAAAATTTTGAAATTTTTCATTCCCTGGGTTCCCATCGGGTGGACTTCAGTCTAGGCTATCCGATGCATCGAATGAGCTTCTGGCTAAGTCCTCCACCGTATCGGATGGGCTTCAGCCTAAACCATCTAATGTTTTTTTCACACTTAGAAAAATTTCTTGAAATTCTTGAAATTTTTCCTGTCATTCTCATATTTTCTCATTTCTCTTCCTGTTGCGCAGAGGGCAACCTTCCTCTGTTAATGATTCTCACAGCCCATTGAGGCCCACGTTGCAACATGAGCTCTGATACCAATCTGTAACATCCCCAACCCTCTCACCGGCGAAGAGGAGGCTACCACACTATGATCTAACCTGGGAAACTAGCCCCATGGACATGTACATACATGTAACACTAAAATAAAATTATTTGAAGTAAACATGCAGAGATGCATAATTCTTCAACATACAATGGAAGCAAAACCATACATTCAAGCATTCAACATGTTCATCATAATTCATTAGACATCAAATATAATTGCAGAGATGAAATAGACAAGAATACTTATCTTTGAACAAATAATTCGTCACACAACCAGCTACATCGCTGCAACGTTCCACCCAACCATAGGCTAGTGTGCTCCTTACTCTCTCAGCAACACTGCCACCCCCAAGCTAGGCATGATTCTCCAAGGAATAAGGAACAAGCAGGCTTACACAAAGCCAAGGATACACAAATCAGCCAAGCCAAGGAGCTAGGAAAGCTGAATGCTAAGCTGGTGAGCTCATTGAAGAGCTAAGGACACCTACACATGAACTAGCCTGACTTCTAGGACACCCACACACACCCAACACAAGGAAATTAGTCCCTTCTCTGCTACACAGTCCCTCAAGCCCTAACCTCCCTTCCTGTGCTATTCAGAGGTTGTGGAGAAGAAAGCCACCCCTCTAACACTGCATGTGTGGCTCCCAAACACACCAGGTTTATCAAGCAAACCAAGCCTTCATCCCCACTCCAACACAGTCCGAGGACCAACCACTACATACACGCAGCAAAACGAGCAATTCACAGCTTGGGTAGGGAAATCCGATCCCTTAGTCATTCTTGGCCCTATCGTGGCCAAAACGACTCAATAAGAAACCATAGCAACCAACAACGAAAATGAACCCATAGCAAACAAAATCGTGGGCAAAACAACAGCCCCAATCTCAACACTAGAGCAACGGGAAAATACACAGCCCGGAGTTGGAAAAGGAGATCCGGTTCCTAGCCTGGACAGAGGGGCATACACATAGAACCATAAAATCGGTATGGAAAATACATACACACCCCAGAACATCAATGGATCATTCATGAATACCACAAACTTCATACACACATCAGAAATCGTTCCCCAGAGGCTGCTCTTCCAGCTCGCTGCGTGAGGAAAAAACATTCCCATCCTGTGCGTGAGGAGAAGAGAACTACTGTCCCTACATGAGGATGGGAAAACAATGGAAGAATGGAGAATGGGAGAGAGTGGAGTCATGCTTTCCCTTCCCATGTGAAGTGAAGGAGTCCGCTGGTGGAGTGTGTGTGTGGGAAAGGACTGACAGTCCTGCCACTCACCACTACCCAGCAATAACTGCCCAACTAACAACAACAGTTTTAAATGTGGTAGTTGGCTAATGAGACAAGGAAAGGTGAGTGAGTCAAAAGGGTGGGTGACAACTAAATGGGTTCAACAGCTGACACATGCCTTTTCCCCATTGTCCCAAGGTTTAATAATCCCCCCTCCTCATCCTTAGGAAAATCATGCCCTTTTCATCATGGTTGCATTGACATAGCTGGTTGGGGTTGATTTTAATTAAAGTGCGTATTTACATGATGCCAAAACTATAATGTTCTGGATAGCATGATATACCATTGACAACAATCTCTCATCGAAAAATAACACAACCAAATCGATGGTGGGGCTTTTGCCTTTAGCTCCACACCACGGTTAATTACAATATATACATCATGTACCTTTTAATGCAAACGGGTTCAAAACCGGGGTATTACAGAGAACAATGGATATATATACATACATTATTGATATTTAATAATTAAAACTAATGTATAGTTAACATGTTATGTGTTTTAAAAACATTAAAATAAATATACTTATAATAATTCTAATATAAGTTGGTGACAAAATAAATGTTGTTGTTAGGATTATTAATCCTCCCTTATACAAATTTGGTCATATGTCTAAATCAGGAGTCATGTCTAAATCGGGAGTCCATCCCGTCTATTTATAGTCATTAGCACCATTGGTTAAACTTGACCAAATTGGGGCACATGTTTCAGTTACCAAAGTGTGGGGAACACTAATTGAGGCTCACTGTTGGGCAATAGGGCAGACCCGGGTTTAAACCTTTTGTGTCGCACCAAAAAAAGACCCACAGTGTTGGCCCTTTTGGCAACAACCTGCGCACAGGTTGCAGTCTCACCCGAAACAGCTATGGGGTGCCGCAGAATCAGGTTTCTGCAAGCCGAGAGGGAGATTACTGTACCTTAGCCTTAATAATCTTATTAAACAATACTATAAAATCTTTACCATTCATTTAGATACAACTTCGCGTATTAATAAACAGTCGTTACTTGCTCAACCCACTACAGGGAATTCACAGCGAAGCTAAATATTAACAGCGATCTAATTTATCAAATGTATACAGTATTAATGCATAAAAGATAACAGAACAGAAACATCACAAGAAACCACAACACCAGATATAACGTGGTTCACCCCCAGTGTAGGGGCTACGTCCACAAACTATGTTCTATTCAACTTGCTACAAAACCCCAGTTTGATCTGTACACTCAGCTGCAGATCCCTTCAGTCCTCAAAAAGCCGCGCACACAGCAGCAGGCCCCTGCGCACACAGCTGCAGGTCGTTCCTTAATGTTCCTTATACAAACCCTCTGCGCACACAGCTGCAGAGGTCGTCCATGCACACAGCTGGGACTTAACCTTTTCTTACAAAAACCGATCTTAGCTTCGCCTTAATCTTTCTTTCATCATAAAACCTAACCTATCTTCTTTACACAAGCGCTTATTTATACTGCGCATTTTTACAAAACCATGGTCTTAAACCATGGGCACCCAAAAACCCTAAACCCTGGATTTAAACCACGGGTTTATTACAAAAAAGAGGGTTTTGACTTACCCTGACACCCCTAAGACTATCTTGACCCATAACTCCGCTTACCAACAGCTGCGAAGTTACCACAACTAGTAATCTTTAGGGTACACGCCCCAACAGGCCCCTAAGACTCACTAGTGGCCCGTCTCGGGACACTCTGCGAGGACTCTGGTGGGAGAATCTTCTGCGCGAGGGCCTGGAAGCGACTGGTGAGATTATGCAGTATCTCATCAGCGGCTTTCTCCTTTTCCACCAGTTCCTGTAATACTGAAGAAGAGTCTGTGTCATCCTTTTCCTGCGCAAAAGTGTCATAGGTCTTCAAAAGTTTGAGCTGGCTCTCCGTAGTATTGCTCAATTCTAATGCTTCATCAACCAGGGGCTATAATGCATTTTCCAGCATCGTTACCTTCGTCCTGTAGGACTCGATTTCCTGCTGAAGTTCCTTGCTGCGCTTTACTTTAGCCATCTTCTGCATAGGTGGCAGCGTCTTGATTTCTATTCTGACTGCATCTAACTCATCCTGGCGCAACTTGATGGTTTCCTGAATCTTCCCTATATCTGGATGGTCCTGTAGGTTTTCCCATGCTTCTATGCTGTCTTCCATTAGCTTTGTGACACTAGCCACGTTGTCTGATATTTTTGATGCTGAAGCCTTGATGTCCTGCTGGCGCTGTTCTCGGACCTTTGGTGGAGTCTCAGGAGGAATGCGCAGTTGAAGTTCTGCAATCTGTTGCTGGTGTTCTATCTTCATCCTTTCAACCTCGCTGCGGGACTGCTGGGCATAGTCTCTCAGCTTAGCAATTCTCTGCCCTGGTTCCTCTGCTTCTTGTATGTCGGAGTCAGAAAGACTCCGACATGCCTCGTCCAATGCTCGCATCAGCGTAGTTGTTGTCTATTCAACCTGTTTCTTCTGTTGTGCAATCTCTTCTAGGCGTGCGGTGAAGGTTTTGTTTTGTTTGATGGTGTCGTCCAATTGGACTTGTGACACTTGAGTTCAGGTATGGATCTCCTTTGTAATCGTGAGCTGACAGAGGTGCAACTCTGACATAGACATCTTTGTATAATGAAGCTCCGCAGTTATATTCGTCTGAGGTCGAGAATCGGTGTCAGGATGTATCAGATTTGCGCTTGATACCTGTCCCTGGGGGTCCCTGGGTGGCCATTGCCTAATATTCTGCTGCGTGGGTGCCATAGTGCTGCTTGTCGCAGTACTGGGTGCTGATTTTGCGGTGAGCTCTTTTAACTCCGATACCCTGTTTGCGATACCTGAGAGGCCGGCAAGATGTAGTTCCGCAAACTCTGACCATTTTTTAGTAAGCACCGTCGTAAGCTGTTCTAGAGCATGCTCCAGTGCATCCAGCATGACAGTGGCTTCCTCCTCGATATCTTTGTCCTTCGATGCTTTTACCTTTTTGCGGGACTGTGGCTTGGTTACCTCAGCTACTTCTGGTGACTTACACTTCGTTGGTGGGGTAGGATCTGTTATAGTCTTGACTGACTCCTCATCCTGTTCATCCTGTTCATCCTGTCCGCCATTTCCACCCTGGCCGTCGTCATCCCTCTGCGAATCACTTAGGTCTTCGCTATCTTCCAATGGGCTCTGCTGCTGCGCCTGACTAGTACCTGCGCCAATATTGGTAACTGGGGGAACCGAAATAGAGGGTTTTTTCCCTAAATCTTTCAGCCATTCGGCCGGCCAGAGCTGAACTATCCGCCTGATATCTGGTTCGATGACTACATAGGGTAATTTGAAGCATTTCCGTTGTGGATCTGCATGAGCTTGAATGAAAACATGATGCATATCGGCACTAAAGTGCGAGACGCCCTCGTATTGAGAGAACACTTCATTGGTAAGTCGAGGTGTTCGCACAATCTCATAGTGAATACTCATAGCATAAAAGACGAATACAGTGTTCGTCATCTGCTGAACGTCCTTATTTGAGGATAGCCAAAGGGAGGCATACCTTGCTGCCCCTGGCGTACCGGGGTTTATTTCAACAAACTGGGCTTCAGTGGGTTCTTTCCGCCCCACTAATGCAATAAGGATTAAAATCCAGGAATAATGAAAAGGTCTACCTTTTTCTTGCACATCGTGGGCATCCTCCAGAAACTCCTTCGCAAGATAGCCGGCCCAATTATAAGTATACCCCTCAGCGTAGTTCATAGCAATCTGGATAACCGGAGCAGGTACTTCAGTTGGCCGGCATTTCCGTATGATTTTGCAGGCTAAGAGTTCAGCTGCAAATCGAATGGGCTGCTCCTGAATCGCGGAAGTGTGATACCCCCGTTTCCCTTTTGTCAGGCCAAACCTCTCTTTCATGGTTTGCGTGAGCTTTGTATCATCGTGTTTGGATGGAAATTCAATTCCCGGATCAGGTCCTGCCATGGGTAAACCTGTGATCCTATGGATGAGGGCGGCGTCAATAGGAATCTGCTGGTTCCCTATCCATAAATAGCCATCATGCACCAGCGCTAGTAACTACTTGGCCACTACAGTCACGTGTATGCTGCGACTGAAATGGGGAATGTTAAGTATCTTGAGTAGGCTAGCGTTATCCAGGCCCGCAGCCCATGGTTGCACTTCCAGTAGCATGACCCTATGATCCGGGTTCTTAACGCGGTGCAAGTATTCTTCTGGTTCAAACTGTGGAAAATTGCCATGGTCATTGGTGTCGTGATCGCTGTACTTAAGCCGATCAATCTTCCATGTCATACTGCCTATGAGCTGCACTCCCTATGGCAGCGAGGGTGTGGCTAATGTAAATTGCTTTGTCCAACGGGGTAACGCAGTACCTGGCCGAACAGGTGGTAGATATGGTGGCCGTGGTGGTGGAATATGCTCCCTGCCCCCGGTCGGGGCCTGTGTAGAACCAGAGGGCTCCATAGGATGAGCTGCTGGTGTTTGCCCTGTTTGTCGCTGCCAGTCTTGGTTGCGCTTTGTGCGAACTTCAGTTGTGGACTTTTTCCTGGAAAACCGTGTCTGCATCGGCCGTGGTGGTGCTGGGGAAGTGTCTTCACAGTGAGCTAGTGCAGGTGGCCGATTAGAGCAGGTGATCAAACCCTCTTGCTCGAATTCTCTGACCAAGGCGTCAATCTCACGTTCGGTGGTCATGGGTTCACTCAGAAATCTTGAAGAAATGCAAGATGCAATTTTTCCTAACTTAGGCATCTTCTTATACACACCATCAATCAAATCGGGGAGGACAGTGCATTGAAGGCACCAAATCTGACGAAAATCTTGTCCATGTGGAGCGCGATTACCGGTACTGGTCTTAGTACAGTCATTTAAAGCAATTAAAATCCCGCCGCCGCCAAACTGGCTGCCCCCCAACGGTCGGATTTTGACCCTCGCGACATTTTTGGGCCGCAGCAGAATCATGGTTGAAGCCTCGGGGCAATAAACAACCTCGGCCCAATAATGCCCTTCGACCTGACCGGATAGTATCTGCACTAGGACTATTAGGTGCGAGGCACGAGCGTCTTGGCTCGGCCCCTTGATTTGGTATCCAATGCCTGGGTGATCAACATTTGCCTTGTCGTGATTTGATCGGGAAGCTACCTCTAGAACAGGACCAATTTTATTAATGGGAAATGCGATCAAAAAGCGATCCACAAGATCATCCCCACTTACAGTACTGTGGCGGAGCTCAACCTTCATATGCCTATTTTTCGCTACAGGGTCCAAGAAATATATGAACTTATGCATCCGCTCCTTACGAGGTGTGTTTTCCATTGGTGTATATTCCTGGCTCAAATGTCCCTGAGGGCTACTTCGCACTTGTTTAGCTTGCCTTGTAACTTTGGGGCGTAAGACTTTCTGGAAGGTTCCTCGACGGGGCTGAGGTTTTGTATGATCGGTCCCCCATGCTGCTGTAGCTTCTATTGCTATTTCCAGACGCTGGATGTTTTGTGACTGAGGTACTCGTTCTGACATAGGTGCAACAATTTCTCCAGGGTCTGTCATCCTAACCTGTGCAGGCAATTCTCGAGGCTGTGCGCTAATGCATCGAAGAGACTGAGTGATCTGCGCGCACCTATGGCCATGTAGCTCGTACAGTCGATGCTGCCAATTCTCCAGACCATCGTCTGAATTAGACATGCAAGAGCTATCACATTGCCAATCCATTACACCATCAGCATTAGGCTCGACATAATCTGCATCCTTGGCTGTGATGTTATAGATGTGGTCTAGAGTATCCTTCTCCCCTTCATCTCTGAGTGGTTCTGTATATCTTTCTCCTTGGGATGGGTCGAGGGGTATAATAACGCGCAGGCCATTTCCTTCAAAGGTCATCTGTCTCCTTTTAAGGTTGATCATTGCAGTATTGGCCATGGCCCACTCAATTCCCAATAGGGCTGGGTAAGGGTTGCTGTCATCAATGATCTCAATAACTTCAAAGTCTACTAGAGTACTGACTCCATCGATGTCGATTGGGACACTAAGAAGTCTCCCTAGCGGTACAATCCTTTGCTGGTTAGCTAGTCGCAGTTGTATAGGTGACCAAACCAGGGAAGGCTTTCCCATTTGTCCCCAGGTCTGCTTGGGTAGGACATTAACGTCTGATCCAAGATCCAGGATGACATCAGTCATATCATATTCTCCTATCTGAACGTTCAACCGCATTTCCCTTCCCGTTCTTCGGACACAACTAACAGTTTTCTCCTGATCAATTCCTCTCTGAGGGTCTGTGACAACAAGAACTTTTTGCAGCTCATTTAGAGCGTCCTGATTGCGCAAGAGTTTCATACAGCTCTGCAAGAAAGAAGATAGTGTACTTACTTTATCCGTCGAGGCCTCCTGTGGCTGCGAAGCCTGCTGATGTTGCCGCGCAGGTATTTCTACAGTGCCAGGGCCAACATTATCGCACAGGGCCTCCTGGGCGGATGCGTGGTCCTTCGCAGGGCCAAGGGCTGGGACTTTCTTGGAGGCCTGTTGTGCGCACACTGTAGCAGGTTGCTTTGGTGAATCTTGAGTATGTGTCGTAGCTCCACTCCGGGTGACCACATTGAGGGATGGGGAAGGTCTTTGCTCCACGGAAATCAACTGGATACTTGGAGTAGGGCCACGGTTGTTTTCCTGAATCTTTGCGAGGAGCTGGGGGCACTGTTCTATCACATGGTCCACTGCGCGGCAATACCGACAGGTCGTAGTGGGGTTCCGACAGTCGCGAGCCAAGTGACCAACTTGGTTACAATTGTAACACACAACCTGGCCGCGACCTCTTCCAGTCATCCCACCACGGCCGCGACCACCAAAAACACCTCTTCCGGAGGCACCTCCGCGGTAACCATAGCCATCATTATTCTGGGCTTCATTGTGGACTCGGTAGGCGTCAGAAGTGCGTTCTCGCATAAGGTCGTAGCTACGACACTCGTCTTCATTATGCCCTACGGACTTATAGAACTGGCAGTAGGGGCTTTTGGGAGTTTGAACATATCTCTGAAGAAGATGGCAGTGCTCAGGGCGATGCTGGCCAGAGGTTCGGCAAATCTCACAATACAGAGCACCGGCATTGAATGGGTTGGGCGTGCCCGTATTTAGGTATGTTCTGACCACGGGGCACTGGTCCCTATCGTGACCCTCCGACCGACATTGCGTACACCAGACCTCCTCTCTACTAGTTTTAGCTTTCTTCATGTCACGAAGCTCTAGGGCCATCGCTGCCAACTGCGCTTGGATTTGGGAAATACCAGAATCATCTCCGACAGGAGCAGTCTCTAGCTTCATTGCGATTTCCAGAGCCTCTTGCTGGTCAGCAACCTTCTGTTGCATGAGCGAAGTTCTGATATGCGGCAATAATGCTGCGATAAACCATTCTTTGTGCTGCGCAGGACTGATGGTGAAGCTGACTTGGTCCAATAGAAATTTGAATCTTTGGTCAAAGTCCCAAACGGATTCGCCGAGCCACTGTTGAATCTCTTTGAGTTCAGTGATGCTCTGCGATTCCGACTTTGGTTTCTTAAATTCCTTAATGATGGCGGCCTTGATTTCATCCAAAGTGGGGTGCTGATTACTGGAGAATTTCATGAACCAGGTCAAAGCCCGATCGCAAAAGGACGTAATGAGCTGCGCGGTTCTCACATCCAGGTCAGTAATACTCTTCGCGTTCCAGACGGCCTCACATAAAAACCAGAATTGTTCTGGATCGTTGGATCCCGTTCCCTTGAAGATGGGAAGCTTAATGTCATCAGCTAGGTGGGCCATGGTGGTTCTGGGAGGGTTGGGAGGAGGACAGGACGTTGATGGGGGGGGTTGATAGGGGCAGATTGACCTGTGACCAGAATACTGGAATTTGGTTTCCTGTCACACTGCGACCGAACTTTAGGGGTAACAAAGCGACGCTGGGGGGTGGCGGGAGGGTTGTCGTCAGGGTCTGGCTGTGGGGAGCTTACAGGGGGAATTGCGGTGGTCTGTCCTGAAGAGTAAGATTCAAAATCTCTTTTGTACCTTTGCTCACTTCGCGACAACCCACTTTGCGCATCAAAAATATTCTCACTTGCAAACATGTGTTAGTACTACTAAACTAACAGTCCGATTCAAATAATAATATACCCTTTTCAACCAATAGTATTTTAATCTTCAAGCTTAAGGAATTTAAAAACTTACCACAGGGACCTTTGAAAAACTGTCGTTCGGCTTCGCTGAAAGAGGTGCTCATGTCACTGGCGAACGCTGTGACAAAGGCTTCCAACGTTCGTGTCGTCCAGAAGTCAACAGCGCGGGATATCTTGTTGTTCACGTGTTGCACAAGATTGACCCTTGCGGGGGTCCACACAGGAATCCGTTGAGCTTGAAAGTTCGTCCTCCTCTCTGTTAACTTGGACAACCACTGGTGCAACTCTATGTGGATACTACTAAAAAAAAATTCATAAGCATCACAAAAAACATACCTTTGTAAAAATTCTCTTGCACTACACCGCGGATTAGCGTTCTGTTGCTGCGCGAATTTCAGACAAGTCTCAGCAAACCAATCCCCGATTTCCTTCACAGAGGGCCTCCAGAACATAGCCCCTGAGGTACAATGTAAACCCCTCTTGAGTAGGTACTGAGTTCTCCCGGCAACGGAACCAATTTGTTGGGCAATAGGGCAGACCCGGGTTTAAACCTTTTGTGTCGCACCAACAAAAGACCCACAGTGTTGGCCCTTTCGGCAACAACCTGTGCACAGGTTGTAGTCTCACCCGAAACAGCTATGGGGTGCCGCAGAATCAGGTTTCTGCAAGCCGAGAGGGATATTACTGTACCTTAGCCTTAATAATCTTATTAAACAATACTATAAAAGCTTTACCATTCATTTACATACAACTTCGCGTATTAATAAACAGTCGTTACTTGCTCAACCCACTACAGGGAATTCACAGCGAAGCTAAATATTAACAGCGATCTAATTTATCAGATGTATATAGTATTAATTCATAAAAGATAACAGAACAGAAACATCACAAGAAACCACAACACCGGATATAACGTGGTTCACCCCCAGTGTAGGGGCTACGTCCACAAATTGTGTTCTATTCAACTTGCTACAAAACCCCAGTTTGATCTGCGCACTCAGCTGCAGATCCCTTCAGTCCTCAAAAATCCGCGCACACAGCAGCAGGCCCCTGCGCACATAGCTGCAGGTCGTTCCTTAATGTTCCTTATACAAACCCTCTACGCACACAGCTGCAGAGGTCGTCCACGCACACAGCTGGGACTTAACCTTTTCTTACAAAAACCGATCTTAGCTTCGCCTTAATCTTTCTTTCATCATAAAACCTAACCTATCTTCTTTACACAAGCGCTTATTTATACTGCGCATTTTTACAAAACCATGGTCTTAAACCATGGGCACCCAAAAACCCTAAACCATGGATTTAAACCACGGGTTTATTACAAAAAAGAGGGTTGTGACTTACCCTGACACCCCTAAGACTATCTTGACCCATAACTCCGCTTACCAACAGCCGCGAAGTTACCACAACTAGTAATCTTTAGGGTACACGCCCCAACACTCACTGCCACTTATTGCACTTGATTGCATAAGTTTAGGAGTCTCCTAGATCAATCCCTACAATTTAGGAAGCAACTGGGAGTGCCGAAACCAACCAAGGTCAGTTAACTTCAGTTGATGACTAGTCAAGCCAAGTTAGGAGTCAGTTGCATTCAGTTCTAGCTCTCTACATTCAGTTAAATAATGGTTTAATTAATTGCACACATGTGGGGCATTTTTCTCACCTACCACAGTCAGTTAACCATTATTTAATACTAAATGTAACAGTTGGTTGTGTTTTAGAACTCTGGTTATGATTTAGACAAGGACAGTTAACTACTGGGTCCTTAACTTCAATTGATGACTAGTCAAGACAAGTTAGGATTTAGTTACATTCAGTTAAATAATGGTTTAATTAATTGCACACATGTGGGGCGCTTTTCTCACCTACCACAGTCAGTTAACCATTATTTAATACTAAATGTAACAGTTAGTTGTGTTTTAGAACTCCAATTGTGATTTAGACAAGTCTTGGTTACCTACAGTCAAGTAGAGTCATAAATGCGAACTTCCTCATGTGGATTCGAATTGCTTGTGGCTATTAAAGCCATTTTACATCATTGTAATTATTATCTGAATTACTTTTTTGATTAATGAAATCATTCACAGCTGCAAGCCTTTTGCACTATTTCATTCTTCAATTGCTGAGTAAATTGTGAGATCTTCTTTGTGAGTTTTGTTTTTGTCTACAGATATATATGCTCAAATTTACATGGTATCAGAGCCTCGGTGGACAAGACTCCTCTCCTCCTCAGATCTCCAACCGGATCATTTTGTTTGTTTGATTGTGTGACAGGTTATCAGGTTTTCTTACAGCATTCGCTACAAGCAGCCTCTACTTCTCATTGCATTCGCTACAGCAGCTCAGTTCTTCCTATTACTTCGAAATGGCTCATCAAATAGAGCCTCTCACTCCCTTCAACTATCACCGGTGAAAGGATGACATGAAAGTATTGCTCCGCACCAAGCATCTCTTCAGACTTGTAGAAGAAACAGAAGGAGAGCCAGAATCAGAGAAAGACAAAGTTAAATACATGAGCAGGCTTGATGAAGCCATTGGACTCATGCACCAATCAGTCTCTGTAGATATTCGATTTCACATCCAAGACTTGGACACTCCCAAGGAGGTTTGGGACAAGCTTGCTTCCTTGTTTGATAAGCATGATGAGATGAGGATCCATCAGCTAGAAAATGATCTAATTACTCTCAATCCATCAGATTTCGAATCTCTAAATGAATTCTTCTCAAAGTTCAAGAACCTGATATATCAGTTGAAGCAATGCAAAGTGAAGAAGGATGAAACCCAGCTCATCCTTGCTATTCTCACCAAGCTTAATTCAGACTACTCAGTCTTTGTATCCACCTTCCAAACGGTAAGGCTCACTACTCCAAATTGGAAGATGCCCACTCTTAATGATTTCATTCAATCTCTTATTTCTGAAAATGATAAATTGATCCAAATGGGGATCATTCGATCTCCCAAAGATCTAGCTCTTATTGCAAGAGGAGATAAGGTAGTGAATGACAGAGGGAAGCAAAGAGATGAGTCTGAACAGTCAAAAGAACCTTCAAGTTCTAAGAGAAGCAAGAAGAATAGCAAAGGCAAGATCCTCTGCCCTTACTGTGGAAGGGGCTTCCATTCAGAAAGCTCATGTATGAGAAGACAACTTGATGAAATGGCTCTTCTTTTGAAAAGGCACAACATTTCTGTACCTGCTAGCGCAAGGAAGGAAGACTCTGAAGAAGAAGAAGAAGAATACCCAAAGAAAGGACATGCACTGAAAGCTTGCTGCACATCAACACCTGCTTTCCTCATTGATTCTGGAGCTTCCAACCATATGGCTGCATCCATAGAATCATTCTCTTCTTTTCAGTCTTTTGATGGTCCTAGTATTCAGATGGGCAATAACAGTAAAGTACAAACCAAAGGGAAGGGCTCTATCCAACTTGAACATGGAAGGTTCAAAGATGTGTTGTTTGTTCCCTCACTAGCTTCAAACCTGTTATTTGTCTATCAGATGACCCATACTGGATCTCCAAAGCGAGCGATCTTTGGTCCTGACTCAGTGGAGATCACAAATATCTCTACTGGGAGCATCATAGCAAAGGGTATTGTGAATCATGCTTCAAGAGCATATGAGTTCTCACATTTCATGCCTCCTTCAGAACCAGTGCACTCTCAGCAGCCACCAGCAAGGGAAGGTAAAAAAATTGCATCTACTTCTTTTACAGCTTCTACTAGTATTGCAGATACATCTATATTAGTTTATGACATTAAGATTCAGGGTGACTCAGATCTAGATTCAGTCCCTACTTCCAAACTGGAAGCTAGGAAGATGACTGAAAACTCACCTAACACTCAGAAAGAAAAGACTCTTGCGCTATGTCATACTGTTTTGCCTCCTTCAGAGAGATGCAATAGACTTCCTGTAAGATGCAATATGGCAAGGGCTCAGTCTTCCTACATTCAGAAGAATGGATATGATCATACACCTCTTCATTCAGCAAGAGACAAAGGTTACAGTCCTCCTTCCTTCCATCATCAGTTTTGGAGAAAAAGGAGAAGTCTACATGCCAGGCCCCAGAATACCTGTGCACAGCACACCATGCATGCTGCTTCACTAACTCACAGAGATGAAGATTGCAGCAACATATTTTCAAGTTTTTCAAACTTGAGACCTGATTCTACCTGCTTAGATAGAAGGAGGGCTTTTTTCCCATGTGGTTTTTGCCCTAGATACTTGTATTAAGCAATTACTTTATTTTACTTGATGTAATGGGTGACCTATGGTCTTAGTTACCAGGGCCCACAGTTTGTCCAAGTTAGCATTCAGGGGGG
>LPNX010851860.1:116733-127950 GCA_001517045.1 Pseudotsuga menziesii
TACAGTTGTAATTAAATAATGAGTTTGGAATTTTGGTTTTGAACTTTCTCAATATTTATTATGTAAATTCGGCCTAGATATTAATGGATTTCAACATTATATACATCCAGAGTAGAAATGGATGGATGTGAATACATCAGGGTAAATCTATGTTGCAAATTAAAATAAGTTGTTCTCTTTATGTTTTTTATCGGATTTTAGGGTTGGATAGCTGAGTTTGACTTAAGAATTTGCACAATTATTGTGTAACAACTTGAACATAACCTACAGAATAAAAAATTTCTGAACGAAAATTATCATGGTTTAATAGATACTGAAATGAGGAATTTTGGTCTCATCCTAATGTTAAGCATTTCAAAACATAAATCGTTTGATCTCATCGTAATCTTCCATGAAAACATTTCAAAACATTAGTCATTTGTCAAAAATACATCACAATATATTAATAGTCACCATAAATTAACTTAATATAGCTGTGTAAACCCTTCATTACAAAGTTTTTCATCTCTATCTAGAGAAGTCCTTCCATCACACCCACGACTAATTTAGATTACACTGTAGTTATTGATAAGGTGGGATAGTGATTGATTGATTAAATAGCATCCAACAATGATATTCAACAACAATAAATGCACTTCTACCAAGAAATAAATGCATTATTTCCAAATTAATTATTTATTGATGGTGCCACGTTAAATTTAAATTTATTTTTAATGTCATGGCCATACTTTTTATTTCGATAGAATTTCCACTCAAGGATACGCCTTCACATCAAAATACATATTGTTATACTAAAAATTAAATTAAATTATTATTATTACGTTACCAAAAATATTGTTTAACTTAAATTCAAATATTTCCAATGAAAACATTAAAATGTTAAATTAACTAAATTTGTAATTTGAAACATTTCACCCTTACAAATTTATAAAGAAAAACATGTTATTTTTAAGATTCTTAACTAAAATTACAAAAAATAAATAATAATTAATAATCAATCACTATCTTAAAGTAATTTCTAATTTGGAAATGGGTATCTATTGGAAGATTTATATCTGTGGAGTTAAATTCTCTACTCATTTTTCTTGACCCTGAACTCTAGTCAGGAGGATATTAAATCGGTAAAATGGGTTGTCAAATCTTTTTCCAATAATCCCCTACCAAAATATCGTTGTGGGATTTCCTATGGAAATAAGCTTCTCCAAGTATTTGAAGGAGCTTTTCGTTCCACTTTCCAATAGCGGATAATTTATCCAGAACAAGGTTGTTACTTCCTGGGGATAAGCGCCTGAGACCGGGATGAAAACCAGATCAGTGTACCAATTTATCATAATAGGGTAGGTGTCGTTGTTCATATTACATTATTCAGAGGGCCAAACATTATCCTGTAAGGAATAAACATTGAATAAAACCATATACAATGTATGTAATCAACAAACCAACACACTTTAATTATAACTACATTTATTTAGAACTATTCACGATTAGGTTTACAATGAGACGGTATTCCAACCCTACAACTGTAGTTGTATCTCTTTATTTTCCATTTCTCTGTCGATTCCAACAGTTGCAAGTTGAGCAATTGTTATGTTATTTATGTAAATAAACGACTTCATGAACCCAATTTAAGTGTTTTGTATTATGGTACAATTCTCCCATTCCTCCATTGTCCAAGACTGAAAAATTGTTAATGCTCTACATATTACATTAATAATAATAGAGGATATCTTCTAACTCATTCATCTGCGCAGCCCAACGAAACACTTCTAATTCAACATCTATTGAACAGTCTGATGGATAGAAGGGCATATTCCACTGGGGAAATGATAGCTCATTCAAATCAAATAAATTATCATGTCAATTAGTTTTATCACCTGCAATATGATCAATGTATGGCCGAAATTCCTCTTCTTCTAAACTCGACTGGGAGAAAGTAGTTGTATTTCTACCTCCTTCAACAAGATTAAGATCTTCAATCACAAAAGAAATGCGTTGTGTATATTCTTTATTATTACATGATTTGAAGGTGTTGGGCTTAGGGAAAGATAGGAAGAATTCAATAATAATGATGCCCAAGTTTGAAAAGAGTCAAGTTGCAAGAAGTAAAAGAAGATGCGACAGAAGTACAGAAGGAAGAACATAAGAAGGAAAAGAAGGAAAAGTAGCTACGACAGAAGCAGACGTGCAAATAAGGAAGGACAAGGTATAAGAAGTAGCAAGGAAGGAAGATGCGACAAAGAAGGAACAAAAACAAGCAAAGAAGAAAGAGATAAGGAAAGAAGCAACTGAGGAGAGTTCATGAAAGAAGAGAGTCTGCGACGGAAGAGAAATAACGATAGAAGGAAAGGATGTGAAAAGGAAGGAAGCAGCGGAGTTAACCATGTTAGAGGACGTGTAGTGGCACAACGGATGGAAAGATACATTTCAAAATGATCGTGGGTATGAGGTCAACTAGAGTCAGAATAGGAAATACAACATATTGGCTAATTGTATGAAGTCAGCTGAAAGTGACATTTAAGAATCTATAAAAGAAGGAACCTAAGCTGTATGCAGTTTAAACACTCTTTATTCATTTTGATCCTCTGGTCATTTTAGCTCTTGGAGAATTACCTCCTGGTCAGTTAGCTACGGCTCATGTGTTAAATTTTGTAAGTTGTATTGTCTGTTAGTTTTCTAAGTGTGTTTAGTCATAAAGAAGAGTTGAATAATCTGCAACTGAGTGCGCAGAAGTTTAGAAGGGTTGAGTCGATCTAGGCTATGTACAGATCACTAGTAGAGTCAAGTAAAGAAAGAGTAGAGATAGAAGACCAGAGAGAATGAGAGGAGGAAGAATTTTGTATAGATAAGAAGGAAATATCTAGAATAGAGTCTGCAGCTTAGTGCGCAGACAAAAGGGTGCCATATATTTCTCATGCCAGATGAAGAACATTTTTGTGGTTTTTCCCGGATGGGTTTCCACATTAGATATTGTGTTGAATGTGTTTGAGTCACATAAATATGTGACTATGAATGTGTGTTTGTGTATTTTCTTATGAATGAGATTATATGTAGTTTTCACACTGTTATCATTAAATGTATTTAAGATACATCGGGTTTGTTTTTATAATACCTGTCAAAGGATGAGTAGTCTCACAGTATAATTATGTTTAAGAATTATAAGTACCGCACCCATCGGCTTTTGTTAAGCGCCTTGGTCAAATATCAAGGGGCATGAAATCACCCACCCAACTGCGGAAACCTGGTTCTGGAAGCTACCCATAGAAAGATATCTCGGGTGAGACTGCATCTGCATCATAGGTGCTACTAACTCAGCCTTACTCTGTCGGGTCGATATCATAAGATTTGTTGCATGTAAGGAAGGGACTATACCTGAGTCAAGAGAATTCAATGCCAACAAATGGTTCTAATCTCATCCATTAATGACTATACCGTTCACTTTGCTACGAAGGTATTGTCGTATAAAATGTTGTGCAAGCTGTAATTGAACCAATGTACTGTGGGTGCGGTTGCTCTAGCTGAACTCTGCATCGAGGGATTTCAGATTAACTAGTCACAATTCCTGTTGAATGAATTGCTATAATTTGCATCTATTTCGCAGGAAAGATGTAAACCTTTCCACTATTCCTGGTTGTTAATTTTTATTTCATTTGTTGTCTGGTCCGACCCACCAAACTACCATTCCATGGATATACATGCTCACTGCAGGGGATCGAGATACCAAAATCTATGGTTCACACAAAAAAACAAGGACAAATAGCGGGATACTAATATTGATTTTTTTATGCATGGAGAGGCCCTGAGGGATCAGGTGTGGAAGAATACAAGACTTATACATGACATTGTTAAATGGTTCCACCAAACTATTAGGTTTCCTATCGGGATGCATTATGTTATGATAAATCTGCGACAAGACCCACAATGCCAATGGTTGGCGACACGGTTTCAATTATCTGAAGAAGAAGTGGAAGCCATTGTCCATGAATGGGTGAAAGAATGGTGTGTCTATGTTCCAGATGACCAAATAGTAGATGACGACCTGGACCAGGACAAACCACCATTTTCGCAACATAAATATCAAGAAGAGGACCCACATGAAGATGCACAAGTTCACGATCCAACCCAGAGTGGCTCTAGCTCAACTCCCATAGATCTAGTCGTAGAAGAGAATTGGAACCAGGAAGAAGCAAAGAAAGGGGAATCTTAAAGAAAGAAAAAAGAGAAATGTTGAAAGAACTTCCAATACCTTCATCATTGATGGGGAAGAGTTGACGGAGTTAACTGAAGTGCTGGTAGAAGTCGTGGAGACAGGCTTTCAGAAAATATACAAGTGACAGACATAGCTAACAAGCAGTATTATTGATCTGCGGAAAACACTATGCATAGTTGTTGAAGAGGTTAGAATTGTAGTGGATTATATGCCTCAGGTACCTGGCCCTTTCGAAGAACAACAACCTGAGATGCCAATTCCAGTTCTACTAATCAGAGCTCAAGTATCAGGATAAGTACTTGATCTAGTAACCCTGGAATTCAATGATGTCGCCAGAAGGATGGGGAAGATAACCATATATTTTTCGTAGATGTGCATGACTAAGATATATGCATTGCAAAATGTCAAAGTCGCAGAAATGAAAATAAGAGAATTCATTTGATCTTTGCATAACTCTTTGAATTCATTTGATTTGAATTCTCCACCCTTATCTGATCGAAAGGTCTTGATCTTCTTTTCTGTGTGGTTCTCGATCAAGGATTTGAATTGCTTGAACTTGCTAAAAACTTCATATTTTTTCTTCATAAAGTATATCCATGTCTTCCTAGAATAATCATCAATAACAGAAACATAGTATACATACCTGCTTAAAGAACTGGATGACATTGGACTGCATACATCGAAGTGAATGATTTCCAAGATTCCTTTTGCTTTACTTTCGCTACTTGGAAATGTCTTCTTTGTGTTCTTTCCTTTCACACATCCTTTGCGGACTCCTTCATGTTTTGCTTGAATTTTTGGAAGACCTTCTATTTGCTTGCAAGTGGTAGTGCTCTATAGTGCACATGTGCAATCCTTCTATGCGAAAGTTCATTTGGCTCTACTGTGTCATGGACCAAATCTTGTTCTGGATGGCCCTTCAATTTGTATAATCCTCCTTCTTGTTCTCCAATTAGTATTGCATCGTCAATAGTATTTCCTTTTGGCCACATGAGGACTTGGCCATCTACAAATGCAACCCTCATGCCTTTTGCATCCAGTGCTGATATGGAGAGAATATTCTTCTTTAGTCCTAGTACAAACAAGACATCCTTCATTTTCATTGACTTTCCAGAGTCTAGCTTGTAGGAGGATTCACCACTACTTTTTATGGGATATTGGTATTCATCCCCAAGTTTCACCTTATGGGGTGAATTATGTTTGGATAGTTTCTCAAAATATTCCTTGAATCCTGTCATGTGTTTGGAAGCCCCACTGTCAATAAGCCAATCTTTGCTTCCATGAGTGACAGTTCCCATGAGAGAGGAGATCAAAACATATTCTTCATCACTTGAAGAGTCTTCACTTTCTTGCTTTACTTTCTTCTTGGGAGAATCATCATCCTCAGCAGTGTGAGCATGATGTCTTATTTTGGAGTTCTTCTTCTTCTTGGATCCACTCTTATTCATGGAACAACTTCTAGCAAAGTGTCCTCTTTCATCACATGTATAACATCTAAGTTTGGATGGATCCCTTCTTACAAAATTATTTTTTTGATGAGAATGCTTACCTTGGTGATGATGATTTTCCCTTCTACCTTTCTTCGAGTGTACTATGAGAGCTTGATCTTCACTTCCCATCTTTTCTTCTGGAGCTGCTATTCGAGCTTCTTCTTGTGAACATTCTTCCCATAGTCTACTGAACTTGATTGGCTTCTTCCTAGCACAAATTCCTTAAATGAAAGAATCCCATGACCTAGGGAGACCATTCAAGGTTGTCATCACAATTTCTGCATTCTCCGCTTCTTCATCTAATGCTTCAAGTTGTTCTTTGATCTAGGAGACCCTTGTGAAGTATGACTGGATGGTCTCCTCATTCTGGATCTTTACATTCTTCAACTGGTTCCTTAGAGTCATCTTCTGGTTTATGTTCTTCCCTTCAAACAGTTTGGTTAGGGCATCAAACATAGATTTAGGTGTCTTGAGGGAGGACACCTATGGTATGAGATGATCCTTGATTGAATTAGCAATAATCCTCTTTGCCATAACCATTTCTTCTTATGTAATGCCTTATCCTCATCTTCCTCTGGAACTGGAACCTCCTCATTGATGTAGGAGTCCAACTCATTTTCTTCCAGGACCAGGAAGATCCTATAATTCCAGGCTCGGAAGTTATCAACTCCATCAATATTTTCATCAAGCTTGGTATGATGAGACATCTTAACTGAGAACCTTAAATGGAAATACAAAATATTTATATCTTACCAGGTGAAGGTGTCGAATCTATATTTGGAGCTAAATTTCTGCAATGCTGGTTCAGGAGCAAATGAGGGTTTGAATTTCCTGGAGTTCTATCCAACCAAATGCTTTGATATTGATCTCTAAACTTTGATTTTGAGGAGGATATCAATCTAGGCCTGGGCTCACTCAAAATTTCCACTTCTGTGGAAAGCCCTAATTTTCGGTAGTAGTGTCGGGTCCAAAACTGAAAAGCTCAGAATCAGATTCTGCTTCGATAGAAAGATGCGCCCTAGGGAGGAGAGTCAACCCAACCTTATTTTGCTGAAAATATTTGGAGAGAGATCCAAAAAGTAGGAAGCCCTAGTTCCCACAGCTGCACAGACTCAGGTTAGCTCTGATACCATGTTAGATTTTTAACATTAAGCTAGCATTATATTAGGATCTTTAACTGAGAGAATAACAAGCACAACAATCAAACACAAGAGACAATGAACACAACATTTTTCCTTGGGGAAACCATAAATGGAGAAAACCCCACAACTTCCTCAAAGATAGAATCAGCACCAAAAGTAAAACCCAAAATAGTGAGATGATCTCCCGACAGTAGCAGCCTCTTTCTTTCTAGCCCCAACAACTTCTTCTTCCTCGGCTATGCACTACAATTGAGTGTGAGTGAGTGTATGATAAATAGAGAGGCTCACTCTCTATTTATACTAATTCCCGACTTGACAATAACTCACTAGGGCCAAATTCACTAGGTGAGTCTAACAACCCTAGGGACCCGAAACTGTGGGGACTTTAACCCTTGAACAATAGGAGGGTTACCCACATTGAATTGACATGACTTGTTTATATTATAGAAACTCCTGATCGAAACATCGGGGCATGACATGACTCAATTACATTACAAACACTTCCCGGAATAAACATCGGGGTACAATATATAAGAAATACAAGTGAATAAATTTCGAAGTTACAATTGCATCAACAATATATATTTTAACTTGCATCATATATATCCCATCACCTACTTACAAATACATTAATAATTCAAGCAGGAAACCAATGAATTCTAATGAGTGAATAAATGTTCAATGATTTATAGGTACCGATTGCCAAGAAGGTGATGCAACTGAGTAATGAGCTCCTCCTAGTGAAGAGAAATGGTTCCACGTTTAATGTCAGGATGCAACGTGTCGAACAAGGAAATGGCAAGACACAAATGCAACATTGGGAAATGGTAGAGCCTAATTATGGAGGCTTATGTATTTAGGGTTAGAAAGGATAATATAAACTACACACTACACAAGCCTACATTGCGACCAACAACCTTTCATCAAAGGGCATACCTATGGGAAGAACCTGACAATAGCTTGATGCCATGTCCTAGGCACCAAAAAACTTGGATGACGTCATGGCCTACAAACCAATAACAAAATTACACATATATTTTCCATTACTGCATTTTCTAAATATAGATTTTTTCCTTAACTCAACTATAGAGACAAAAAATTGTAGCCTATAGATAGGCGATAGACCCAAATTAATAGGGCCTTCACAAAAAACTATATTCTCCCCATCGAAGACATAATAAATACATAATCCACACTATCAACACAAAATTTAACCTAAAAACCCCCACTATGAATTTTTATAGCCTTTTATATTTTTGTTTTCTACCCAATTAAAAACAAACCATTAAAAATACCAATTAAAACCCTAAACTAAAATTAGGCCGAATTCCTTAAAAAAAATCCAATATAGAACTTTTAGACCTCATATAAGAAGATGGAAAAAATTCGACCAAGTGAAAACCATGCATGGATTTGCAAAAATAATCACAAGAGAAGACACCATATTCAACAGTCCTTCAAGCGATTCACAAAGGTGGAAAATAGTTTTGTGTGCTTCCATTTTACCACTAACATTTTTTTTTAAATGTGGTTCACCATTTGTCAGAGGGCTACTCCACGGAAAACCCCAACACCTGATATTCAAACTGTATCAAGGTATGGCCAACTCATCATTCACACATTTATTACAAAGGGCTCCACAAGAGCATCATGTCACTTACAAGAGTAGAACCTGGGTGGGGAGGGTAACATTCATTCCTCCCAACCACCCAATCTACATCCATTTGACACTAACACTTGCATGTATATAGAGATAGCGTGCATAATAAGATAATGTTGATGTCACTATAACTTTCTTATGTCATAAATTTTAAATCATTTATTTCCAAGTAATAAATGTCTTTTAATCTAAAGCAACTTGTTTGAACGAATTACCAACCATAAATTGAAAATTTGCAATAAGTCCTAATAAGGAAGTTTATAAAAAAAAAAAATCTAGGCAACCCATGTAGGGTGGGTGGTTGAGGCCCCACGACCATTTGTACATAGGGCCTAGCCCGTGTAGTAATGTAAAAAAAAAATAATAAACACAAACTTAAAAGATGCAATGGAGTTCTTATTATAATTACAAACATGAAAGTTGCAATGAAGTTTTAAGATGCAATGGAGTTCTTATTATAATTACAAACTTGAAAGTTGCAATGAAGTTTTTTTAAATATTTTTGGAATGATTTATAATCACAAATTTAAAAGTTGAAATGAAGTTCTTTTCAATATTTTTGGAATGATTTTTTTTAATGTTTCTTTAATTTAATAATACTCTTGGTTAAAAATGTGAGAACAAATCAATTTAAAGTGATTTAACTTTTTTGAGTTTCTTTAACTTAATATTATTTATTTAAAATGTTAAAAAAATCAATAAGAACATATATTGTCAACTATTTCCATTCTTATAGACAATCTTTTAATTGCTTTAAGAACCATGCACAATAATGTTCACTCCAATGTTCAAAAATAAATATCAATGTCACTATTTGTTCGAATGTTAGAAAAACTCAATAAGAACATATATGGTCAACTATTCCCATTTTTATAGACAAACTTTTAATTTCTTTAACAACTATGCATAATAATGTTCACCCCAATGTTTAAAAATTGATATCAATGCCTCAAGAAGGAGTTTTTAGACTTTCTATCCTTGGTAGGGATTTTACATTAAGAATTGGTCCACATTCTTAAATAATACCAAGATGATGCAAATGGACTATGTATCCCTACAAGTCAAAGGTAGAAAAATAAACCCACATTGATTTCATAAGTCACATGGATTACACCACAATAATTAAACACAATTTAACTATACAGAAACTAACCACAACATACTGCGATGAATTTTATTAATTAGAATGATCAAGCTCCTCCATTACATTCAACAAAGTTATGTTGTAAAGCTTCTCATCCACAAACTTCTCATATGAGTGTTGAAAGCCTCTCACAAACTACCACTCAAATATGCATAGTTGCACTATTGTAGCAGTAATGATCAATGCCTCTATCCACCACTATTGTAACAAGAATGATTAAGCCCTCTATCCACCATGCAATGAATGGCTTAAATTGTTCAAGCTACCATCGATTTGTCTTCAACGTGTTTGAAATCAATGTAGGCATATTATTTCATATTCCTCACAATTCTTAGTGGCATTAATTATTTACTTATATATCATAGATTTTACTACTAATTTTTGGTTGCATCATTTAATTTTCTATCCATGTTATCCACTACTTCATTAAAAATAATTTTTCTCTTTGTTTGTTGTTGAAGGGAAAGAAGTTCTTTATGAGAATATCATGCCTCTAAAGGTACAATCATGGGAAGAACGATTAGCTAATTTGGACCAAAATATCGTTGTTATGTCTTCTATGGTAAATCATTTCTTCTGTAACCACTTATGTAGCATCCTATTACATATGTAGAACAATGAGAGGTTCATTCTTATTATATGGTATCACTATAGAAGCTATTTTAGAAACACAAAATATACAAAATATGATGTAAGTAATACCCAAGCTATTGAAATCAAATGAGATGTGCAGGATAGTTGGTTGCAGGAATGATGCATGAGTGACAATCTAGAATGCCTAAAGGAGGAAACTGTTTGAAAAACACCAATAAAGAAATTAAAGAACTAGAATATTCCTCACATATGGTGGCTTAACCGTACAAATTAGAGCAATAATAAGATATATAGAGATAAACAATGCATGAAACATGAAATTATGTTGCAAATTAATTGATCAAACCAAATAGACAAGAGAAATGCCATAGAAATAGAAATAGATCTTATATTATGATAATCACTTTAGGAAGTGATGTTCATGTGCCTCTTAAGTTTGGGCGTCCTTCCATTTTAGTAGACCTCTGAAAAAATAGTTCTCAACAAAACAATAAATAGTCTCTTATCTCTTTAAATGGGATTTCAATATCTTAGAACCCTAACTACTTGAGTCGGTTAGTAATTAATGAACTGTAGCAACTACCTAGTGGGCCTTAATTAACATAGTGACCCTTTTTACATTAATGTTCTAGTACTAACTACTTATACTTATTCAAAGGTTATGGCCTCTTACATAATATGACTAACTACTAAAGTAAGGTATTTTGGGTGGGACAATAAAATGCCCCCCCTACAAAAGCATCATTTTCCTCAATGCTAAAGATGAGGAAATTACTGTAGAATCCCTTTAGGTACTCTTATGCTGCATATGGATCGTTTTACCCATGATGCATACAAGGCAAAATACATAGAAGACTAGGAATTCAATGAGGTATTTCAACAACTACAAGTCCAATTTCATGTAGAATAAGGTGACAACAAGGATGACTATCATGATCTCCAGGATGTGTTACTATACAAGTTGGACAAGCTCTATGTTC
>LPNX010851860.1:128275-142282 GCA_001517045.1 Pseudotsuga menziesii
TCCATTCATAATAGTCCCTTTTGAAACTTGTTTTGGATATCTTCCACCTTCACACTCTAGATGTTGTTTATGGACAACGAGCGGAAGTGAGGGAAGACACTACGGGTGAAGAATTAAGAGTCGAAAAATTCATTAAGTTTAGGAAAATCCATTTGCAAGTACAACGAACATTAAAGAAGTCATAGTAAAACTACAAGGTAAGACATGACCAACACAAGGTTGAGAAAATGTTCAAGGTGGGAGACATATTTTGGTTGCAATTGAATAAGGAAAGACTACAAGTTCATGGTAAGAATATCAAGGAATTACAATATGGTCCTTTTGAAGTGTTAGAGAAGGTCGGAGATAATTCCTAGATATTCATTTTATCCCCATATATGCACATTTACTCAGTAGTTAAAGTGTAAAATATGAGTCTCTATGGATCTTCCATGTTGGACCAAGACCCTAAGCACGTATATTACCTTCTATATATGACTTAGCACAAAAAGATAAGGAAAAGTTAGTACAAGACACAATTTTTTAGAAGAAGTCCAAAACATCCAAGTGAGGATAATATGAACTCTAGAAAGTGGGATTGAAAGGAAAAAATCCATGTAAGGCTAAAAATTACTCCAAGGAGAAGGTAGAGGAAAAATTTCTTCACCGCATTCAATAAAATATTTTGGGGATCCCGGTGGGTTAGCTGAAGTGGTTAACAGATGTTTCTGAAAGCAGGAGGTCTCGGGGTCAAATCCTCTAGTTGGATGTTAATAGAAATCATACTATGGGGGATCCCTTGTCATGTACCCATATAAATAGCACTATGGAGAAACCACTAACCCATTAAAATCCCATGACTCCCAGTGGAAAAAAAAATCAGTTATTAAGGAGTTATGTTTTGGCCAATTTACTTATGTAATTAAATAAGTGATGGTGAACCACAAATTTTCTATATTAAATATTTCTAATAAATGTTTATGAGTTTTCAATGGAATAGGTGTCTCAAGATGGAGCATAGTAAGAGATAAGGAAGGTGAGTTTCCATCCTCTATAAAAATTAGGAAAGAAAGCAGGAAAAAGCAGAAACAATAGTGAAAATCAGGAAAAGCAGGAAAGCAACACAAAGTAAGAAGTCATAAGTTTCTAAAATTTTGGGCTCAAGAAGGAATGGTAAAATAAAAAAAGCAATCAAAGTCTTTAGGAAATATTTAGAGGCTAATTTTATGCAATGAGGGTGCATTCATGGAGGCAAGTGATTCCATATGGAGGTGCAACTTGGCAAAGAAGCCACCACTCTTCACAAATTCGAATTTCAAAAAAATAAAGGATCTAGAATGAAGACAAAAGCTGGCAAGGGTTAGTAAAAGCAGTATGAGAGAATCACTAAAGAATATTTTTTTATTTTGAGTTTTGAGGATTTATCTTGAGAGCTCTATTTGTCTCAGAAACTTGGGTGATGTGCCCCTTTGCATTCATTGACCCAACTGAGGGATTGAGAGATTCTTCTGTTGGATTTTGAGGAAAAGGACATCTAGTCCTTTTCCTGAAGGTTTACTGCATCCATTGAAGTATTTTTCAGGACTTATCAGATTCTTATGGAGTACTGAAACCGAATTCTAGTTGAAGTAGTGATTTTTGCAAGGAGTCTCCAGTGCAAGTTAAAGTTTGGTGTGTGTTTGGATAAGGAGGGAACACTTGTGGTTCTTGGTAATTGTTGTTGGATATCCTATTGTTCATATCTTATCCATATCAAGTGGTGGGTACACTCTGGGCAGATCATCCCAAGTTTGTGTCAAATTACTGCTTGGGATCCCAAGTACTGTGAAGAGAAAACTATCTCCTTGATCAACTTGTTTATCTTCTTTTCTATGTAACCTTTTTGAGTTCTATGGCCACTTTCATATCTGCTATATAGTGTTTATGTAGCTTCTTGAGAAGCCATGAATTTTTCTTAAATAAAAAGTTTTAGTGATAAGTTTACATGTTGCAGAATCTTGCATTTCCTTGGATTATTTCTCCTATGCTTGTTTGATACTAGATTTTGACTATTTGTTTTTTCAGTTTTTCTGTATTAGACTATCTTTTGTTCATATGTTTTTTGTTATGAAGGTTGTTTCAAGTATACAATAAAAATTAAAAGCAATCCCATCCTTTAAACCTGCAATTCGTGACCCTTATATGTTGTTTGAGTTCGCCCGAAAGTTGACTAGTTGAGTAGTCCCAGTTTCCTAATTTTCTCTCTAGCTCCCAAATTTAGCCCAAACCAAGTCTAATATTTTATCCTAGTGTCTGAATAATAGGTGGGGGTTTAGATACAGGCTATCCACTTCCATTCTACACCAAACTACATTGGTTTCAACATAAGTCATGGGGTCATTAGCTTGAAGCCTTTGGTTTAACCAAAGGAGTATTCCAAAGCGTTATTTAGCCTAGTAAATGTGTAGTTGTCAACATTGGGAATCTATTTAGGTTGCTCCATATTTTCCTTATTCCATACCATATCCTAAATAAACCACCTTTGGAAAATTTTGGGAATTCTAGTGGTGTTAGAGTCTGTTGTTTTAATTACCAGCCCAAAACTAGTCATAGTTGAGCTAGTGTGCATGAATCTCCATTTAGGTGCATTAAAATGGTATTAGAGCAGGATCCTCTGCACTTGTGAGCAACAATACCAAGATCCATAAAATATTGGTTGAATAAATTATTTATATTACATCTAAAGTTTACATCTATAAAGCTAGTTCTAGTCCTTGAAGTTGATGATCGTGAGCAGTATGAAGAAGAAGAAGTGGTCTATATAGATGGATTCCTACCAAGAGATGAGGATGGTTACTTGTAACCAAGTGTAAAATGAATACCAAAGGTCCAAACCACTAATGAATAAAATATGGTTTAACAAGGAGGATATCAACAAGTGAAAACTTTCCTCGTCATTACCAAGAGTATCTTGCCTTGGGGAATAGAATATGCAAAGACATATCCTTCAAAGATTATTTTTATTGCATATTTGGATTTTGGCCAAAGTGTGCAAATGAGGATATGCTCAATAAAAATAGACCATTAGGAAGAGAAACAGGTTGTTCCACTACTCAGAACAGAAAATAAGAAGGAAAGGGAACAAAAGGCCAAGGTTTACCCAAACCATCTGTATATTGGAGTTTTATGAGATCATTTGGTTTTTATTGAAGTGGAGCCAAAGCTGGCGAGGACCCAATTTGCGCTAGCAAGTGGAAGGAGGAAAATGATTCACATTCCCATCCATCCACAATTATTGAGAGGAACCATGAAACACCTATTTCTTTAGGTGGTGAAGCAGAAGACGAGGTCGATATAAAGGAGTGCTAGTCACTAGAAGGTGACTGCAATGGATAAGATAACTATGCAGAAGAAGAACTAGATACTAAGCATTCCAACTATTATTCAAAAGTTTAATACAAAGGTCAAAAGAATGGAGGAATATGACACTCTGGACATGGATAGGAGAGCATTCCTTAAAGGGTGTGCAAGTCTCTATTTTGGTGTCATAGAGATCGATTTGGAATGGCTTGATGTAGGAAAAGTTTTTGGTAAGCATGAAAAAGAATATCTTGCAACAAATGAAGAAGATTAAGGATCAATTTATCCAACACCAGCTGAGATTCACCATGTAGTTGATCCAAATAAGGAAGAAGAGTATTTTTATCCAGCATATCAGTTGTTTTGGGCGCACAAATATTTCATCCATTACCAAATTATTTGTGAAGACTTCATCATGCCACTTTATAGATTAATCTTTCTGGATGAATGTGATTGTATGTCCGAAGAGGCTTTGAAAATTGTACAAGATAATGGCCACTACTACCTGACAGAAGAAGGCCTATATCTGAGGATGTTTGGTGGGACAAGGGCCCCTTCGCTTCTACCAAGATACGCCACCGATTATGTTGTTCAGAAAGAAGTGGTGAGGAAACTATACATTGATGGGATTGGTAATTACCTTTTTTATTAGAAAAAAACTGTATACCCCCCACTCCCTTTCTACATTGGAAGTTATAAGTTCGCCAAGGTGAAGAGTGTAGCATATTTTGTCAAGGAATTAGAGTATTTCCACTTCGAAGAGATAATTTTTCATAGCAATGACTCTGAAGACAAAGTTGCCAATTATTGTGCAGCAGGGGGGGTGCATTTCGAATATACAAATTACTGGGATAAAGACGAAGAGATATTCAGAAATGCACGAAATATGAAATCCCTGAGGAGAATATTTAAGCAAAAGATAAACACAGTAGGTGGAAAGCAAAAATATGTTCAGCAACTAAAGAAGCAAGAAGAGGAGGCCGCAAGGAAATGAGAAGAGGAAGCACTCAAACTTTCAGAAGAAGCAAAACAGTGGTTGGCTCAGGAGGAGGCTGCGAAAAAGAAAGTCCAAGAAGAAGATGACAAAGAGAAAGAAGAATTTGAGAAAAGGTTAGAAGAAGAGGAAGATGTGAAAAAGAATCAGGAAGAAGAGGATCAAAAGAGGCAGGAAGAAGATGAAAGGTTAAGATTGGAGGCTGCTGACAAAGAAAGAGAACAGGCAGAGAAAGCAGCTGAAGAACTTCAATAAAAGGAGAAAGAGGAACAATATCGTGCAATTCTGGAGCAGACTTAGTCATATGAATATCTGATAGGATCCTCTGTCCCATCTAGTAGCACAATAGAAGATAATCTAGCTCCAACATTTGGGATTAAACTAATCCCTTTCATCCCATTTGAGGAACATGTGGTACCTGATTTCAACACAATCTTCTATGACAACAAAAAGAAAATAATTGTGCAAAAAACAAAAAAGAAGGTGGACACAAGGGAGAAGAAAGGAGTCATGGTAACGAAGAAGAAAATAGCTCATGGGACTAACAAGGACCCTAAACGCCTTGCAAGGTCAAGTGAAGCAACAGCCCTTCCCAATGTAGATGATGTGGACAGAATAGTGTATGATTTAGAGGAACAAAAGAAAAAGTTATCCCAGATGAAAGAAACTTTGAATAAGGAAAGAGGGGAAGGTCAGAATCTAAAAAGGAAACATGCAGACATTCTTAGTGAGATTGAGAAATCAAAAGAGGCTTGTCAAATTTTACAATATGACAAGGATGCTCTAATATTGTCAGTAAACATCATTGAGGGAGAAAAGAAATACCTTGAGAAGCAAGTGGAGGAAGCAGAAAAGAAAGGAGATGCAACAAACAAGAGAATAGAAGAGCTAGAAGCTCAGAATCTTTTACTGGAAGAGCAACTTCAAGAGACAAAGGAGAAACAGCTAGACATCACTCCATTCCTAAACCTAGCCTCGACACTGCAGAAAGAGATAAATCAAGTTTTGATGAGCCTTGCAAGGGATATGTATAGAGTTAAACAAATTGAGGACAGATTGAAAGAGCTAGAATTCAATTCAACACAATTCTAGAGATTTTTATTGGATGTAGTAGGACTTATAAAAAATCAGTTAGCATGGATAGAAACCCATTCAACCTTTCCAGCTAACATGAAAATCAGTTACTCGACCTACAGTAGCGGGACCGTAAACTGGACGGGTTCCCCATACCAAACAATAGCGAGCTAATTGGGAACGTTTATTGGGGAGAATCCCTACTGTTGTTACCTGGGATTTTCCAGGCTTCAACAGGTCCACATATATGCCCTCCTCTGAGATAATGTGACCCAAATAATGAATTCTATCTTTATAGAAGTCACATTTGCTAACCTTTGCATACAACTTATGCTCCCTTAGCAATTTCATCGTAAATCTCAAATGTTCTTCATGATCTTCTTCATTCTTAGAGTAAATAAGAGTGTCATCAAGGAAAATAAGAACAAACCTATCCAGGTACCTACTGAAAACATTTTTCATGACGCACATGAATGTAGCTGGTGCATTTGTGAGACCAAATGGTACCACTACAAGCTCATAGTGTCCATACCTATTTCTGAAGGTTGTCTTATGAATATATTCATCTGTGATTCTTACCCGATGGTAACTAGATCTCAAGTCAATCTTGGAAAATATCTTTACTCCTCTCATTTGATCAAAAAGGTCATCAATTCGAGGTAAAGGGTATTTATGCTTCACAATGACTTTTTTCAACTGTTTGTAATCAATACAAAACCTGAGTGTACCATCTTTATTTTTCACAAACTAAACTAGTGCTCGCCAAAGGGACACACTTGTCCTGATATACTTCTTCTCCAACAGCTCTTGTAGCTGCATATTCAACTCTAGAAATTCTGGTGTGCTCAACCTGTATGGTGTCTTAGACACCGGTGCTATTCTAGGAACAAGTTCAATTGTAAAATCAATGTCTCTCTTTGGAGGAATCCCTGGAATTTCATCAGGAAAAACATACCTGAATTCTTGCAATACATGTAAGTCCTCCAACCTAGGAGTTTCATTCCCTGTTGCCTCCAAAACATGAGATGCATACAATATGCAACCTTTCCTACAGAACTTCTTCAACTGCATTGTTGGAATCTACCTAACAGAAATCACCTTTGGAATGCCTCTTAAAACCCTTAGGTTTTTTGTTCTTCATCCATGCACTCAAAGTTCTTGTTTTAACAATCAAGCTTTACTTTGTTCAATTCTAACCAGTCCATTCTAATGAGAATATCATAGGAACCAAGTGGAAGAACATTCAAGTCTGCATAGGTGACTAATCCATCTAGGACTAATGGAAATTTCTCTTCTACTTCACTATATTTTCTCTTAGTTCCACTGGCTAGTTGAACTAACCATGACTTGCTATGCTTTAACTTCTTAAAGGAACAAATATCAACAGTTCTAGGAGTAATATAACTCTTAGTAGATCTAGGGTCAATTAAAATAGAAACAGTTTGCTTAGCAATCTTACCTTCAACTTCAACCACAGTTGATTGATGATCTGCATGGAGGTCCTCTAGCGCTGCATAAATTCTAGGTATAGTCCTTGCTACTTGACCCACAATTTATGCTTCTTGGATTTTGTGAGCTTGCCTTACATATCCATTCTCATATGGACAGTTCCTATGCATATGGTTTTCTCCACATCCCCAACATTGGAGTGGTTCTCTAATCTCTTTTGGGTCTCTTGGATTTTCTCTCATCACTCTGGTTGGCTTAGTCACAGCTTGTGATGGCTGCTTTTGTTGATTTCGTAAGTGAGAAGGTTTAAAAGCTTTCTTTCTTTGGTCAAACTTTTCCTTCTTCTTGTCCTTCCATGCCTTATGGATATCAAGTGTTCCTTTGTTCTGATGATAGCAATACTTAGCCTTCCTGGTAGCCTCTTCTATAGTTCTAAGTTCATCAAACTCAATTCTTTCTTTGTATGCTTGAGGTAACCCATTCAAAAAATGTTGGATTTGTACGTTATCATCCGTGATGTATCTGACATACCTCAATATTTCCAAGAACTTGTTTGCATAGTCTTCCATGGTCATTTGTCCCAATCTCATCTCATATAACTCTTTAATATTGTCATCATTGTACCTGTTAGAGAGGTACTTCTACTTGAAATACTTCTTGAATTGCTTCCACACGATCTTTCTATCATTGATCTTCCTCACTTTCCTGCGGTTCTCCCACCATATGGATTCTCTTCCATTCATATTGAATATGGATACCCAAGCCTTCATATTTCCTGAGTAGTCTTTGACTTGGAAATACTTCTTCATCCCAAGAAGCCAAGCTTTAGCTTCTTGACTAGTCTTTATCTCACCACTAAAGGTAGGAGGCCTTTCCTTTTTGAATTCATCACATGAACTATTCTTGTAACGTTTAGTTATCCTATTCTTATTAGATGAATATCAAAAACCCCTAGTGGATCCTTCAGAGTCAGATGATCCACTAGAAGATCTTTTTCTTCTTTTGGCACTTCTCTTACTTCCTTCTGGATTTACCGCCCGATGCCCAAAGTTTATCTGTCTTTGGATGTTTGTCAAACTCTATAGCATGGATGCATTCGGTTGATTCTTCTCTTCCTAAGCTTTAACCAACCTTTCATTATCTTCTCTATAACTTTGCATCTCCACCCTTAGGCTTCTCATGGTGGCTGCAATATATGGGGGAGTATCTTGATATCTTCTCCCAGTAGATTTTGTTTCAGCATTTCCAACTCAAACGTTTTCACCCATGGCATCTGCGTCGGGCCCATAAGGGTCATGTGCATCATTCATGCTGTAGGTTCTCATGGCTAAGCCAAAACCCACTTTTCCAAACTGCACTATGGCTCTGCAAAATGTGTTAATAAACATCACTGTTAGAAAATATCAGAACCTAAAAACAACTTACCGTGGAACTGATAGCTCTGAGAAATATTCACAATACCAAGACCATAATGTAATGTTGGTATCATAGGGTGCTCTTTCCTTTGTCAACTATTCATCTGTCCCACTCAATCCCAATGTTGTAACCCATAGCTCTGATACCACAATGTAATGTTGGTATCAAAGGGTATTGTCAACTACTCAACTTGGCCCATTCAGGCCCAACGCTGCAACCCACAGCTCTTATACCATAATGTCATGTACCCATACCCCGGTCACCATGTAGAATTAAAAAAATAAATTAAAGAACCCTTGTTCTTCTTTTAATACACAGGGCACAGGATGTGAACACACTCTTCGACACTTTTGATACCTTAATGTCCATGAACCTGGTGCCCATACACCTAAACAAAATGCGGAATAATTTAAAACTTATCATTTCTTTCTCTTAAACATAGTCATGGGTCATGTTCATCTTTTAACATTCATTATCAGGATTATAAACCATTGTAACAGTCGTTCTACCCTTGAAAGATCCACTCTGTAGCTAGAAAGGTCCTTTCTGCACTAAAACTGACCTTTCCTCCTTCCGCCCTACGGAACTCGAAATCGGAAATCTACAAAACATCACGGCGATTTCATGCCTTTCCACCCTTCCTCCTTCTATTGCGGAACTCACAAATCGAAAAACCAACAAAAGGACAAAATCATTTAACCACTTCCCGCCTTCCTCCTTCCTGCCTTCCTACCTTTCTATTGCAGAACTCGGAAATTGTAAAACCTACAATTCGATCCCTTCATTTGTTTACCTTCCACTTTACGCCTTCCTCCCTTCCACTGCGGAACTCGAAAGTCGGAAAACCAACTTTCTGCCTTAGCCTTTTATGTCCTTCCGCTTTCCAACCTCGGACTTCGAAAATTGGAAATCCAACGTTTCCTTAGAAATTTTGACTCTTTTTCCACTTCCACCTTCTGCCTTCCGTAGGCAGATCTTGGGGTGCGAAAAACCAACATTCTGCTTTAATTCAACTTCTTTCTTCCGCCTTTCGCGTTTCGGAGGCAGATTTTGGGGTGTAGAAACACTTAAGTTGGATGCATTATGACTCTGTAACCAGGATTTTAGCGTCCATGATCATAAGGAAATGCATTGAACATACAAGGCATAAACATATGCAAATGCAGGAACATTTAACCAACATCAAAATCTATTGAAGCATTAACAAACATTCATCATATTCAATTCATTCATAAGAAAATCCATAGCATAATATGAATAACATAGATACTTATCATGAATATGAATTTGTCCCGCAACTATCTATGTTGTTGTAATGTTCCACACAACCATAGGCCAGTTGTGTTCATTAATCTCTCAACGCAACTGCTACCCCTGAGTTGGGAATGACTTCCACATGGAACTAGGGAAAGAAAGACTCACACACAACCATAACACATCACACACAGTCAAGCCAACCTTCAATTGGTTTTATTAGACTGTCTAGCCAAGCCAACACACAGTTGGATTTATCAGGCTACAGGCATACAAGCAAAACACTACTGGGTTTATCGGGCTACACAACCAAGCCAGCTAACAGTTGGGTTTATAAGAATGCACATAGTCAAGCCAACATTCACAATAAGGACCAGCCAAGCAAACTAACTGATGGGTTTATCAGACTGCTCATAGTCAAGCCATCACACTACTGGGTTTATCAGGCTTACTCAACCAAGCCAGCATACAGTTGGGTTTATCAGGATGTCCATCCAAGGATTACACACATGGCCAAATGCACAACAAGACATAGCCAAGCCAACTACTAGTTGGGTTTATCAGGCTTCTCATCCAAGCCAATGTACGATTGGGTTTATCAGGATGCCCAACCAAGCCAATATCTAATTGGGTTTATCAGGATGTCAGCCAATCCAATCTATCTTTGAGTTTATCAGGCTGCTAAGGTAGTGGACAAGAAGAACTGATAAGCTAGTGAGATCATCCATAGAGATAAGGAAACCTCCACATGATCACTTATCTTGGCATCGACAATACCTACACACCCAACACAAGGAAGTGTCCCCTTCTTTGCTCCACAGTCCCTTGGGCTACACCTTCCCTTCCAGTTCTCTTCAGGATGTGCATAAAAGATTCACCAGCCACTCTTATCTTATTGTGAGGTTCCACACCAGGTTTATCAAGCACATTCAGCATCTCTTCCACTCCTAAGTCTTGCATACAATTCATATCCAAACTAGGGTGCACATCACAGCAGACCACAAGGGGACACAATGACATAAGCTCCACCCTGTAACATAGAGAAACAAAACCTCATAACACTCTATACCACAATGTAGTTCATGATAACACTGTGACACCACAACCAGGGTCTCGACAAAGGAAAATACTTGCAGAAACTCATAGCAACACTCTACTAGACCAAAAATGCTCCGCGACTCAAGGTAGTGAACGATGCATAATCAATCCAATCGAATGAATTCGAGAATGGTAGAATGGAATGGAATGACCAAATCGTTCAGGTAAAAACAGGGTTGACAAACTTGACACACATTCACATGGGATTTTACTTCAGAAGCAAGAACATGACTTGTGCGGACTGCAGGCTTGCTCAAACACGAATCTGACTTCCATACCTCGTACTGCCCAAGGCATTAACTTCCTCAACCGATTTTCTGTAAGAAAATTGAATGATCGATTACAGGAGATGAATAGGGTATACATGGGCTAAAGAACATGTATCTTTGAATAGATCCACGGCTGAGATCAACCATCAAAACAAATCGACGACGCACAACAATTTCGCTTATTGAACTTGCATGGATTAACAAGCTTTTGATGTGCGCGAAATTCCCATGAAATCTACTTCGTCAAATTTGGAGTCCAGCGTTGATCTAGTGGGGACACAAATCCAATGACCCACAAACATTTTGTTGATTCAACTAACAAGTTGTTTAACATCAGCTAGCGGGCATGAAATTTCTATCCGAAAGGATTTATTCCGACTTGCATCCATTTGGTTGACTTGGATGACAAATCAGCAAAGGTTTTTCTACTGATTAGATCGGGTTTTGTGAGGATTGGACCTGGAATCTGGTGGGTAACTTCCTTCTCCCTATTCCTCTGTGAAATCATGCCCCCATCTCTTTCACGTTGTAGTGCATAGCTAATTGTGGTATTTTATTAAATTGTGTATTTACATAATATCCCAAAATGCTTTGTGCTTGACCAACACGATAAACAATAGGCATCAACCTTGATCACCTATACACAAAACAACAAATCAATGGCAGGGCCTTGGCCTTGAGCTCCTTGCCATGATTCAAGTACAATACATACATCATGTACAATTTTAATACCATCGGGTCAAAACTGGGGCATTACATTCCCCTCCCCCTTGGGGTCAAAACCTGGGTGTTATTGTGCAATAAACATGGAGAGGCCATGGATCATTTGTTGGACTCCTTTCCTTTTTCTAATAACCTATGGAACGATGTTTCTCTCATATGCCAAAGAACTGATAGGATATAGGGTAATATTGCTCAAACAATAAAAAATTTGAATGACAAACCCTTCCAAAGAAAACTTCTAAATCGTATGTGTGCTCTTATTCCAGGATGTATAGTCCGGGAAATATGGAAGGAATGTAATTAAATAAATTTTTAAGGAATACCCTGAACAAAAGAAATTTTTTGGCTCAATTGTAGGTCTCACATTTTGGAAACCCTCTTCCTCTCATCCTGGGAGGATCATGATTTTAAAACCAATCATTTTGAAGTTATTATTATGCAAAATTGGTACTTAAATCCTAGCATGCAACAAACTCAGTTTACTCCCAGTCCTACCATTTGCTCCCCTCCTCCTTTTGGTTTTTCCAAGTTGAATTTTGATGGAGTAGTAAAAGGAAATCCTAGGTTGGTTGGGATAAGAGGAGTCTTCAAAAATAGCTCGGGAAGTATCATCTACCTCTACTATTGTAACATTGGTCATGAAAGCAACACCGTGCCAAGGCTCGCTGCACTTAGTTCTAGACTTCAATCAACGGTGCGTTGTTCTCTATTTCCTCTGGAGGTTGAGGGAGACTTCCACTTGATAATTTCCTTAGCTAGAAATATCCAATGTAGAGTGTCGGTCAACAAACTCTCCCTAAGTTGGAGGATTAGCATATGTCTTTCAGAAATGGAATCTTATGCCCACCACCTGGGCTTTGTTACCTTGGATCATTTTGCAAATGAAGGCGTCCACACTCCTTCTAGCCTGCAAGACTTGGATCCTTCTGAGCTTTCCACATGCATTCTCAAAAATAAATTCTTTAACTTGGCCAAATTGGATTGCTAGCTCCCATATGCAGGTGTTATGTTTGTTGATGTGGTGCGTGCGGAGGAGACCTTGGAGCCTCCACTCCCCCCTCCTTTTGGGAGTAGATAGATCCAAGTGCCATGTGTATCAAGAGGCCACAGTTCATGAAGCCAAAGGCTTCAATGATCCTCATTGTTGTTGAGATGTTTGATTTGGGCATAGGTACTATTTTCATAATGCCTCTCCGCAACAAATTTATTTCCCTCTAAGTGGAGTATGATATGGATCCTAAGGCATAAAGTTGCCATAATCTAGATTGCTACGAGCAGTGCATAGTAGTTGCTTTATTTTTGTGTTTGGCATGTTATTTGTTCTTGGAGGTGGCTTGATCCAGAGAAGTTCATTTCCTCTCTCTTTATGGTTTTTACAGAAATGAGATCCCTCTTGTTCCTCTTCCTCTCCATAATTCACAAGATTGTAACCGCATTCTCGACTTTCAGGCTGTGAAAATGTCAAGAAGATTGGGCGCAACCCCTCGATGTGCTAGTAGAGGATGAGGTAGCTCTGGGCGCAAAGGAAATAGAGGATGATTAGAAAGTGGGTTTGATAGTTTGGTTCCTAGTCATCTACGAAATCCCCTGGATGATTGGGAGGAGGAAATGGTTGTCCAGCAACTGGTTAGCCAATGAGCATGGTTCCATCATAGGAACTACTAGAGTGTTAAGAATATGTTGGCCCAAGTTCTAATGCAACCTCAGGAGCAAAGCAGGGGCCTCCACCTTCTCCTTTTCCTGCTCCAGCTATGCACCCTTCTCCCTCCTCGAGCCCCTCACTGGTGTCCAAACTAATGGAGGCTGAAGAGGATGAACTTGGAAAAGAAATTCCCATGGCCTTGGATAGAACAAACATTGCATCTACAAGCTTCTACAAGCGGGAGAAAATGGAGCACAACGAATCGGTGAACCTAAATTCGAAAGAAAATTGAGCACAACGAATTGGTGCACCTTGATTCTTTCAAGAAAATGAAATCCCTTTTGGTTAAAAGGGTCTCGAAAAATCCTTCATGTTCGGGAGGTTATAGATGCTCCATAGTGGAAGAGAAGTTGGAGGATGTTGATGTTAGACACAATGTACCAAGTAACCTCTATGTTTTTATCATTTACAATTTTCTTGATATAGTTAGTTTTATAGTTTTTCAAGACCACGAAACTATTAGACTTTTCTATTTAGTTTTAATTGCCCTTCGAAGCTTTTTTTATGAGCCGCACATTGAAATTTTTAGGCATTCCTTGTTTGGAAGATAGAAATTCACAAATTCAAGATGAGAACTTATGCTAGACCAAATAGTATGAGTTTTGTTATTATAGTCATAGTTCTAAAATAAGCTATAATGAGCTAGTGAACCTCATGAACTCCTATACATGTATTCTTAATTTTTTATATATTAATATAATTGTATTGTA
>LPNX010851872.1:0-17026 GCA_001517045.1 Pseudotsuga menziesii
ACCAATTTGATGGGTAAATTGGTTGTGGAAAAGGTCTAATTCTTTTTCCTATAAATACCGAGATATTTTTTCTATATGATGGTTTCCGTCGCATTATTATATTCTATAGTACTAAAGCAACAAACAAAAACAAGCAACAAATATAATATAGTATAATATGTCCGGTAGAGGTAAAGGTGGTAAAGGTCTAGGTAAAGGTGGTGCCAAGCGTCACAGAAAGATTCTAAGAGATAACATCCAAGGTATTACTAAGCCAGCTATCAGAAGATTAGCTAGAAGAGGTGGTGTCAAGCGTATTTCTGGTTTGATCTACGAAGAAGTCAGAGCTGTCTTGAAATCCTTCTTGGAATCCGTCATCAGAGACTCTGTTACTTACACCGAACACGCCAAGAGAAAGACTGTTACTTCTTTGGATGTTGTTTATGCTTTGAAGAGACAAGGTAGAACCTTATACGGTTTCGGTGGTTAATTTAGCTAATTCTAAGAAAACGGTAACAACAAGCAAATATTTGGGATTCGTATTCAACTGCCCGGTTTTTCTTCTACAAATATGAGTGTATTATAGCGGGTTTAGGAGAAATATGTACAATTATAAACATATAAAGGGTATTTAATTTAATTTTAATTGGGTTTAAACAGTTTGATTATTTCTGCTACTTACCGAACTTGCATGGAATAGGGATCGCTTGTCTGTAACTTACACGCGCCTCGTATCTTTTAATGATGGAATAATTTGGGAATTTACTCTGTGTTTATTTATTTTTATGTTTTGTATTTGGATTTTAGAAAGTAAATAAAGAAGGTAGAAGAGTTACGGAATGAAGAAAAAAAAATAAACAAAGGTTTAAAAAATTTCAACAAAAAGCGTACTTTACATATATATTTATTAGACAAGAAAAGCAGATTAAATAGATATACATTCGATTAATGATAGGTAAAATGTAAAATCACAGGATTTTCGTGTGTGGTCTTCTACACAGACAAGATGAAACAATTCGGCATTAATACCTGAGAGCAGGAAGAGCAGGATAAAAGGTAGTATTTGTTGGCGATCAAAAGGAACATTGATACTCCATATACTGATGGCCGGCAATTGTAAGCCCATTGACAACAGAGAGAACAATATTACTAGCACATTTTCTGCAATATATTATGCTAAACCTCTGATGCTGACACACGCTACCGCGTATATGCGCGGAAAGGTCTCTTCTGTATAGAAAATTCTTTGAGGTTCGCTTCTTCATTTTAAAATACGTTATGATGGTGATTACTAAGTATAGGAATGCCCTGCGCTTTTTCTCTACAATATTTCGCATCACTAGTTTTTCCGGAAGATTATGAAGATTTAAAATGAAAGAAGACAAATGCAAAGAAAAAAAAAAGGATATTTGCTTAGGTAAGGAGCGATAACAGTGCGAAAAGGGACATGATAATACACATTTGAGTAAAATTGGTATCAATCATCTGACTAATAGGCGGGATAATTAGTCAGATAAAAGGGGAACAGGAAAGAAGACGAGAATTGCATTTAAACAGCTCTTTACGAGGCTAAAATATCTACATCCTTATGCCGTCTTTGTCATTATGGTGAAGCTATTATAAAAGAGTATCCGTTGAACGACAATCTCCACTATGGTATACACTTCAACGTACAGACACACTATCGTTGTTGACCTTTTAGAATATTTGGGTATAGTGTCCAACTTAGAAACTTTACGGAGTGCCCGTGAAGATGAAACAAGAAAACCCGAGAATACCGATAAAAAAGAATGTAAACCCGACTATGATATAGAATGCGGTCCTAATAGATCATGCTCTGAATCCTCTACCGATTCAGACTCTAGTGGTTCACAGATCGAAAAAAATGATCCTTTCAGGGTGGATTGGAACGGCCCCAGTGATCCTGAGAACCCACAAAACTGGCCCCTACTGAAAAAATCATTGGTAGTATTCCAAATAATGTTACTTACTTGCGTCACGTACATGGGATCCTCCATTTACACACCTGGCCAGGAATATATTCAAGAAGAGTTCCACGTTGGTCATGTAGTGGCAACATTAAATCTTTCTTTATATGTTCTTGGTTATGGTCTAGGTCCCATCATTTTTTCACCGCTATCAGAAACTGCACGTTATGGCCGTCTAAATCTGTACATGGTGACTTTATTTTTTTTCATGATCTTTCAAGTTGGTTGTGCTACTGTGCATAACATCGGCGGTTTAATCGTCATGCGTTTCATCAGTGGCATACTGTGCAGCCCATCGTTGGCCACTGGTGGCGGTACAGTGGCTGATATCATTTCACCAGAAATGGTTCCTCTCGTTTTAGGTATGTGGTCAGCCGGTGCTGTTGCTGCGCCAGACTTGGCTCCCTTACTAGGCGCTGCTATGGTCGATGCTAAAAATTGGCGATTCATATTTTGGTTATTAATGTGGTTAAGTGCTGCCACTTTTATCTTGTTGGCATTTTTCTTCCCTGAAACACAACACCATAATATTTTGTACCGCCGTGCTTTGAAATTGAGAAAAGAAACTGGTGATGACAGGTACTATACTGAACAGGATAAACTCGATAGAGAAGTTGATGCAAGAACTTTTTTGATCAATACTTTGTATAGGCCTTTCAAAATGATTATCAAAGAGCCTGCAATTTTGGCTTTTGATCTCTATATCGCTGTTGCTTATGGTTGTTTCTACTTATTCTTTGAAGCATTCCCTATTGTATTTGTAGGTATATACCACTTCAGCTTAGTTGAAGTTGGCTTGGCCTATATGGGGTTTTGCGTAGGGTGCGTACTTGCTTATGGCTTATTCGGTATTTTAAACATGAGGATTATTGTACCACGTTTTAGAAACGGCACATTCACCCCGGAAGCTTTTTTAATCGTGGCAATGTGTGTCTGCTGGTGCCTGCCTCTGTCTTTGTTCTTATTTGGTTGGACTGCTCGAGTGCATTGGATTTTGCCAGTTATCTCGGAAGTTTTTTTTGTTTTAGCTGTCTTTAACATTTTCCAAGCAACTTTTGCATATTTGGCTACATGCTACCCAACGTATGTTGCATCCGTTTTTGCAGGCAATGGTTTTTGTCGGGCTTCGTTTGCCTGTGCTTTTCCGTTGTTTGGTAGAGCAATGTATGAAAATTTAGCTACTAAGAACTATCCCGTGGCATGGGGTTCGTCCTTAGTGGGGTTCCTAACTTTAGGTCTAGCTATTATCCCGTTTATACTTTATAAGTATGGGCCGTCATTACGTGCAAGATCTTCATACACCGAGGAGTAGAAGCCGATGTTCTTACCATGAAAATTTGAATTATAATAACACAATTTTACTTATCGTCCATCTGTCGACAAAGATGTTCCACATAAGTTTACGTAAAGTTTAGCAGTGAAATAAATACTGTTCATAATGAACTTCATTGTTTATAAAAGTTGTTGTTGCAAGTATTCTCATGTTTATTTATCGCAGACTTGAAATCTTTGAAGGAAGATCTAAGGTCTACACACTATCGGTTACTTTGTGACCCTTTGCTTACCATACGGATGAAAAAAGAAAGAGGAATTACTTGAGCCACAATATCCTTCACTCATATTTGAAAATAGTACTTACTAAAGAAATATGCAACCATTTATACACGTAAGAAGTTCAATCATCAAATAGAAATTAAGCAAAATACTCAATTCAATACAGAGCAAAAGGATTAGCCATACGTTCTAGCACATTTTATGGGCCTAAGACATCATTTCCAGTTAACAGATAATATATTTCTACATAAAAACTTGGCTGTTCCACTGTCAAAACCAAAAAAAGTCATTTAGTCATGAGAGTAGTTATGTTTCTACGACGAATCGAAAAAAAATGCATACTATTGATATCAAAATCATGCAGAAGGAACACATATTCATATATAACTAATCAGAGGATAAATCCTCTTGCGAATAAAAAGTTTGCGATGTTCTGACGCTTCAGGATTTCCTCTTAATAAATTCATATTTGAAGAGCCAAAGAACCAAAAGAATTGTAGAAATTTTCTTCATCTATGAAAGGCCTAAAAGTTCGGGTTTGCTGCTATGTATCCTTGCTAAATTTTGATTATATTATGGCATTTATCGCTATTGCGTTTGCTTGCTGTTGCGCAAAAAATAATACAAAATACCTGATAATGTAAACAACGTAAATAATACAGGAAGTGATGCAAGAGAAGCTGCACAAAACTGCAGCATGCCTCACTTCGAAAAAAAAAAAAAAAAGAAGGAAGTCAGAAGAAGCAAGCCGATCTAAGACAGCTATTACCTTTAACAAGTAAGTCATAGATCAGAACGGCAATACCAGCCAGTGTACAATACAGCTGCATTACAACATAGCGTTTCTTGAACTTTTAGGTGACTGCTGGAAAAAATGAACGCGTCTCATATCGTGTGCGATGGCAACACCGGATCCCTGCGCTCAGAACATTCCGTGGACACCCACTGTCACTTCTTCGAGCCCCACCATTCCTTTACGCAGCCTGCGTGTGTTTCTGCGCGTTAAAACAATTATCACAGAAGGCTCCGGACGAAGAGCGGCAGAAAGAACAACGGTGCAACCGTCGTTGAATTTGATTATCAAATCACCTTATCTGCCATCGTGTTCTAGTAGTCTTCCATTGTATTACCACGGACATTCAAAAATAGTTCTTCTTTAGCAACTCTTTTTTTCTGTTGCCATTGATCTTTGCGATAGCACATTCTGTTCCTCACTGCTAAATATAGGTGGAACTTGTAGGAGCCTCGAGAAAAAACAGAAAATCTAGAAAAACAAACGGACTTTTACGTCACACGAAAAGTAATGAATCAAAATATAAAAAACACTTCTTGGGCTGATCGAATAGGAAGCGACGATCAAGAAAGAAAAGCTAACTCTTCAGAGGTTTCACAAAGCCCACCACCCAATAATAGCTTCGAGTCATCAATGGATTCACAATTTAGCTATGCTCATTCAAATAAAAGTAGCATTTCATTCGAATCTATTCAAACCACGGAAAGACTTCTTGACAAATTAGACCTCAGCTTGGAAGATGAACTGATTCTGCAAGAAGCTTTATTAGAAGAAGAAAACGCGTCGAGAAATTCGCAACTGTCACAAACAAGTGGTCCAACATTATGTATGCCTGCGTCGGAATTCCCTTCATTAAGGTATAGAACTAATCCCTCTCCAACATATATACAAGCTAGAGATCGTTCTCTTATCATAGACAATTTAAAAGAAAAGGATTCCACTTTGAGAGGCAAATACTCTTCCGGTAAAGTGGAAAGGCATTTGCCCGTGAAGTCGAGATACTCTTATATCGTCGAAGAAGATTATGACTCTGAGACTTTTAGTTGCATGAAACCCCAAATGAATAGAAATGAGAAAGATTATAAGTACCCAAACCTTGAAAATGGCAATAGAAGCACAAATAGCCCTAATCCTTTCAACTTCGAGAAATATAGGATTGAAAATACTAGACTGCACCATCTTTATCCTACGCTGATATCAGACAATAATATTAGCGTTGACAATAATGCTAATAGTAAGAATAACAGAACTACTAGTAATAATATTAATACATCTACAAAAACTGACAGAATATCCGAGAAGCAGAGTTGCCCCAATGAGTTCACAACCACGCAAAAGAGTAATTGTCTTTATCGGAACGGAAGTTCAACAAGCACCAACACCTCCTTTTCTGAAGTTGGACAACTATCAAAGCCGAAAACTCAGTCTTCTTTTGAAAGTGAATCATCCTCATTCTCCAAACTCAAGTTAACTAAGAGTGATACAACACCCATCAAACCATCTCCTAAACGGTCTAATTCCTCTACCTCGACGATAACGAAAACAAATACCATGACAAACGATATTTCATTACCTCCAACGCCACCATATAAAGCTCATAAAAAAAAAACGTCACTAAATTCGCTAAAAAAACTTTTTAAATCTCCTAGGACAAGAGCAAAAAATAAGAAAGACCTTGAGTCTGAAGGATCAAGCCCTATCCGGTCTGCCACCAATTCATTGGACTTCTCTGGGGAGAATATTCAACTTCCATCTACTTCAAGTACCATTAATAATTCCAGTCCACATTTAGCTAGGTATATTTTTCCTCCAAACCCAGTTTTCCATTTTAAAACAGCATCAACACCTCAGTCATCCACGGATAAAAAAAAGAACAGTAAAGCACGTCCAAATAGGACTCATTTGAGAACTTTCTCGGATTTCCATACAACGGAAAAAGATTCAAAAATAGGTGAATTAAGTGCACTAACAGAACAATCAAATAAGCCCTACCGCCCGAAAGTTAGAAGAAGAACACTTTCTTTAGATGGTATGTTGCCCAATAATTCGACGCAATGCATGGATTCCTTCAGTCATAAAAAAGAAGGATCGAACGCAACAAGCAAGTGCGGGAAGCTTAAATTTCACCCAGAACCTTATGATAATGATGAATCTTCACACATCGGACAGGCAATTACTATGCGTCATCAAGGCAAACTTGAAGAATCTGCACAACGACTGAAAAAAGCCTGCGCGTGCGGAAACAAAACTGCGTTTCTGTTATATGGACTAGCCCTGCGACATGGCTGCGGAGTGGACAAGAACTTGAAATTATCATTAGGATATTTAATGGCTGCCACTGATATCAAATCCTTTGCTGCTGAGGTTCTTGATTTAGATATAAATCCGTTAAATTTTGCTTCAATGGACGATATCCCTGATATAGCGCCTGAACCAACAGCACCTGCCTTGTATGAATGTGGTATGGCATATTTAAAGGGTCTTGGGATGGATCATCCCGACGAGCGAAAAGGTTTGAAATTTTTGGAAAAAGCTGCTCTATTAGGCCATGTAGACTCAATGTGCTTAAGCGGGACAATTTGGTCCAAAACTTCAAACGTAAAGAAAAAGGATCTCGCCAGAGCTGCTGCATGGTTTAGGATAGCCGATAAAAAAGGTGCAAATCTATTAGGTTCAGATTGGATTTATAAGGAAAAGTACATGAAACAAGGTCCGAAATAAAGATAAAGAAACGTTGTATACATAAAAGCTTACAGAAAGGCTTAAAGGAAAGGCATTTATTTTCGTACCATATATCCCACAAAAATAGATAGATAGATAGATATGATATTTTATGAATGGTATCACTTATTCCCCTTGTGAAAAATTTCAAAACTCCGTAAATATATGAACTCTTTTCTTTCAAAAAATTTACTTAACTTTCTATATACGAGGAGTAGAGTATTTATACATGCAATAGATATATACAATAATTACAAAGAATCATATTCAATTCTAAGTATCGTCCACGATTACTATTGCTTTAAATGCTGTTTGGCAAATTCCCAATTGTGATGGTCTTCAAAACAGTGTAATCTTCAATACCATATAGCGAACCTTCTCTTCCAAATCCTGACTCTTTAACACCACCAAATGGTATAGAACAATCCGAAAAAACACCTGTATTACATGAAACCATACCAGTTTCCAAAGCTTCAGACACAGTGTATAAAGTGTTGACATTTTTAGAAAAGACATATGCTGCTAAACCAAACTCAGTATCATTAGCATATCCGACAACTTCTTCCATAGTATCAAAAGAAAAGATTGGACACAATGGACCAAAAGTCTCCTCCTTGGAAACAATAGCTGTTGAGGGAACGTGTGACAAAATAACTGGAGCATAAAAGTTAGGACCTAACTCAGTTAAACGTCCACCTTCAAGCACAACTTTTGCTCCCTTATCAATGGCATCCTGTTTATGTCTTTCAACTTTTTCAATAGCGCTGGAGTTAATGACACAACCATGTGTAGTTTTTGGGTCCAAACCATGACCAATTACGAATTTTTTGACCCTCTCCGCGAGTAATTTCGCAAATTTATCAATTATGGATGAGTGAACGTAAAGTCTATTTGCGCACACACATGTTTGACCCAAACCCCTAAATTTACAAGCCATGGCTTGTTCCAAGGCTTGATCCAAATCGGCATCCTCAAAGACTATGAAAGGGGCATTACCACCCAGCTCAAAAGACAGCTTCTTCAAAGTAGAAGAAGATTGTTTCATTAAGATTTTACCGACGTTTGTAGAACCAGTAAAAGTAACTTTCTTGACTTTTGGTGATTCACATAATGTTTTACCAAGCTTTGGTGTGTTGGCATGTGAAAGAATAACATTAAACGAACCCTTGGGAAAGCCTGCCTTTTCAGCCAAATATGCCATAGCTAAAGCAGATAGCGGCGTTTGAGAGTCTGGCTTGATGACTACTGTGCAGCCCACAGCTAAAGCAGCGGCAGCCTTTCTTGTGATCATGGCGCTCGGAAAATTCCATGGACAAATTATACCGCATACACCAACAGGTTGCCTAATTGTGAATACTCTGTTGTGAGGGTTCAAGGGTTGAATAGTAGCACCATATAAACGGGGTGCTTCCTCGGCGTACCACTCAAAATACGAAGCCGCGTATTTGATTTCTCCTTTAGCTTCCCCTAGAGCTTTACCATTTTCTAAAGTAATGATGGTTGCCAGATCATCCAAATTTTCAAGCATTAAGTTATACATGTTTCTGAGCCACTTTGCCCTCTCTCTTGGCGTTGTATTCTTGTACGTCTTGAAAGTTTCATAGGCAACATCAATCGCTTCCTCAACCACGGAGACTGGTTGTTCGGGAACTCTTGCTATGATTTCGCCGGAAGCAGGGTCTACCACCTCAAAAACTTCGTCAGTGCCCTTAACCCATTTTCCGTCAATATAACCAGATTCTCTGAATAAATTAGGGTCGTTTAAAGTTGGTTTAGAATACTTACTCAAAGTCATGTTGAAATAGTAGTTTGTAAAATTTGCTTTTAATGTAGCTGGTTTTCTAACTTAATTGATCAAATAGAACAGAACAATAAAGGACGTTGCGAAATAATATCTATTGATCTCTGACGAGTATTTATACCCTATTTCCTCTCCATTACTGATGGTGATGTGATGTGATGTGGTGCTATCTTGTCACCCTTAATCTATTGGCCGCCTTTGCTAATCCCGCGCGCATTTTCCCTTTATCACCACCACGCCGTGCGATGGACTTGAAGTATTTACTATTGATAAAATAATACTGAGAGATTAAAGACAATGTACTGAATATAAACTATAGCACTTCAACGACCGCGGGCCTGAAGCGGATTAGGAATTAAAATAATTATTATAGAGATTGGGTAAAAAAATGTAAATATTTCTGGCAAAATATTGTAACTCAACGGTAGGAGGACAGCCGGAAAAAAAGATTCAGTTCATGACCTTGCATTTACCTTTGCCCTCTCCGGTGGGTTAATTTCCTGCGTTGTAGTCCCGCCCGGAAGCCTTTCCAATTGCTCCACCGTATCACTTACAGCTGGAACGCGCCCATTGCTAGGCCTTGTTAAACCGTAATCCGTATCTAAAGAGTTAGCTTGGTGAACTACAGCAGCGGGAGGTCTTTCTAAAGAATTAACAGATTCTGATGAACATTCTTGTACCAATGGCGGGGGGGCCACGTATGCAGCCTTATCGTTGGGGTGAAACTCGCCCCGCTGGTCATAGTATCCAAGATCATGTTCGTTCGCTGTTTCTGTATACTCAGGAACATAATCATCTGTCCGTTGCTGAACGGTCCCAGTATATTGTTGTTGAGACTGTCTGTATGAAGGCGGTGTCAACCATGCCGTACCTCTAATGGGAGCACGCCCCATCCTTCGTCTCCTTCTGTTCGCTACAAAAGTGAACAGTATTATAAGGATTATTGCGGCAACAAACAGCACAAACAAAATCCATCTTCCTGACTGCCATGACGACGATGATGGCCCATAGTAACTAGTCACAAATTTGCTAACGTGATGGTTATCTGCCTTTTTCACCTCGTTTATCGCCTCATTTTCGTATGAAATAAGTCCCATTCCTTATTCTTAATTCGAGTTATACTTTTCTATTTATTGGAATGATCAATAAGCTATTACAGGTGCCTTTTCTGCATGAGCTTCCTGTCGGTCATTTAAATACTTAAAATAGAAAATCCCTTTTAAATCAAACTTTTTTTTTTTTCAAGGCTTAGTTGAAAGAAAAAGTAAGCCTCATCATCGAAAAAAGACATAAAAGAGAGGCTTCGAGAGAGGAGGCGGAATAAGACTAAATTAAAATATGATTGTGGGGTTGACACTTTATTTTGTATTATTCCGTTCAATACAGTATTTACTGGTTTTTTTGACTCCAATTAGGCAGTTTGATACATCAACATCACTTTTATTAAACGAATTATGTTCTTCTCCCTCTGAAATCAACAGTTATTGGAACAAGTATTTTTGGAATAAGCTACTATCATGGGACAGTGTTTTTTTTATCAAGAACATAACTTCCAAAAACGGAAAACCTCAATTTGAGCATGAATACGCGTTTTCTCAGTTGTGGACTTTTTTCGTTAGGCTGTTTATTAAAAGTAATAACGATAGCATCTACCATGCCTTAAGGGTTGGAGTTGCAATAGAAAATGTTTTATTTTACTTATCAGGTATTGTTTTATATTTTCTAACAAAAAAAATTTTCAGCCAAAATATAAGGCAATCACAGTTTGCTAGAACTATCGCTAAAAAAACATCTCTGTTGTTTTTCTTAACGAGTGCCGCTGGATTTTTAACAAGCATATATTCTGAACCATTATCTTTTTTTTTTGCATTTGTTGGTATTTGGAGTCGTGAATGCTCCATTTCCGTGCCCGTATTGGGTCAATTCGATATTCCGTGGAGATATTGGTTTCCTTACTCCTTTATCAGCATGACTTGCTTTACCTTAGCATCCTTGAATCGTTCAAACTGTGTTTTGTTAGGGATTTACTTTATTTTTGACCTTATTGAACTAACAAAGAACAGGAAGTTTGTAAAAGCAATATGTTTCCCACTATTATCAGGATCATTAATGTTTTCTGCTCTACTATATCAACAATATTACCTACCATATAAGACATTTTGTCCTCAAAGGGGTGAATGGTGTAAATCTCAATTGTTTTCAAGCATTTTTATCACGAAAACTTCTCTATATTCCTACATTCAGAGTCATTATTGGGGAGTTGGGTTATTGAAATACTGGACCCCAAACAACATCCCAAACTTTTTGTTTGCTGTCCCAAATATTATTATTTTAATCTATTCCTCCATATATTTCAGCAAAATTTATCCCTCCTATAACTTGAAGGCTCTCGTATGGATCACCAGAGCACTGGTCGTCATAGTATGCTTTTTTGCCCATGTCCAAATTCTGAATCGTATAGCCTCCTTTTTACCCTTGCACCTTTGGTATTTGGCTGATAGGTTGGTTAAAACTTCTGATCCAAAAAAAATGGAAAATCCGAAAGGTGACGATAAGATAGTCAAGTTTTACATATACTGGTTGGCATTCTGGATACCTTTACAGACTATCCTATTTGCAGCTTTTTTACCACCAGCCTGATCCTTAATGCTTGTATATTTCTTCTTTTACTAAAAACATATAAAAACTATTTACATATAGAATATAGAATAATGCGACACTATGACCTTCTTCATTTTCTCTTTATTCTTCACCCTTTATTTGAAATTTCAAGGTTTACTTTCTTCTTGTTAGTATACTATTAGTTAAAAACTCTAGGGCAGAACGAGCATCAGATTCAGGAAGAGAATCCCGTAGATTTTGTAATGCCTTGTCCCTATATTCCTCCGCTAGTATTTTCGTCTTCGCTATACCATTATGGAGTCTCACAGAATCAATAGTTTTTTCAACATCACCCCTCTCTGAAAAATTGCGTGAAATTAGTGGACCTAAAGACGGGTCTTCTTTCCATGCAAACAAGACTGGAGCAGTAGCAATACCTAATTTTAGATCCGCGCCGGATGGCTTCCCTAAATCTTTTCCAGACACAGTAAAATCAAGCATATCATCTACGAGTTGGAAACATATACCTAGATTTCTACCGAAATCATAGCATTCGTCAATAACGGCAGGTGATGCCCCAGATAATATAGCAGCACATCTGCAAGATTTTGATATCAAAGCAGCAGTCTTCAGATAAGTCTTGTGTATGTAGTATTCAAATGCAGTTTCTATAATCTGATCATGAGATAATTGCAGCCCCTGTTGGCGGCTTGGAACACGAAAGTCGTGCTCTTTAACTTCAAGCTTTTTAGAAGGAACCGGAAGTAGCTTATGGCCATTTTCGATGGTATCGATGTCCGCGTCAATGGAAGTATTTTTCAGTTGCATGAACTCACCTTCGACAAGATTCGCAATACTATTAGACATTAGTTCTACGACTTCGGGGTTGTGTAATCTTGAAATTGACACTGTTGCTCTTCCTAAGAGAAAATCACCCGCCAAAACGGCCATCTTGTTGGTAAAGGCAGCATTTCCGCTTGGCCTTCCTCTTCTTGTATCAGAATGATCAATAACGTCATCATGAAGTAAAGACGCAGTGTGTATCATCTCTACAATCTCTGCTAATCTTCTCTGTTTGGGTAAAATCCCTCTTTGTTTGTCAAAAGTTTCTTCTGGCAAAGGCTCAGGACCTTTTGTCAAGGGATTTAGTGGTTTAATACCGTGAAGAATATGTAGTGGGGATATGCTACTTGCAGGACGTTGAAATAGTTGATTTTGACTAGGTTTAGAGTAAATTGGGTCCTCAGGAACATCCGACTTGTCAATTTTCAAGTGATTTCTTTCTGTCATGGGAATTTCAGAAAGTGCTCTTGACAACAACAACACTAACAAGGGACGTACTTTTTTGCCTTCTGTTTCAAAATAGTAACTAGTAACCTTGTTTAGCACCGGATGGCCAGACCCGATGAGGGCAACTATATTTTTGGCCAATGTGTTCATCTCCTTCGAGACTAATGATATGGGATTATTCCAAAGAATCTTGGGAGTTACCAACTTACTGGCAGCGTTTAAAGCAACTGCAAAGGAGGATTTAAAGCGGCATCTTCGAGATGAAATCAATTTGATGTGATGAGCAGCGCCAGACCTTTGAAACATCGTCCCACTGTACTCAATTCGGACTGAATGGCACACTTCTTGTGTTGTAGAAAATCTCTATACATTATAATGTGTCTTACTTTAATCTTCTAATCCCCTAACCCTGTTACCCTCGCTCGGGCTTTTTCCGAAGATGCCAACAAAATGCTTAGAATGAAAAAAAAAAAATTTTCGTAATAATGACAGGTTTCAATAGAACTTAAGCAGTAAAAATAGGGTAAACACAGGTAAAAGACGGTATGGAAACGGATAGTGGTATACCTGGTCATTCATTTGTGTTAAAGTGGACAAAAAACATCTTTTCGCGCACATTGCGTGCATCTAACTGTGTACCTAGACATGTTGGGTTCATCATGGATGGGAACAGGAGATTTGCTAGAAAGAAAGAGATGGACGTAAAGGAGGGCCACGAGGCAGGATTTGTTAGTATGAGTAGAATCTTAGAACTGTGTTATGAAGCAGGAGTCGATACGGCTACCGTGTTTGCCTTTTCAATTGAAAATTTCAAGAGGAGCTCACGGGAAGTTGAATCACTGATGACTTTAGCGCGCGAAAGGATACGACAAATCACAGAACGTGGAGAGCTGGCCTGTAAGTATGGGGTACGCATTAAAATTATCGGCGATCTCTCTTTGTTGGATAAGTCTCTATTAGAAGATGTTCGGGTTGCTGTGGAAACTACAAAGAACAACAAAAGGGCCACGTTAAATATCTGCTTTCCATATACAGGCAGGGAAGAAATCTTGCATGCCATCAAAGAAACAATTGTCCAACATAAGAAGGGCGCCGCTATAGGCGAAAGCACGTTAGAATCGCATCTCTACACGGCGGGGGTACCCCCTTTAGATTTATTGATTAGGACAAGTGGCGTTTCCAGATTAAGTGACTTTTTGATATGGCAGGCATCGAGTAAGGGCGTACGCATCGAATTGCTGGATTGTTTATGGCCAGAGTTTGGACCTATACGGATGGCATGGATTTTATTAAAATTTTCGTTTCACAAATCCTTTTTAAACAAAGAGTACAGATTAGAGGAAGGTGATTATGACGAGGAAACCAATGGGGACCCCATCGATTTGAAAGAAAAAAAGTTGAATTAAGAAAGGTCTGCATTTTTTTCCTACCACATGGCATAGATATTTATAGAGTAATGAGCAAGATAAATGAGTTCGCAAAAGAACATTCAAATAATTAGTAATAAATGAGTAGAAATTCACGCATCTTTATAGAGTTTATAATGCAAATCTCCGCGCGGGGTAATTTGAAGTCCAATTTTTCCGAGCGGCGTGCCAGTTCCATTAAATTATATAAAGCGGATAGGAATTATAATTACCTCCCAAAGTTAATATTCGACTAATGTATATTTCATATGTTATAGCGCTTGTGGGAACTGTTTTCCATTAAAACTAATATTCTTTATTTCTCAATTTTATTTATTTATTTATATTTTTCCTTTGCAAATATATTTGACGCAGGTTCGGATCAGACATTTGGTATATAAGGAGACCTGCATATACTCAAATAATGGTAGATTTTTTACCAAAAGTAACGGAAATAAATCCTCCATCCGAAGGTAATGATGGTGAAGATAACATAAAGCCACTTTCAAGTAGTTCAGAGCAGCGGCCGTTGAAAGAAGAGGGGCAACAAGGTGGTAGAAGACACCACCGGCGGTTGTCCTCTATGCATGAGTATTTTGACCCGTTTTCCAACGCAGAGGTCTATTATGGACCAATAACAGATCCAAGAAAACAGTCAAAAATTCATAGACTAAATAGAACCAGAACTATGAGTGTTTTCAATAAAGTTTCTGACTTCAAAAACGGAATGAAGGATTATACCCTAAAAAGGAGGGGTTCTGAAGACGACAGCTTCCTCAGCAGCCAAGGTAACCGTAGATTTTATATTGATAATGTGGATCTCGCTTTAGATGAGCTGCTCGCTAGTGAGGACACAGACAAGAATCATCAAATTACCATAGAAGACACTGGGCCCAAAGTTATTAAAGTCGGGACGGCCAATTCCAACGGTTTCAAACATGTAAATGTTAGGGGAACATATATGCTTTCTAACTTGTTGCAGGAACTAACCATTGCAAAAAGTTTCGGACGACACCAAATATTTTTGGATGAGGCGCGTATAAATGAAAACCCTGTTGATAGATTATCAAGATTGATAACGACTCAATTTTGGACGAGTTTAACGAGAAGAGTTGATCTTTATAATATTGCAGAAATTGCTAGAGACTCAAAAATAGATACGCCAAGCGCTAAAAATCCAAGAATTTATGTTCCATATAACTGCCCAGAGCAGTACGAATTTTACATTCAGGCATCTCAAATGAACCCGTCCTTAAAACTTGAAGTGGAGTACTTACCAAAAGATATTACAGCAGAGTATGTTAAATCATTAAATGATACACCGGGTTTGTTAGCCCTGGCTATGGAAGAACACGTTAATCCATCTACTGGTGAAAGGTCCCTAGTTGGTTATCCTTATGCGGTACCTGGCGGTAGATTCAATGAATTGTATGGCTGGGATTCATATTTAATGGCACTGGGACTCATAGAAAGTAATAAGGTTGATGTTGCAAGAGGTATGGTGGAGCATTTTATATTCGAAATTGATCACTATAGTAAAATTTTGAATGCTAATAGGAGTTATTATCTTTGCAGATCTCAGCCACCATTCCTAACCGATATGGCTCTGCTCGTATTTGAAAAGATAGGAGGTAAGAATAATCCAAACGCTATTCAGTTTTTAAAACGCGCGTTCAGAGCTGCTATTAAAGAATATAAAGAGGTGTGGATGTCGAGCCCTAGGTTAGATTCTCTGACAGGGCTGTCTTGTTATCATCCTGATGGTATTGGTATCCCTCCGGAAACTGAACCAGATCATTTTGATACTATATTATTACCGTATGCTGAAAAGTACAATGTTACTTTGGAAAAGCTTAGGTACCTTTATAACGAAGGCATGATTAAAGAACCCAAACTGGATGCATTTTTTTTACATGATCGTGCCGTGAGAGAGTCAGGACATGACACGACTTATAGGTTTGAAGGTGTATGTGCATATTTAGCGACAATTGATCTAAACTCCTTGCTCTATAAATATGAGAAAGATATTGCTTTCGTCATTAAGGAGTATTTTGGTAATGAATATAAAGATGAGAATGATGGGACGGTAACCGATTCTGAACACTGGGAGAAGCTAGCTGAACTGAGGAAAACAAGGATTAATAAGTATATGTGGGACGAAGATTCAGGGTTTTTCTTCGATTATAACACGAAACTGAAATGCAGAACGTCTTATGAGTCTGCAACGACTTTTTGGAGTTTGTGGGCTGGTCTTGCAACTGAAGAGCAAGCAAAAATCACAGTAGAAAAAGCTCTTCCTCAGCTAGAAATGCTCGGCGGACTAGTTGCATGCACAGAAAAATCAAGAGGTCCTATTTCTATTGATAGACCGATCAGGCAATGGGATTATCCTTTTGGTTGGGCGCCGCACCAAATATTAGCCTGGAAAGGTTTATCTGCATATGGTTATCAACAAGTAGCTACAAGATTGGCTTATAGGTGGCTGTACATGATTACAAAATCATTTGTTGATTATAACGGAATGGTGGTAGAAAAATATGATGTGACAAGAGGGACTGATCCGCATCGCGTTGATGCGGAATATGGTAATCAAGGTGCTGATTTTAAGGGCGTCGCTACAGAAGGCTTTGGTTGGGTGAACACAAGTTATTTGCTCGGATTGAAATATATGAATAATCATGCAAGAAGGGCTCTCGCTGCTTGTAGTCCACCATTGCCATTTTTCAATAGTTTGAAACCCTCTGAGAAAAAATTGTATTACCTATAATATTGACGAACATATATAAATAAGATATATGTTATATTCTTCTTTCTATCAATAACCATGAGATTGTGCCTCAGTAATATTTGAGACGATTTAGAGTAAGGTCAAATATTATTATTAATCAAGTTG
>LPNX010851889.1:6250-65132 GCA_001517045.1 Pseudotsuga menziesii
CAACAAAAGTAGGCGCAAAAGTCAGTACATAATGGGGTGCACCAAAAATGGATGCAAAAGGTGATGCAAAAGTGGATGCAAAAAATTGATGCAATCATGGAAGCAAAACATGATGAAAAAATTGGTGCAAAAGTGGATACAACCATGGATGTAAAATTGGATACAAAATTGGATGCGAAAGTGGATGCAACAAAAGTAGATGCAAAAGTAGATGAAAAAGTAGTCGTAACACCCAACGCAAAACCCGATGCAAAAGTGGATGCAAAATTGGATGCATAAAGGGATGCAATAACTGATGTAAAATTGGATGCAAAAAAAGATGCAAACATGGATGCACAAGTTGAAGCAAAAGTGGGTGTAAAAGTAAGCGCAAAAATGGGTGTGAATTGGGACGCGACAAAAGTAGATGCAAAAGTGGATGAAATAGTAGATGCAAAAAAAGATGTAAACATGGATGCAAAATGGGATGCAAAAATGGATGAAAATGTGGGTGCAAAAGTGGATGAAAAAATGGATGCAAAAGTGGATGCAAAAATGGCTGAAACAAAATGAGATGCAAAACTAGACTCAAAACAGGATGTAAAATTTGATGCAAAACTTGGCACATGAAGGGATGGAAAAAAAGTAGCAGAAGTGGATGCAAAAGTGGATGTAAAAAAGGATGCAAAAGTGGATGAAAACAAGGGCATAAAAGTTGAGGCAAACATGGGCATAAAAGGGGGTGCAACAAGAGTAGATGTACAAACAAGGCACAAAATTAGATGCAAAACTAGGCTCAAAACCTGTCGCAAAACCTGATGCAAAACCTAGCGCATAACCAGGTGCAAATTACGCCGCAATTTGCGCCAAATTTAGAAAAAGGACGCAAAAAACGCCTAAAATAGCACCAACCCGTGAAATTGCGCCATTTTGTCCAAAAAATGAAGAAAAATACACTGAAAGATGGTCTAGACACAAAAAAGGATGCAAAAAGAGACGCTAAATCCAGTTTTTGTTGTAGTGAAATATTAATGATATTTGGAGTTGTACTAGGAGGTATACGTGCATATTAGAACTTTATACTATGAAACGAGAACTTTATACTAAGAACGAGAACTCTAGCCATAAAAACGATGTTTTTTGCATTAAAAAGTCCAAAAACACCCCCAAATAGAAAAGTATTGTTACGAGTATACATGTCTATTTTTTCGGGGTAAAAATAGAGCCATGGCCTAAAAATCCCATATCGGTGTTTACAACAACTTTAAATTCAACCCCTAAATTGGAAAAATATTTTTTCTCCAAAAGAAAAATTACAACTTTTTTTAAACTTGCATATTAAACAAACAAAAATATTTCATAGATAATTTCACCACTCTAACCATATAAAATCAAAGAAATTATGATGTGATTCATGATGAAATCATATATGAACCATACAAGAACAAATGGTTCATATAAATATTCAAACTCTCTTTCAAAATTTCAATTACAAACATCATACTCATAAAAAACATATGAAATGCTTCATTTGAAGTTATTTAAATTCATCCATGGATTCTGACACCCCATGAAAATACACATTTTCTGCAGATGGACGAAGATGTAGATGACCCATATCCTTCTCTATTATCAATGGGTGTACCATGTGATTCTACATCTATGCCCATCATTTCAACTGTCATATTGCTTTTGGAGCTATGACTTGGTTTAGAATACTCCCATCTTGCAACTTCTTCTTTTGGCAGCAACTTCTTGATAATTTATATAGTCATGGAATGAAGAGTGTATTTCTTTGTCAACTTGAAATCATAAACAAGTATATCACCCTCCTCTACTTTCAAGATTGCAATGCGACAATGATTTATTTTTTGACACATTCTTTTTCTCTTTCTGCAAACCCTTTTCTCAACCACCATCTTTCCCTTGTACACACCATCAAATGTAGGTGTATATGTTGCATACCGATGTACTTATATTGATAGTACTTCTTCATTTTCTTTACTGACCTTCATAACTTTTGCAATATAGAATGGCTAACCACGTGCATCATCTGTAGCCAAAACTGTAATCATGCAACCCTCCTTGATATATTGCACTAAGCCCCTGTGAAGGTATTCCATCTCTCGATGCTTTGAAGATGATCTTCTAGATCCAATATACGTTTATCTTTCCTCTACTTGAGAAAACTCAACACCTAGAGGTTCAACATTTGTTTCCTTGTTTTCATTTGATACTGTTTGTGTCCAAGTAAACGGAGACTTCAAATATGTATCTCCATTTGTAGATTTTGAAATTATTTTACTATGCTCCATGAAAAGATACTCCCACCAAACAAAATCAACAACATCAAAGTACACGTATGTATCTTCGATAGACATTTTTTATTTCTTCCAAGCATTGAGAAGAATCAACATCTCTACTATGCCGAGTTGCATTATGAATATCTACAGATGATTGCAATAACGATTAATTTGAAGCATACATTTGACGATTTGGGATGAATTTCTAAAACGCCAAAACTGACAAAGGCCCCCATTCTATGGTAGTTCAGTAGTTCTTTCCCGACAATAGTGTTTTTCAATCAATATTTTTTACATCAAATTGTTCTGGAAAAATAATGTCATTAGGTTTTTCAATGCACCTTTCTTCACCATGCGATCCAAAGATAAATCTTCGCATGTCAACGGGTTATTCCAACTTTTGTACAACACGTTCTAGGTGGTATACATTCCTTACAATTTCAATCAATGATGGCAGGATCCTGGATTTTTATTCCTCGATGTCCGTGCAAAAGAATGAACATTTGATCAATGTGATCCTATGTATTCCCAACAAGAAGGAAACCAAATTTTACGTTTTTAAAAATGCCCAATTCAACAAGCATGTTTAGATAAGCAAACACGATGCGGTTTTTGTTTTATTGGCTTGTGTTGTCCAATTTTAGATATAGAACTTGAGGGAGATTACGAGGCCGATGAGAAAGGACATGATGAATTATGGTGATGGTCTATTTTCCATCATTGTGAATATTTGGAGCTGTAAACTAAACCCTTGGAAACATTTCTTCCATTAAAAACCATACACCCAACCAAGTGAAACTCAATGAAAATTTCCTCCTTTAAATTCTTTGGCACATGGACAAAATGTGGTAAGAGTGCTTTTCTTGTCATCCATGCCATCACTTATCAAACCCATATACTTGTGTGGAGAATCATAACACTTCTTGAGATGTTTGTACAACTTCTGTCGTTCATCTGATTGTTGATTGTGATGTTCTTGAAGTGAATTGATTATCGAATCTACAAACAACATAAATAAATATTGACAAGTAGTTTCCATAATTGACATCTATCTAAAAAATACAGAATTTTGTAAACATACCTCTTTCTATCCCTTCTTTCTTTAAGAGAAGCACATGTACTACAGATCCCCATCCTTGACCTCTTTGGAATGCGTTCATGTTGTTGAACTTCTGTTTCCATACTCTTGTGAAATATCCATATGTGAAGAAGTTTCCATTTATTTGATCACCTTGAACATAATCCTTTTATAAGTTGCATATTTGGTGCCTTGCCAAAATTCTCTGGAACGTGCAATGTTTCTATGTTTGGCATACTCTCCCTGTGATTGGAAAACAAATCATGCATCCATGATATTGCAATGTGTGTTGATGGTCCACTGTCTCGTCTGTGATAATCATGAGAATAAAATGTTGGATCCTTTTCTATTCTTGTTTGGATTCTTGATAATCTAAGATTGCCAATTGAGTGAAACCTTTTGAATGCCTTTCTACAAAGAAGAAAATTTCCAACACGTGCCACTAAATTATTAACTAAAAGGAAACTCTTGATATTCAACATTGCTATCATTGGTTCCTGTAACATCCTTGCTTGGAGGAGAATCATTGTCTTCATCACCAGTGGCTTCATCATCAACAGAATCATCACCGATGCCATTGAAATCCTCGCTTGGAGGAATATCGTTGTCGGTGCCATTGAAATCTTCACTTGGAGGAAAGTCATCATCAGTGCCATTGAAATCCTTGCTTGGAGGAAAGTCATCATCAGTGCCAATAAAATCTTGGAGGCAAATCATCATTAGTGCCATTGACATCCTCGGTTGTAGGAAACTCATCATCGGTTCCATTGAGATCCTCACTTGGAGGGAAATAATCTTCACCATTATTGTTGTCTTTTTCCTCACCAAAATCATCTTATTGTCCCATTAAAATCATCACTTGGAATAAAATAATCATCGGTCCCATTAAAATCTCCGCTGGGAGGAAAATCATCATTTGTCTCATTAAAAGCATTGTAGCTACGAGGAGAATTATCATCGGTCCCATTAAAATCCTTGCTTGAAGTAAAATCATCATTCATCCTGTTAGAATTATCGCTATGAATAAATCCATCACCATTATTGGTGCAGGAATTCTCGTCAAAATCATAATTAGTCCCATCAAAATCCTCGCTTTGAGGACAATCATCAATTGGTGCCTTGAAAGTCCTCGCTTGGAGTAAAATTGTCATTGTCTTGCTTATTGTCTTTAGGATCCCACTTGGAGGAAGATATTCAAATACATCATCATCATAGTCACATTCTTGCCCTTCATTATAACTTGTGCCTTCAAAATCTTTAGAATTAGGAAGTTCGTGAACAACATGTTAAGATACAGTGGTAGAATATTTATGTTAAAAGTTTATATTTTAGTGTTGGTTACCATTAAGAGTCAACCCTAAAACCCCAGGTGTAAGAATTTTGTTTTGAAATTTTGTTTAAACAGATAAATGTTTTTGTTTCAATGATTCAACTTACCCTTATCATTATTACTACTCATGTTCAGCTCTAAAACAGTAGGCCGAAGAAGATAGTTTTCAAAGAGAAAACGAAGAAGTTACGGGGTTTAAATTTTGTGTTTGGGACAAAGTGGCTTAAGGTTATTTGAAATGGCATGCCACTCTGCGAGATGTACTGATACTAATGCTAATGTTAGAAGAAGTTCAAACCCTAATGTTAATGCTGGAACCAATACAGACGGCACTGTCGCCATGATAGAAAATACAGAAGGGCACGGAATCGCTAATGCTGAAACTAGTTCAAACTATAATATTAACGTTGGAACCAGAACAAACACCAATATGGCGATGATGACAGAAAAACTACAAGGGAAAGGAGTAGCCCAAGCTGGAACCATTTCAAACCCTAGTAACAACATCAGATCCAGTACTAACAACAATATAGTGACGATGAAAGAACAACCACAAGCCCAAGGTGTCGCAAACGCAGGAACTATTTCAAACACCAACATCAATGTTGGGCTGAGTACAAACACCAATATGAGGATGTTGATAGAACAATCACAAGGGCAATGAGTGCCATATGGATATCAATTTGATAGTACATACCCATATGTATATGAAAATGGCTATCGATATAATGGATACCCATCTGTGTCTGAATATGGATATCATGTATATCAATATGTTTACAATTATGCACCTCATTATCCATACGCAGGGCCATTTCAACAAGCTGTAGCCTTAAATGTGGTTATGAACATAAATGGACAGGATATGCATCATCCAAAAGGAAATACATTTCCTAATTATTATTATGATTATAACAACCTCGGGACTTATCAATTTCAATGGGCAACACCAACACCTCAGCTACATTATCACCCCTATCATGATCGGTAGCCACAACCACGAAAGTTGCAACTAAACGGATCGATATTGGATAGAAGGAGAAATTTACCTATGGGTGCGGGTAGTCTTGAAAGATTCCAAAGTGGAAGTCGGGGTGGTGCTGAAGTTGTCTCGGATGGCTACAACCTTCCAGGATTTATCACCAGATATGCCAATGCAAAGTTTTTTGTGATGAAACCTTACAACAGGGAGCACGTCCTTTGCAATATTAAACATGGAGTGTGGATAAACACTCACAAAGGAAACCTCAAATTAAGTGCAGCTTACGATGGAGCTTCCTTGGGGGAGCAAAGGGTCCAAAAAGGCACAACTAGCACTTCTGGTTCTCATTGCCCTATATTCTACTGTTTTCTCTTAGTCTCGCATTCTTTCCTCAAATTTGTTTCCTTCATTTTGATGTCATTTCAAGTACTTGTACATAATTGATTTTGAATAACATTACCTTAATCTAGTGTGGTATGCGTGGGTACGTAGGTGAACAAAAGCAGCCATTTCTATGGGGTGGCTACAATGGTTGGACCTGTAGATTTCGGAGCGACATCATAATTTTGGGACTGGAAGGGAAAATTTCCTGTGAAATGGCACATGATAAAGGATGTTCCATTCAGTCAAGTCGTTCATATTAGTCTGGAAAGCAGTGGAAACTTATCAATTAAAGGTAGTTGAGAATATCAGCACGTGAATTAATTTCTATCATTTGTATATAACGTAATCTCCTTTTTATTCCATTCCAGCTATGAAAACGGTTATATTGATTTGTTTTCAATCCATTCCAGCTATGAAAATGGTTATGTATATTGTTACAAAATTATTTAATTTATTACTCATCAATATGAATGAATGAGTGAATTTGCAGGCAGAAAAAGAGAATTTAATGAATTACTCATCAATATGAATGAATGAATCAATTTGCAGGTTGAAAAAGAGAAGGGCGAGGAAATGCTTAATATATTTAAGAATTACCATTCGAGGACTTCATTGCTGGATGAAATTGCATGGCCAATAAGAGTGAATATATTGGTAAGAGGGGCACCATCAACGTCACCAACAGAGCAGGATCAACATGAGCAACAGGAGACTGAAGAAGAGGAGGAGGAAACCACTAGTTGTAGAAGGAGGAATAACAACACTGAAGACACTGACAACAATATAGCCACAGTAGAAGAAGAAACTGATCACAACAACCCCCGAAATTGTAAGTGTGAAGAGAGTCAGGACACTGTAGAAGGAGCAAGTCGATAAGTCGACTTGAATGATAGCTGACTTAGTCGATCAACCAACTAAGTCGATGGGCCGACTTAGTCGATCAGCCGACTAAGTCGGTCGACCGACTAAAGTCAGAGATTAAGTCGAACACCTAAAGGTCGTGTCGATTCACCAATCCGACAGGTAGTTATTTTGTAACCGTCTGTAATCATATATATTAGGCTGTTGAGCCAGATGAGAACTCAGTTCAGTTCTCTGTGTTGTATGGACTCATTTTGTATAATATAATCTGTTTATTCACCTATTTTTTCTTATCTCTTGTCTCTGTTTTATATATATATATATGTTTTAGTGTGTATTATTGGTAACCTTATGTGATCTGTGAGATTACAACATTGGTTCCATTACCGGTAGTACACGACTGGAATGTATGCAAACATATGATACCAGAGCATGAGATTAAGGACTGGTGGGAACGTAAAGTTGCAAACTATTTGCAAAATTACGCGCGAAGGAATAGATTAACAATTGCACAAGCAAAAGAAAGATTTTTCACAGAGACGCATGAAAAGTTTGTCGAATTAGTGCCCCAACTTTTGAAGAAATTCCTGGATGAGAAAGCTGGACAGGATTAAAGAACAACAGTTGCTGTATAAACTGATCCGAGAAGGTAGAACAAACTTGTCGGAGTGGTTTGAGAAAACCACCTACGATTTCTATGAGGAACAAGCAGTCGAAGACAGAAATTCGGTGGAAACAGTCAAGGAGAAATTTTACACATATCTCATCGAACAATTTTTGTGTTCCCTACCGACCTTGCTGTTCAAATTCTTGATCAAGAAATGCGTAGGACATATCGTCGAACCTCCTCCATCACTTCACGAACTGCCATCAAACTCTAACTAGGCGGAGAAGCAGAGGAAGTGGGAAAAATTTATTGCAAAAAGGGAGTGGGAATACTTCCTAAGAAAATAGACCGAACTATTCGGGATTTCTAAAAAGCGTCGGGTAGGCTATGGGGGGGTAGCTGGTCATATGTCGAGATAGAGTATAGTGGATTCTAGTCGACTAGAACCAGATACTAGCCACCAGTAATGAGAAGTCAACTAAAAGAAAACCCAAGAGAATAGTATCATATGAAGGTATGTCGGACACTCAGAAAATAGAGAGGGAAGAGAGACACTAGAGAAGGGAAGGGAAGCAAGACAAGAAAGAGACTTAGAGCTGCACAGAAGAAGGAGTCCTACGGCGACTGACAGAGAAGAGAATCTGCCTGAGTCAGGTCATGACCGACGTGAGGAAGGCGTGGAATAAGAAACATCCCCTACAGAGGAAGAATTGTGGATAGAGCAGCCAAAAGCTCTCCAATTAAGAGATCTCAATGAAGGAACAACCCTATCTCCATTGAATATATGTACTCGAATACAGACTATTGTCGAAGAATACCTTCGACTATGAGTTGGTGACTTTAGTATATGGAGTCGACTAGGCGACGATACGTACACTGGACGACATCTCATTATACGTCGACCAGAGGAAGGGAATTGGAAGACCTTTCAAGCGGCACCTTCCCACTGAAGTATCCACTTTCTCTTACTGACACATGAAGGAGCGCCCCCCCCCCCCGCCAAATATAGCTTTAGAAGAAACATAACACTCAGAACTACAGACAAATAGTTGTAGTGGACCATCGACAGCAGAAGTCGACATCAACCGACTGCAAGTCAAAGAAGAATCGACAATCGATGGGAACGAAAGTTTCATCGACTAGTGTTCCATAGAGACAAATACACCAATAACCCCACCACCCTCATCACCACCCTCACCTCCACTGCCGCCACCTCCTGAGAGTAGTGACAGTTATTCAGACATGGGTCACGGATTGCCTCACATTCCTCTATATGAAGGGGATGAGGACCCCAGATGACACTGGTTCGTCTATGAGTCGACTTGGGAGGACAACCAAGTTACAGACGAAGATAGACAAATGGCACAGTTCACAGGTGCCTTAAGGAAAAGGGCATTGACGTGGTATATGACCTTTTTGGAGAGACAACCCAGAGCAACAAAAGCCGAGATTAAGGCACAATTTTTGTCATTTTTCAAAACCCCAGATGCTAAGCACCTAGCCGTGGAAAAACTTAAAACCACCTCACAAAATCCAGGGGAATCCGTCTGTGAATATGATAAGCATTGGAAATACCTACTGAGCTAGATGGATTATGTTATAGATGAACAGTTACTAATCCAGTGGTTTCTTGCAGGGCTATCTCAGAAAGTGTGTTGACACATTAGTCTGGAAACGTTCAAAACTTACAAAGATGGGCTAACAAAATCTCTTCAGGTGGAGATGGACGAGGACATACCCGCTTACCCCATGGACCACAGATTGGAAGAACAACTCAAGAACATACAGAAGTCTCTGAAGGAGCTAAGCCTCAAGAATCAGGAGATCTGGTGCACCAAATGCTCAATGGCTAGCCATTCCAAGGATAACTGTCGACAGGACTATAGCCGACAGGACGTTCGATTCGTACAGACCAAGTCCTTTTGCAACATTTTCCAGGAGCACGGGGATCACTCGACGAAAGATTTCCCGTTCAACATAAAGAATGGCAAGGCTTCCTGGTGTGCCATCTGTGAGACCAAAAGTCATAACACGACCGACTGTCAGTTGAACCACAAGAACCGACAGAACTATTAGGCGGTCTACCAAACAAATGTAGTGGCACAGTATAACAAGAAAAATAATCTAGCAAATGATCCAAACGGTCAGAGATTCGATGGTCGACGATACAAGTGTCGGTATGACAATCGACGCACGGGCTATGGAGGGGGAGGTCGATTCCCTGGGAATCACGACAACCGACCACGTTGACCCATTCAGTGCTTCACATGTTATAAAGAGGGTCATTGGTATGCAGATTGTCCATACAAGGACAGAACTGATCTCAAATTCTGTACTCATTGTGGGGTAGGGAATCACTCACTAGAGGATTGCCCTACCATGTTAGAAAAAATTAATACCAAGAAAAATGTTAATGTCTTGTCTTGTGTGCAAAAAAATGATGTAATAACCACAAAAAATATACATATTGTAACTCGACAAGGAACAAAAACAGGAGCTGATAACCCTAGAATCAATAAAATAAAAGAGAAAAATGTCTATCCTGACCCATTGAAGGAAAAACAAACATATAACAAAGCAACTAATGTATTCAAAGAAATTGCACAACAAGAAAACATTCATAACAATTGACCTAACACAATAAATGAATTAATCAAGCTCGTTCAAACAAACAACTCAGTATCCTAGTTCATCGATTTGCTGTGTGAAATAAAAGGTACCAACTCTGAAAAACAAACAAAGAATATCTGCAGCTTAAATAAAAGAGACAAAGGCGATGCTGACCCACTTTTCGACCTGGAAATTGAAGGTTACCACGTCCGAAAAGTAGTGCTCGACTTCAACTCACAAGTAAACATCATGACTCGTGACACTTGGGAACAAATGGGAAGACCTTGACTCTATGAATCAGGAATATACCTGAAACTAGCCGACCAAGTGCTAATTAATCCCATTGGAGTCTAGAAAAATGTTGACATGACTATAAAAGGAATATCGACCAAGGTCGATTTTGAAATCATTGACCCGAAGGAAGGATCTAGTTCCTTCCCAGCGTTAGTTGGTCGACCTTGGGGTAGAAAGATGAAAGCATCCATATCCCTGGACAAGGAACAAATCAAATTAAAAGGAAATGGACAAAAGGTCATTGTACCCATTCATCCATCTCAAGGGGAACCTTGGACTGAACCTATTGATGAAGAAGTCGATGTCCGACAACTCTACCAAATCCACAACAATGCAAACTACAAAGAACCAAACATCCACGGAGAACTTCACTTAGGTAACCAAGAATCAGTTGGTTATAACTCAGACGCTGAATTATATGATTGGGAGATCAAGAACTATGAAACATAAGCAAGAGGGTGCTGGACTATACAGAAAGTGCAGAAAAAGCCCACCCAATAGTGCTTCATAGTGTCCATTGTCCCAAAAATATTTGAAAAGAAAATGAGGGAACACCGTACCTTACAACCGACCAACCTGAATACTACACAACTACCAAGATATAAGGAAAGGGAATCACCAGTCATGCATGTCAAGCAAGTGTCCAAAAATATTGGTGAACATGGCCGACTTCAAAGCCTAGTTGAAACTTTTACAAGGAAAGCGACTAGATGGTGGGATACCCATCAGACAAGACTACAGACCTGGACAAATGCTTTGACTTACTTTGTCAAAAGGTTTGGAGGAAAGAAGTTAACCCAACAAGATCAGATACCTGTATTCACTCAAGGACAAAAACCAGAGGATCATATTAGAACCTGTGAAAGAGAGTGGAGAAGACTTGGATACAAGGATGAACGAGCATGGCCACACCTATTCCCATCAACCCTAGCCGACTTACCGAACAAATGGTATAAGATGGAAGAAGCTAGAGGTGAAACCTTCTTATGGCACGAACTCAAGGAAAATTTTATTAAAGATTTCAACTTCATACCTCAAAATGAAAACTTGGTCGAAACAACAAAGAAAATTAAAGAATTCATCCAACTGACCGAAAACCAACCCTTACAAGACCACCGACAGATAAGGAAATGTAACAATATACACACAAGGTTAAAACCACAATTGACAAGATTACAATTAGAAAACAAAAACAAAGAGGGAAAAAGCTTTAGATGGAAATCCAACCATGTCGAAACAACAAAACCTATTTGCACAATCCTGAAAGTCGAAACAACTGACAAACAAGATACTGACAGAATGATCGTAGTCGAATTCCTTACCACATTCTCGCAGTTCAAAGAAGGAAGTCGACTGATCAATGAAGCCAAAGCACCAGAATGGCTAGATGCTAAAGTCAAAACTAAAGAATTCAACATCTCAAATGATGATCGACCAAAAATGGAAAATATTGGTGACTACTGGAGCGAAGAATAGACCACAGAGATAGTGAAATTACTAAAGGAATTCCAAGATGTATTTTCTAGAGATTACAAAGACCTAAAAGGCTTAGTCCACGAAATGGGAGAAATGAAAATTGATACTAAACCTGATGTTTGACCTGTCAAGAAAAGGCCTTATAAACTAGCTCACAAATACAAGGAGATAGTCAAAAAGGAAATTGACAACATGTTAGCAGCAGGCATCATCTACCCTATCGACCAATCAAAATGGGCAAGTCCACTGGTGGTACAACCTAAGAAACATGATCCAACCAGATTAAGAATTTGTGTCGACTTTAGGGAACTAAACAAAGTAACACTGATAGACCCATTTCCAACCCCTTATGTAGATGAAATCTTGAATGAAGTTGCAGGACATGAATGCTACTCATTCATAGATGGATTCTCAGGCTATAACCAAGTGCCAATAGCTAAAGAAGACTAGAAGAAGACAACCTTTGTGTGTGAATTTGGTTCCTTTGCTTACAAAGTTATGCCTTTTGGATTAAAGAATGTACCTGCAGTGTTCTCTCGAATTGTGGTTAAAACATTTCAAGAATACATTTACAAGACCATGGCAGTATACTTTGATGACTGGACAATATACTCCACTCTAAAAGATAATTGCAAATGGATCAGACTTATGCTAGAGAGATGTCGATAGATTCAACTCTCCCTAAATATCAAGAAATGCATATTTGCGACCCCCATAGGGATACTATTAGGGCACATTGTCTGTAAGGAAGGTATTAAGGTTGACTTTGTAAAGATTAAAATTATCCTCGACCTAAAACCACCAGTAAACCCAAAACAAGTCAGGGTGTTACTTGGCCACACATACTATTACAGAAAATTCATAAGATATTATTCAGATATGGCCTATCCTCTTGAAGAACTATTAAGGGAATATCAAGAGTTTAACTGGATAGAGGAATTCCACATATCATTCGAAAAATTAAAAATAAAACTAGTCGAAGCCCCCATCCTAAAGTTTCTGAACTGGTTAATCAAATTCCATGTTCATATTGATGCATCAGGCCTAGCAATAGGAGCAATACTAACTCAACCAGGAGATGATGGAATGGATTATCCCATAGTTTACAGCAACATAAAATTAAACAAGGCTGAAAGAAACTATTCGACCATAGAACGAGAAGTTCTAGGTATGGTCTTTTCCCTCCAAAAGTATCGAAATTATCTCTTAGCTAACCCGTTTATATTCTATACCGACCATCAGGCTCTGAAATACCTCGTAAATAAACAACTCCATCATGGAAGGATTTGTTGATGGCTACTTCTCTTCCAAGAATTTGAGTTTGAAGTCATTGTCTGACCAGGCAAGTTAAATGTCGGTCCCAACCATATATCCTGAATCGACACAGGAGAAGAATTGACAGGAGTCGACGATGACTTACCCGATGCACATTTATTTCGGATAGAAGTAGTCCCCGTAGAACTAGAGGAAATAGCTCAGTTCTTAGAAGATGGACTTGCACTAGAAGGCATGAGCACCAAGAAAAAGTAGATCTTAGCTATGAAGGTTGCACCATACAGTCTCATTAATGGATTTCTATACAAAATGGGATTAGATGACATCATCAGAAGGTGTGTACTAGAACATGAACGAGACCACATTTTGCATGAAGCACACTATGGACCTACAGGAGGACATTTTCAAGCATACACAACTGCAAAGAAAATCCAACAGTCAGGATTATGGTGGCTGACACTCCACAGAGATTGCAAAAATTTTGTTAGTCAATGTGACAGATGTCAACGACTAGGTCGACCCCTGCCTAGTACAAAAATGCCTTTGATATCAGTAAACCCAATCTTGAAATTTGAAATCTAGGCCATAGACTTCATAGGACCATTTCCTATACCAGCAAAAAGGTCAGGTGCAAGGTATATCATTACTGCAGTGGAATATGTCACTAAATGGGAAGAACCTGAACCAGTCGACACATTTTCTAGTGAGATAGATGCTAAGTTTATCTATGAGAATATCATCACTATATTTGGATGTCCACTAACCCTGATTAGTGACCAAGGGACACACTTTATCAACAAAACTATCAAAACCCTAACCGACTAGTTCCAAATCGACCATTGTCGGAGTACAACATATCATCCTCAGTCAAATGGAGCAATTGAAGCATTCAATAAAACACTAACAAGAGGATTAACTAAAATATGTAATGTTGATAAGGACGACTGAGATGAGAAAATACCTGCAGTATTATGGGCATACCGAACAACCTATAAATGATCGACCAGCCAAACCCCTTTTCAACTAGTCTATGGACAAGAAGTAGTAGTTCCACTACACTTCCGACAACAGACACCTATTATAGCAGAAATACTACATGTCGATGTCGAACAAGGAAAGAAGGACCGACTATTTCAACTTAGCAAGCTGGAAGAGCACCGACTCATGGCTATACAACACCAAGAAATCCAGAAGCAACAATAAAAAGCATGGCACGAGTACAACATCAAGAACAAAAACCTGTCGGTCGAAGACCTTGCTTTACTATACAATAGTCGGGTTAAAGGAAAGCCTAAGAAGCTCCACACAACATGGATGGGACCTTATGTTGTCGAAGAGATACATCCCAATGGATCAGTCCGACTAAGGACATTACAGGGCACAGTATTTCAGAAGCTCGTTAATGGAGCCCGACTAAAACACTACAGAAACTAATTAAAAAAAAATCATATAACGACCATAACCGTCAACCAAAATCCATAAAAAACTAAAAATTCCAAAAACAAATACCCTACAGACAGAAAACTATGACATGAAATCACCATCTCGACAACTGCCATCATGACCATTGACCTAGCACCATCGACCACTTTCATCGATCGACTACTTTCACCAACCATTCTCATCACCAACACCAACTGATGACTTCGATAGTCCTATCGCGCATTCATGACATCGAGTGCCGAAAGCAATTCTCCTTTAACACACACTCGAGTCTTCCAACTGGAACATCACGTCCTCCATTAATACACCCATCGCTGTACACATCCACAACATCGCCTATAAATACTGGATCGCCAAAGGATCATTCACTGCAATCCATACAGAGAAAGCATCAGAGCATCCAGTCGACCAAAAGACGAGAACCCCTTAGTGACATCGACCACCAAACCGACACAATGGCCCCTAAACAAACTAGAGCCTCGACTAAAGCCAAGGAGATACAGGCTGCGGATACACCTTTAGTCCATAGACTAAAAAACATAAAAAATGCCAAGGTACAGGAAGGCTCATGGTAAAAGCTATGGATCGAAATACAAGAATGGGCCTTTGGGGACAAAAAGGCCACTCAAGCAGCAGAGAAAATCAAACGCATCACTCTCTTCGGCTATTCCAATGCACCACTGATGGCCAGCTTTGGTGGCACGAAGGAAACTGCTGTCAATTTCATCATCAGTTGGTATCAAAATGGCCGGTTCTACTTCTACAAGCCGGTCGACATCTCTGGAGATGTCATCTCCAATCTGATCGGTCTCGCTATTGGAGGAGACCCCGTACTAGTCGGAATCAAAGAAGGACTGGTCGAAGAGCTTAGTGGGTCCCCTTCCGGTAAAAACTCCAAGGGGTTGATGATTAGCCAAATCAAAACTCGAACACCACAGATTGTGGCCAAAATCATTGCAATAACACTCACTCTAGTAGGTCGAGGCAGTGACTTCAAGTTAGAAATGCTAGAAGCCGTCGACACCATTGCCACCGATGAACGAATATACATATGGGGTGATTATGTCGTCGACCTGGTGAAGACCATCTATGAGAGATGTCAAGAAACAGGGGGAATCATCAAGTTCCCCTCCTTCATCTTATGGATTGTCATGTACCACATCTTCCCAGAGGGGAGTCCAGTATTTCGGGAACTGTCGAAGTTCGACATGTGGAGATTTAAACCATTCTCCCAGAAAGGAACTTTGCATGAACTTGAGCGTGGGAAAGTACTGTTGGAGAATTGGTTCCAACAGCTCAAAGTCCACATGAATAGATGGAGGGTGCCTCAAAACATCCAACTAAATCTACCAACAAACTCCCACATCCAACTAGAGCTCGACCATACCTTGGTGTGGTACATGCAGGGTGACAATTCAAACGCCAAATCCCTTGACTACTATCCATCTGTTGACCAGATATTCCGAGAACTATCTCGACAAGAAAAAACAAAAATACCAATACCAGCAACAACAAAACAGATCAACTTCTCAATCGAGGAGCCACTCAAAGACCAAGAAAAAGAGGAAGACTATGAGCTCAACCTCTATATCAGCACATTTGTATCAAAGGAGACATCGGTCGACTACAGATAACCATCAAACCTCCGACCGCAAAAGGAGCAAAAAACCAGACTATAAAGCCGAAGCCATAGCAAAAACCACAGCCACAGCAGCAGATAAATCCTCCGGCTACAAAAAGTGTCGTCCCGACTCAGGAACCGACAGGCGAGACATAACCAGGCAACCCTAAGTATGCTGTTACAAAAGGCATTATTCGAAAACTATCAACAGAAATAGCAGCAGCCGGGAAGAAAATGAAAAAAAAAGAACAACAACAAGGTAAAGGTAAGCGCAAGATTATCATTGCCGAATCATTAGAGGACGAGGAGGAACTGGCAGCCACAGCCCTCAACATCATAGAGGATGTCGCAGGAAATAAAGTGCCGGTTGAGACCTAGTTCCAGCGATTTGTTGACACCGGAGCACAAGTAGGTCGATCGAAAAAAGAAAAGACTATGACGACACCTGAAAATGTTTTCGATCTTGTGTCGACACCTCCAGTCCCATCACTGACGCAAATAACTGAGGAACAAGCATCAACACCACAGTCAGTCATTCCCCTCGACTTGTACAAAAGTGCAATGCCGGAGGCTGTAAAAGCAAAATTCGACAGAGATAGGTACTTGCAAGCATTCTTTGAGAAACTGTTTGCATTGTTTACATCAGCTCAGAAGATCTCTACAAAAGCACCTATCTTCACAGCTGGAGGACACCAACTAGGATAGGGAACAAACACCCCAATTGTTGCAACCTTCTCGTCAATTTTTGAAAGAAATCCCGAAAAAGAATCCAAAGTGATTGCATGTCGGTCCTCAATTATTGCATCGACTGACCCCGTACCCCAAGCCGACCTACCAGCCACTACACCTACTGAGGGAGAACCCGACCTAAACTCACACCCTCGACCCGACAACCCACCACTCAATCATACTTCCCCCAAACCAATCAACCCCGACCATTCACCAACTCCATCACCACCACCACCACCCTCTCCACCACCACCACCCTCTCCACCACCACAACCATCGCCACCACCACCACCACCCCTTGACTCAGAAAAAGGCCCCCCACAACCGACTGCATCCAAACAACCAAAGGAGGTAGTCATCCCACCTCCCCAACCAGACAAACCATCGACCTCTAACCCATAAACCAAATATCCCGCCTCGACTGCTGTAGGTACACAAGAAATAGATAAAGAAAAGCATAAGAAGAGGAAGGAGAAACAAAAGAAGGAGCATCATGGAAAGACTTCAAAAGTCTAAATTAGAATGAAGGATGCAAGATCCTTGACCGACACAGATCTAGGACAACTCCTCAAAACCCTAGCGAGTGAAGCAAAGATGAGGAGTGCGCAGAGAAATAAAGAACTCCATGAAAAAAACGTAGAACAGGTCAAGTTTCTCGACAAATGCAGGAATTTGGCCCAGTCCGTCATGCTGGGCCCCATAGATATCGACACAGACAAACCGCTTGAAAGAACGTATCAACTATTTGAGAGCATGGTGTCGACCCTCCAAGTTCACATTCAGGAAACCAAGGAGGAACAAAAAGAGGAAACTGCCCGACTCCTAATGGCACAACACACTGCATTTTCTGAAGCATACAAAGTATTGTAGGATCATATGGAGGAGTCTGTCGTAACCGAAGAAGTACTAAGAGACTGGCCTAATCACTACGGGAAAGTTTATCAGTAGACTCGACAGACTCGATAAGGGATACATGCATTAGAGAGTAGAAAAACCACTGAAGAAGCACTCAGAACGACAATAGAAGAAAAGATAGTGCTTGAAACCGCCAAACTACAGAAAATGGAAAGGGAAGCACATCAGTGGGTGCAACAAGCTCTCCCTAACTTAGAGAAAGTTGACATCATTTGCCCACAGATGAAACGACTTATCGAGACTGCAGAGGAGAAGGACCAGTTTATTGGTCCCGAAATGGAGAGGATAGCTGAAGTCTCCATTTAAGAAAAGATGTCGATCTTATCAGGATTGACCACACTCACCATCGACATCTAGTAAATTTTGTAGAGTTGGATAGATTTCCAACATCACCTCGCAGTAACAGCATCAGCCATTGTAGAAGTCTGTGTTTAGAAAAGACCGACCATCAGACTTCACAGCCCACCATAATAGCTATTGCGACCACCAGGAATTTTTGTACCTCCCCGTTTCTTCAGGACAAAGAAACGTTTTATTCATGGGGGAGATGTAGAAGGAGCAAGTCGATAAGTCAACTTGAAGGATAGCCGACTTAGTCGATCAGCTGACTAAGTCAATGGACCGACTTAGTCGATCAACCGACTAAGTCGGTCAGCCGACTAAAGTCAGAGATTAAGTCGACCACCTAAAGGTTGCGTCGATTCACCGAATCGACAGGTAGTTATTTTGTAACCATCTGTAATCACATATATTAGGCTGTTGAACCAGATGAGAACTCAGTTTAGTTCTCTGTGTTGTATGGAATCATTTTGTATAATATAATCTGTTCATTCACCTATTTGTTCTTATCTCTTGTCTCTATTATATATATATATATGTTTAAGTGTGTATTATTGGTAACCTTATGTGATTTGTGAGAATACCATTATTTAAGAATTACCATTCGAGGACTTCATTGCTAGACGAAATTGCATGGCCAAGAAGAGTGAATATAATGGTAAGAGGGGCACCATCAACGTCACCAATAGAGCAGGATCAACATGAGCAACATGAGCCTGAAGAAGAAGAGGAGGCAGCCACTAGTTGTAGAAGCAGGAATAACAACACTGAAGACATTGACAACAATACAACCACAGTAGAAGAAGAAACTGACCACAACAACCCCTGAAATTCTAAGTGTGAAGAGAGTCGAGACACCGGGAGCACTGTGATTAGTGTAACCAGTCATAGCCCAAGTAACAATCAGAAGCTAGAAGAAGGGGCTAACATCTACAAGGGAGAATCTGAGTGTGAAAACAGTCATGAGACTCAAACTCAAAGTACTATGATTATTTTTGGCAGTCACATCATTCACATTAGTGTGGGCAGTGAGAGCATTGTAAGTAACAAGAATAGTATCAAAAAGTAGTTCAAAGAAGAGTCCGAGACAATCTTAAAGGATTTCATAATTTTCAATCTGCTTTATTTGTTTGTGAAATATATGATTTTTTGTTCCACTGTTCATTTAATATAGGTTATTAAATTATGTTTGTTTTTGTATTCCTAGTTACATTCACATTGTAGTTAATGACGTTTTAATCAGGAAAGGTGTTTTTGGTTTTATATTTCAACCTGTTTTGACTATTTTTTTAATGCTTAAGGATTTCCCTGATGTATATATCTATCAATTTAATCTAGACCTGTTATAATTGTAGTTGTAGAAATTAGATTGGCATTTCATAGATTTAATTTAATTTGATCAAGCAATTAAAATTGTATCAATAAAGATTGTATAGACAAATTTGAAATTGAATATAATTTTATTGTAAATAAAAATTGGGAATACATAATTTACAGTTTTAATTGGATAAATTAAATTTTATTTTTTATTTAAATTGTTAAACGCTTAAATTTATTGCAATATTGCATAAATATAACAAATAATATTAGTTATTTAAGTTATGATTTAAGTAATGTTTAAAAATTATTGATACACAAGGAAAGCCATTTTCTTAAAATAAAAATAAAAAATAGAAAAAATGAATGATAACTCTAAACCCAAGTATTCTCACTAGGGATATAACAACTCACAAAAGGATGTGTTATGAGAAGTTGTGAATGGAAGGTCCCATTGAATGCCCCATGCTTATGTCCTTGTGGGTACACCTAGGGGTTTTGAGCTTTGCCTAGTACCAAAGAAAAAAGAAAATAAAAACTATCTCAACCCAAGTATTAGTCATCAACATTAATAAATCAACATAGATCCATGTTAAACCCATATTTTTAAGCACTTCTTGAGGCTTAGCTTTTTTGTTATTTTAATTTTTTAACATGTCAATGAAAATTTTACACCTCAAGAAATTGGATCTATCTTTAAGATGCATCTATACTATTTTTTTTATGAGTCCATATTATGTTATGCATCTCCACCACACTCGGTTGTAACCACCTCACTATTCTCCGCCATACTAGGTTGTAAGCAATAACAAATCTCAATAGAACAAAGTAAAAGTAGTGTGCTAAGCTATGAATAAAATAAATTAAAATTATTTTTTAATTAATAAAATATGAATAAAATAGACCATATACCAAATAAGTTATATCTAATTATATAACATGAACTATTCAATTTTCTAAAACCATTTTTATCAGTAGAATTAAAAGATTATCACTTAATATGAGTTAGCCAAACTATACCAAAAATGTATAATCATCTCACACCTCCATGATAACAAGAAGGAAACTAGAATTATAGAGGGAATGTTGGGCATGTAGGAGGTGCCACTTGGTTTTCCTTGGGCATCGAATACATCAAGGTGATTAAAGAGGTGCATCTCAAGGTGTCCGTTTACTAGTTTGGCTTGAGTGAAAATAGTTGTTTGGAAGTGGATGAAGTTAGGACTCTCGTGTCATAGGTCAACAAGAAGTACAAGAAGTACACGACATTCTTTCTGGGGTCATACCCTAACTCCTAAGCAATGTGGTTCACCACTAATGTTTGTGGATATTTGTAGGAAGATATAAAGATTTGGTCTTGCAATAACCATATGGTGAATTTGTTGGGTCTTTAGGAAAAAGGAAAATATCGAAGCTTTGAGGTGCATTGGTCATGCCCTAGTGTAGAGAGAATTGGTAAAAACGTTGGTCAATTTGTGGTGGTAAATTCTGTAGTAATGTCACTGAGAGAGAGAGAGCTTGGTGGCATAAGCGACAAGAGAAATTATAGAAACACTTGCTCGAAGGAGAACTTTATCAAGGAAGCCCCCTATCACATTCATCTCGAGATAAACAAGTTGGAGGGTCAATTGTTGGGGCTAGCATTGGAATACCAAAATGCCAACAAGACCGTGAACCCATATTGGATCATCAAAACTCTATTGGGAAGGGTGTATATGGAAATAGACCAATTACAAAAATGTATACAACTCTTCATCCAAGAGATGAGGAAAAAAATGAGGATCCTTAAAACCAAGTTGGAGTTCCTAATAAGGATTATAGATACCCCACATTAGACAACAATGCATAATATGGGCACACTCTCTGATCCTTTCTCCTTATCAAAAAATAATAATCTATGAATTTGTTAGCCTTTAGTGTTTCTTGTTATTGCCCTTAAATTTTCATTCAGTGTAAGAAGGAAACCTCTACAGACAAGGGGAACTCTAATTTCTTGTGTCTTAGGGTAAGCCCCTCCCTTGAGCTTAATTTTTCTTTTGTTATATCTATTAAACATTTAATTGGATTGATTATTCTCTCGAAGGTTATCCTCGTTTCCAGTGGAATAATTTTTTATATTATGTACATTGTTTAATAACAAAAAGATGAATCATCTAATATAAAAAAATGTCCTCGGGTAATTATGACATGGATAATTCAATAATAGGTTCAAACGACGGCCCCAAAGTTGGGAACTAAAGGACTCAATACAATGATTACAATAGGTTGTTATGGTATATTGATCATGGTTATGGTAATCATATTGTTGATCTTGGATCGGTGGACCAGACAAAAGCCGTTAGTTAAGGAGATTATTGTTGGCTGATGGAAAGTTACGATTGTATTCATAGGTCTAAGACATAGAATATAGAGTGATCGTTCAGCTTTTCATCCTCAACAAAATTCCTTCCCTGTAGACCTTCCTTAAACCACTCCCTTCTTAAAGCATTAGGATCTTCTATTACAAGCACATCTCGGTCCTCTCAAATGGGGTAAAGGTTGTTATATTTCATAGGTAAGTGAGAAGGGCACTCCAGCAAGGACATATGAAGCACAACTTGATCATTTTTTGCCTTACAGATCGATACATAACACATGGTCATTGATTAATATATTGACAAATAATGTAAATAAATGATTAATATATATAGTAAATACATGTATAATATTTTATTGTCTATAAACCACACTTAAATTTTTTGGGACAGCTAAATTGTAACATTTTCAAGTATTTTATTCTTCATGATGTCTACATAGAAAATTTGTTGCGTATCAACAAATTGAATAATCATTTAGCATACTTGAATTTAATGTTCAATAGGTGAAAAGAAATGTGCAACTTTTGATCCATAGAAATTACTCTTTTATGTGTCTTTCAGAATATATAAGGATACATATAAAGTTAAGGATAAAAATTTTCACATTGATGATCGCATGAAAAAACAAGAACCACCCAAAGATCTGAATCAATGTAAAAACCGTTAAAAGATAAAATTGTTTTGCGCTTACATGAAATCAAGGTTACAAAAGTATATAAAATATTCTAGATACGTTTATAAGAAGGGAATGCTCTAGTTTAGTTTGAAATTTCCTTTGGGACATTGAAGGATAAGATTTTTGGTACACCTTTTTCAAGGTTCCTCCAATGAAATAAGACCTTCCATATTTATGTGGCTCGTTTAGGTAGCGAATAAGTTAGTATCACAAGAGATGAATTGTGTATACAACCATAGAACAATAGAGGAATTATGTATGACACCATAGAAAAATAGGTGAATGGTCTGATTCAGATATGGTAAAAAATTAAACATTAATTTCTTCCAAATAAAACTTCATTATTTTTATTTGGACCATAAAGCATTTAAAGTATGTTTTTGATGATTTAATGTTGTAAATAAGGAGGTATAAGTTGGTTCATGACGGTTTAGGAAAATAATTGTCAAATATTTGTTAATCTTGAGAAACCACATGCAGTACTATTGTGGATTGACTATTATGGATAGCCATGAGAAAAAGAAAGAAGATGAGAGTTTCCAAGCGCCTTTGTTTTTGTGAAAATTGATGACTTCGTATAAAAAATGTCTTAGATGGAAATTATGTGTCATTTGATGTGTAGCGAATTCTAAGTTCATTTAATTAAAAGGAAACAGTTCACCATTCATGAGGAATCATCAAATAATTTTGGGACACAACACCAATGGACATGTCTAAGGGTGGAAGATAAAGTACTAAATCGAAATAAAAGAAAGACCTTCATAGGACACATGAACATGGATGCAAATCCATTATTACATGGATAGATGTATGCAAATCCATTCTAGGTTCTTAGTGTGAAACCATGTTAAGATTATCCATGGGAAGAGGGAATGAGTTGAAGGAAAATGATCTAATGTGACTATAACCAACAATGTATACACGCATGATCTTAACTTTAAAGGGGAAAGGACACTAGAAGTGGAATAATTCGAGGAGGTGGATGTCCTTGACATTTTTTTGTGGAATACTTATAAATAAATCGGTAAGGATTAATACATAGATGCACTTTATATCTTGTGCGTGATGCATTCAATAGGTGGACAATATAAATATAGAGGACATGCCATAATCTTTCCCCAAGAGGTTAAAGATGTTTCCGTGACATTATCTCGACATATTAAAGAGTTAGATTTAGTGATTTTTGTGGGGAAAAGTACAACAAGGAACAGGTTATGAATTCACTGTGAGAAGACAAAATGTGATGGAAACGCTATTATATAATATTTAAAATTATATGTATTATCATGATGTTAGAGTTGATTACAAGGAACCAAATGAGTTGCTTGAAGTGCATTACATGTATCAAATATGATTAGTTATGTTACTTTACTAGGGATATATGATGACATGAAATTTGCAATGTTGGAAGGGGTACCAAAAATTGATGATTTGTTAGATGGCTTACAAACATCTCGATTTGAAGCTAGTCTTCCAAATGAACCACAAGAGATTCAACTTATTTTAGTTTGGGAACATAACTCTAATTTCAAAGAAAATAACACAAATAGAGGATCCATGGATGTGCTTAGTTGGCCTCGAATTTTCTTTTCTCCCGTCAATGAGTATAACACTCGTGGATTATTTGATATTGTATTTCCATCATTGTTTCCTAAAGGTGAAGTACATTGTTGCAACCATAAAAGTGAAATGTCTCGTCATATTCATGAGTATGTCGAGCATCTACTAACATTTCGTCACAATATAATTTGAAGGAACGCTTGATTTACAAACATTTTCCTTAACATTATCATGATACATCCTGCTAAGGACAATAGTGTAGTTTTTAAGAAAGCAAAAATATAGCATATCTACCTACAACTATGGAAGAATTATGAGAACGTTTACGAAATATTCTAGATTATCGGCTAGTAGAAATATTAATGATATTTAGAGTTGTACTAGGAGGTATACGTGCATATTAGAACTTTATACTATGAAACGAGAACTTTATACTAAGAACGATATCTCTAGCCATAAAAACGATGTTTTTTGCATTAAAAAGTCCAAAAACACCACCCAAAAAAAAAGTATTGATACGAGTATACATGTCTTTTTTTTCGGGGTTAAAAATAGAGCCATGGACTAAAAATCCCATATTGTTGTTTACAACAACTTTAAATTCAACACCTAAATTGGAAAAATATTTTTTCTCCAAAAGAAAAATTACAACTTTTTTTAAACTTGCATATTAAACAAACAAAAATATTTAATAGATAATTTCACCACTCTAACCATATAAAATCAAAGAAATTATGACATGATTCATGATGAAATCATATGTGACACCATACAAGAACAAATGGTTCATATAAATAATCAAACTCTCCTTCAAAATTTCAATTACAAACATCATACTCATAAAAAACATATGAAATGTTTCATTTGAAGTTATTCAAATTCATCCATGGATTTTGACACCCCATGAGAATACACATTTTCTGCAGATGGAAAAAGATGTAGATGACCCATATCCTTCTCTATTATCAATGGGTGTAGCATGTTATTCTACATCTATTCCCATCATTTCAACTTCCATATTACTTTTGGAGCTACGACTTGGTTTAGAATACTCCCATCTTGCAACTTCTTCTTTGGCCAGCAACTTCTTGATAATTTCTATAGTCATAGACTGAAGAGTGTAATTCTTTGTGAACTTGAAATCATAAACAAGTATATCAACCTCCTCTACTTTCAAGACTGCAATGCGACGATGATTTATTTTTTGACCCATTCTTTTTCTCTTTCTGCAAACCCTTTTCTCAACCACCATCTCTCCCTTGTACACACCATCAAATGCAGGTGCATATGTTGCATAACGATGTACTTATATTGATAGTACTTCTTCATTTTCTTTACTGACCTTCATAACTTTTGCAATCTAGAATCTCTAACCACATGCATCATCTGTAGCCAAAACTGCAATCATGCAACCCTCCTTGATATATTGTACTAAGCCCCTGTGAAGGCATTCCATCTCTGGATGGTTTGCAGATGATCTTCTAGAGCCAATATACATTTATCTTTCCTCTACTTGAGAAAACTCAACACTTCGAGGTTCAACATTTGTTTCCGCGTTTTCATTTGATACTCTTTGTGTCCAAGTAAATGGAGACTTCAAATATGTATCTCCATTTGTAGAGTTTGAAATTATTTTACTTTGCTCCAAGCATTGAGAAGAATCAACATCTCTACTATGCCGTCTTGCATTATGAATATCTACAGATGATTGCAATAACAATTAATTTGAAGCATACATTTGATGATTTGGGATGAATTTCCGAAATGCCAAACCTCACGAAGGCCCCCATTTTGTGCTAGTTCAATACTTCTTTCTCGACAATAGCGTTTTTCAATCAATCTTTTTTACACGAAATTGATGTTGAAAAATAATGTCATTAAGTTTTTCAATGCACCTTTCTTCACCATGCGATCTGAAGATAAATCTTCGCATGTCAACGGGTTATTCCAATTTTTGTACAAGACGTTCTAGATGGTATACTTTCCTTACAATTTCAATCAATGATGGTAGGTTCCTGGATTTTTCTTCCTCAATGTCCTTGGAAAAGAATGAACATTTGATCAACGTGATCCTGTGTATTCCCAACAAGAAGGAAACCGTCTTTTACGTTTTTAAAAATGCCCAATTCAACAAGCATGTTTAGATAAGCAAACACGACGTGGTTTTTGTTTTATCGGCTTGTGATGCCCAATTTTAGATACAGAACTTGAGGGAGATTACTAGGCCGATGAGAAAGGACATGATGAATTATGGTGATGGTCGATTATCCATCATTGTGAATATTTGGAGTTGTAAAGTAAACCCTTGGAAACATTTCTTCCATTAAAAACCATACACCCAACCAAGTGCAACTTATTAAAATTTTCCTCCTATAAATTCTTTGGCACATGGATAAAATGTGGCAAGAGTGTTTTTCTTCTCATCCATGCCATCGCTTATCAAACCCATATACTTGTGTGGAGAATCATAACACTTATTGCGATGTTTGTACAACTTTTGTTGTTCATTTGATTGTTGATTGTGATGTTCTTGAAGTGAATTGATTATCGAATCTACGATCAACATAAAGAAATATTGACAAGTAGTTGTCATAATTGACATCTATCTAAAAAATACAGAATTTTGTAAACATACCTCTTTTTATCCCTTCTTTCTTTAAGAGAAGCACATGTACTACAGATCCCCATCCTTGAACTCTTTAGAATGCATTCATGTTGTTGAGATTCTTTTTCCATACTCTTGTGAAAGATCCATATGTGAAGAAGTTTCCATTTATTTGATCACCTTGAACATAATCCTTGTATAAGTTGCATATTTGGTGCCTTGCCAAAATTCTCTGGAACGTGCATTGTTTCTATGTTTGGCATACTCTCTCTGTGATTGGAAAATAAATCATGAGGCCATGATATTGCAATGCGTGTTGATGGTCCACTGTCTCGTCTGTGATAATCATCAGAATAAAATATTGGATCCTTTTCTATTCTTGTGAAACCTTTTGAATGCCTTTCTACAAAGAAGAACATTTCCACCACGTGCCACTAAATTATTAACTGAAAGGAAACCCTTGATATTCAACATTTATATCATTGGTTCCTATAACATCCTTGCTTGGAGGAGAATCATTGTCTTCATCACCAGTGGCTTCATCATCAAGATAATCATCACCGATGCCATTGAAATCCTCACTTAGAGGAATATCGCCATCAGTGCCATCGAAATCTTCACTTGGAGGAAAGTCATCATCGGTGCCATTGAAATCCTTGCTTGGAGGAAAGTCATCATCAGTGCCAATAAAATCCTTTCTTGGAGGCAAATCATCATTAGTGCCATTGACATCCTCGGTTGTAGGAAAATCATCATCGGTTCCATTGAGATCCTCGCTTGGAGGGAAATCATCTTCACCATTATTGTTGTCTTTTTCCTCACCAAAATCATCTTATTGTCCCATTAAAATCATCACTTGGAATAAAATAATAATCGGTCCCATTAAAATCCTTGTTTGAAGTAAAATCATCATTCATCATGTTAGAATTATCGCTATGAATAAATCCATCACCATTATTGGTGCAGGAATGCTCGTCAAAATTATCATTAGTCCCATCAAAATCCTCGCTTTGAGGACAATCATCAATTGGTGCCTTGAAAGTCCTCGCTTGGAGTAAAATTGTCATTGTCTTTCTTATTGTCTTTAGGATCCCACCTGGAGGAAGATATTCATCATCATCATCATCAGTGTCACATTCTTGCCCTTCATTATAACTTGTGCCTTCAAAATCTTCAGAATTAGGAAGTTCTTGAACAACATGTTTGATTACATTGCTTGCACTGCCAGTATCTTGGCTAGATGAAAAGTACAACACTTCATTGATATTGGAACTTGATTCATATGATTCCATGACTTATCAATAAAATATAGAATTATAGAAAAATATTAATAGATAAGACAATGAGCTTTCACATGGAGGGCCAATATAGATTGTCAACGTTTTCTTGCTAAGTGGGTGGTCATTAATTACATAGAAAAGTATGTTGCTAAATATGAAAATGGATAAAAAACATTCCAATACGTTGATGTGCATCTCTTCTATACAAAATCCAAATGAACTTACATCACTCTCATGCAGGAATTTGTTGTGTAAAAACAATGGTTGAGAGGGACATGTGTGCTAACGAGACATGTCATTTGCTTCTAGAATTTCCTCTTTTAGAATGTAGACATCAAGTTGGAAAATAGAGGCATAAATGTGTAGGGTAAAGGCATAAGGTAGTGAGTTGGTGTGTTGACTGATGGTGTTATAATTGAGGATATCGCTTGAGCCTTGAGTGATAAAAATGGATGCCATATAAACAACTAAAAAGAGACGACTTATAATTGAGGAACTTGATGTGATTGATGATGAAGTAGAAGTTGAAGTTACCCAAAAAGAGGGTGAGGCAATTGCGGACCTTGGGAAATAATTATTAAGCATATTTGAGAGGGAAGGCTAAGACATAGACACCTGATTATTCAAGGAGTTTGAATCCAAAGGAATTGATTGAATATACTAGAGACATGGAGAAATTCTTCATATGGAAGAGATTGAGGATGTTAAGATGGTAAAAATGGCATTCTAATGTTGAAATATCACACATCCATATGGTGGCATTTTCCATAGATGGATAGGTAGAGGAAAGGAAAGAATATGATTAGAACTTGGGACTGAAGGGTAGCTAAGTTGAAAGATAAGTTCCTTCCTATCGACTATACCCTTAATTTATATAGGAAATTGTAGAATTTGAGACAAAAAGAAATGGTTATTAAGGAGTATACAGAGGAGCTATATAGAATTTCTATAAGTTCCAACAATAGTGATGAGAGAGAGGAAATTCTGTAGCTAGATATATTAATAGTTTAAAGTACGTCGTTCAAGATTATTTGAATATTGAGGATGAATTAATGAAAATAAAAAAAAAGTAACTAAAAAAGTTATGTCGCCTAAAAAAACAATAGAAATGAATTAAAAAGATCCATGTCGACCTATAAAATAAAAAATTAAAAACGTAAACCATGACCTACCAAATGAGAGAAGGGTCAAATTTTTTGAGTTTAAAATTTTAAAAAGAAAAACCACACCACAAGAAATGGGGTCCGTCTGAGCGCTTGATAAATACTGGTTTAAGATTGATCTATGGTGGTTCATAGCATTCAACCACTCATACTAACTTACCAAACTAATAATAATTAATTATTCTAAAATACTTAACAAATTTTAAATATTTTTTCCATATAAAACTTGAATATGGATTATAATTAATATTATTCACTATTTTGTTAATTAAAATTAGGTTTTAAGATTGAGGTAGTTAAAATCTATTAATATAATATCCAAAGAAAATCACTTAAGTGTATACCTATCTTATTTTAACTTTAAGATTGAATTAGTCAAATTAATATCTTAATATGGGTTTGAGTTATTTTAACTTTAAGATTGAATGAGTCAAATTAGTATCTTAATATGGGCTTAGGGGACCATTTAATACTTTGTATGTGCCCATAGGCAAGGATAAGGTGTTTTCGGTCCAATCTATTATATTAATTTTAAATCTAGGTTCAAGATTTTTAAATTTAAAAACCACAAAATTCCCTCGGATAATGTGCTTTGGGTGCAAAGGTGTTTTGGGTTCAATGTACACCATGAGTGGGCCTAATGGTTAAGAGCGTGTGTTTCCTCTTAGGAGGTCATAGAGGGGGGTAGTGCATGTACACCTCTATAGACTTTAGCAGTTAAATCACTCACTATGCATAGTGGGGTCCGTTGACCCCTTGCCCCACAAACAAGGGGGTTTCATACACCAAATTGGTGTCTAGCTTGGTGGTGACCTTAAAATGGATTATTATATATTCAATATCAAATCTAGGTCAAATTTTTTTAAATTTAAAAACCACAAAAGGGAGAGGGGCTCTCATACACTAAATTGGTGTATGCGATGACCTTAAAAATATATTGCTATTATTATTATTATTATCTTTATTGTTATTATATTCAATATTAAATCTACCTCAAAGTTTTTTAAATTTAAAAACCACAAAACCCGCTTGGAAAAGGTTGTGTTTCAATTTTTAATAATTTTTTAAGATGGCAAGGCCATCCAAATAGGTTGCTTTACTAATTTTTACTTAACTTTTATAGCTATAAATTGGGAATTCTTGTAGATGAACATTGGCAATGGTACAGTTCGGTAAGATGAACTTGTAGATTTGGATTTCTTTTTCTTCAGTGTAGCTCTTTGGGCTCCTGAAGGTGATTTGTTTTGGGGTAAAAAGAGTGTAATCAGCTCATGGCTATATATACTTTGGACACTTGTAATCAGCTCATAGATAAGCTGTCTTCACCCTGCTAATGTTGGGTGAGCCATCTCTCCTCACCAATTCTCTTTCGGATGAAAATGTTTGGGTTAGTGGGATTGATATTCCAATTAAACCAGGCTTGTCTAATTTAGCATTTTGGATGGTTAGTTTTGACAAAGACAACACTAGTAGTGTGAAGATCTTTTAAGTTTTTTCAGTGTGGAATTTTTTTTAAAGCAATGCTCTCTTTTTTCAAGTACAGGGTTCAGACAAGTTCTTTTGTTTCAATGATTACCTTTACCTAATCATGTTTTGTGTTTTCTTTAAAACAAGGCTGTGTTATTTTTTGTGGTTTTTTTAAAGCAATGCTGTGTTCTTTAAGGTACACTCTTAAAATGTTTCCAACAACTGTTTTTGCTTCAGTGATGAGGCTTACTCTCATCACCATCACTGCTTAAGGTCAACTCTAAAACCCTAGGTGGAAAAATGTAGTTTAGAGGTATTTTTAAGCAATGCTATCTCTCTTATCTCTCTTTTAAGATACAGTGGTAGAATGTTTATGTTAAAAGTTTATATTTTAGTGCTGGTTACCATTTAGAGTCAACTCTAAAACCCCAGGTGTAAGAAGTTTGTTTTGATATTTTGTTTAAATAGATAAATGTTTTTGTTTCAATGATTCAACTTACCCTTATCATTATTACTAAAAGTTTATATTTTAGTGCTGGTTACCATTTAGAGTCAACTCTAAAACCCCAGGTGTAAGAAGTTTGTTTTGATATTTTGTTTAAACAGATAAATGTTTTTGTTTAAATGATTCAACTTACCCTTATCATTATTACTACTCATGTTCAGCTCTAAAACAGTCGGCGGAAGAAGATATTTTTCAAAGAGAAAACAAAGAAGTTGCGGGGTTTAAATTTTGTGTTTGGGACAAAGTGGCTCAAGGTTATTTGAAATGGCAGACCACTCTGCCAGATGTACTGATACTAATGCTAATGTTAGAAGAAGTTAAAACCCTAATGTTAATACTGGAACCAATACAGAAGGCACTTTCGCCATGACAGAAAAGACAGAAGGGCACGAAATCGCTAATGCTGAAACCAGTTCAAACTATAATATTAACATTGGAACCAGAACAAAAACCAATATGGCGATGATGACAGAACAGCCACAAGGGCAAGGAGTAGCCCAAGCTAGAACCAGTTCAAACCCTAGAAACAACGCCGGATCCAGTACTAACAACATTATAGTGATGATGACAGAACCAGAAGCCCAAGGTGTGGCAAACGCAGGAACCGGTTCAAACACCAACATCAATGTTGGGACGACTACAAACACCAATATGAGGATGTTGACAGAACAACCACAAGGGAAACGAGTGCCATATGGATATCGATTTGATAGTACATACCCATATGTATATGAAAATGGCTATCGATATAATGGATACCCATCTGTGTCTGAATATGGATATGATGTATATCAACATTGTTGTAAAAATGTAATTACTCACAGATCAGCACTTGATCTCCAACCGACTCTGTCAGAGTCTGTACATGCCACGATCTTGTATGTCAGTCTGACAAGAAGGAAAAGTCCACATGTAGGTAGCATAATTCAATCGAATTTATTTCAGAAGCTAAGTTGTTAGGTAGATAGTTATTGTAGTGTTTAATGGAAAGTAAGTCGGCAAGTAAGTCGGTCTAAGCTGTAGCAATCTTCAGGTTGTCTATAAATAGAAGAAGCATTTTGTAAATCAGTTAAGAACACGAACACAGGAACAAGACACAAGAGAGACATTAGACAGCAGAGGAAATCCGGGTGAGAAAGAGAAGTCGAAGCTCAAGCTTCTGTGCATTTGATTTAGTCAAAGAGCTGAAGCTCTGTGGATTGACGAGTTTGTAACAGACAAGTTTGTATTACTTTGTATTTCCGCATAGTTAAATATATGAAATAGTTTGTGGTTGAATTCATGATTATTTGGCCGCTCATATTTCCAGATTTACTTCTGTAAATGTGTTTTATAATTACTGATAAGTAAAAGAACAAGAACCCATAAAAATCTCACCGCGTGAAAGTTCGAGGTTTTACGGCACCTTGGTCGATTCAAATCTTCCTACATATTTGGGCATATGTTTTTGTTATAAGTTATTTGGATTTGTAAAAGGGGGTAGTTTACTTCATTTTACTCACAGGTAGAATTTTTTGTAATTTCTTAAGTCTTTAGACTAAGAAACATATTCTATCATCCTAGTCGCAAAGAAGTTGATCGCATCAGGCATCAACTTGATCGCAGATAAGTTGATCGCATCAGGCATCAACTTGATCGCAGATAACTTGATCGCATCAGGCATCAACTTGATCGCAGAGAAGTTGATCGCAGGTAAGTTGATCGCAGATAAGTTGATCGCATCAACTTGTTAACTGGGTTTGATCGCATCAACTTGGTCGCAGTAAAAAGGTGGTCGCAGTAAAAACAGGTCGGAGTTAAAAAGTGAAATTATTTTTCTTTTAAATATTGACTGAGCCCTAAACCCAAGTTTAGTCGGCTCGGTTTTGGCTATCTGGTATCAGAGCGAGGTTATATCAGACCAAGGTTTATAACAACCCAAGATTTTAGGAAAGAAATCTTGTCTTAAAAGGTGGAAATTAATTTTCTATGGAAAGTTAATTAAAAATTAAAAATGGCTTCCACTTCTGGTTCATTGCAACCTCCAAGTTTTACAGGAAAGAATTATGAATATTGGTCTTTAACAATGAAGGCTTTATTCAGAGGACAAGATGTCTGGGAGATAGTTCAGCATGGTTATGCAGAACCAGCAGACATGGCTGCATATAACAATCTCACACAGGATGAGAAAGATGTCTTGAAAGAACAGAGGAAGAAAGATGGAAAAGCTCTGTTCTTCATACATCAAGCTATGCATGGGAGCATACTCCCAAGAATAGCAACAAATATTAATGCCAAGGAAGCATGGGATACATTGGAGACTTCCTATCAAGGTTTGGATAAGGTAAAGACATCCAAGCTGCAAATTCTATGAAAAGATTTTGAATCTCTGTGCATGAAAGATTCAGAGAATGTAGACACATTCTACACCAGAGTTGTTGGGTTGATAAACCAACTGAAATATCATGGAGAACCCGTATTAGACCAAAGGGTTGTTGAAAAAATTCTCAGAAGTCTTCCCCCAAGATTTGAAAATTTGGTTGTGACCTGAGAGGAACACACAAACATGGCGACATTTAGCATTGATGAGCTGCAAGCTTCACTCATCAATCATTAACACAGAATCAACAGATCATACATATCATTGGAAGGTGCATTTGCAGCACAGTCATGCATAAGCCGTGGTAGAGGCAGGGGGAGAAACAACTTCAGAGGCAGAGGAAGAAGTTCTTCAAGAGGAGGACGAGGCAGAAGTCCTGCAAATGTCGGTGGTAGAGGAGATAACCAGAACCCAAGTCAGCCAAGTGGCCAGAGGTTTGATAAATAAAAAATTCAATGTCATTACTGTAAGAAGTTTGGTCATTATGCATATGAATGCAGGAAGAAACAATATGACCAAGGAAGACAAAGCCCAAGTCAGTCAACCAACACCAACACTTCAACAGGTGTAATGTTAATGGCATCGACATCTCTACTTGAATGCAATGCTGTTCAAGAAAGTCCACATGACATATGGTACTTAGACTCAGGATGCAGCAACCACATGACTGGTAATTTAAATCTATTTTCTAGTCTAGATACTTCAGTTAAAACTGATGTTACACTTGGAAACAATGTCCAAGTTACTGTCTTAGGAAAAGGCACTGTTGATATTCTCACCAAACAGGGGGAGAGTAATTATATCCCTGATATCTATCATGGACAGTTGTTACAAAAAGGCTACAGAGTCTACATGGAAGATGAACATTGTGTGATCAAAGACAAGCGTCCAAGCGACCAGCTGATAGCTAAAGTGCCAATGACAAGCAACCGCTTGTTTCCATTGAGGATAGTTCCCAACATAAAAGGGAAGACAAAGATAGGAGCTGCATTCAAGGCAGGAAGTGAAGAAACAGTCGAGATCCTCGGCAAGAGAGAAAATTGCAGCGCTAATTTGCAAGCTGCATTTCAGACAGAAGTTCAGGATGAATCCTGGTTGTGGCATTTCAGATTTGGACATCTGAATTTTGGTGGGCTGAAGCTACTGCATACAAAGAATATGGTGAAGGGATTACCATTGATCGATAGACCAGAGAGGGTTTGTGAAGGCTGTATTTTTGGCAAGCAGCACAGAGAGACATTTCCAGTCAGAAAGTCCTATAGAGCACGCACACCACTTGAAATTGTGCACTCTGACATCTGTGGTCCAATGCAGACATCATCCATTGGTGACTGCAAATATTTTCTAACCTTTATTGATGACTACTCAAGAAAGACATGGGTATATTTCTTGAAACACAAATCTGATGCATTTGGTTATTTTCAGCAGTTCAAGGCACTTGTGGAGAACCAGAGTGGTCACCGCATCAATATATTAAGGACCGACAGAGGAGGTGAATATGTTTCAAATGAATTTTTGAATTTTTGCAAGACCCATGGCATACAGAAACAATTCACTGCACGGTATACACCTCAGGAGAACGGTATTGCCGAAAGAAAGAACAGAACCATCATGGAGATGGCACACAACATGTTGGCAGCCAAGCATTTGCCAAATGAGTATTGGGGTGAAGCAGTCGCAACTGCTGTATACATTATGAATCGATGTCCAACAAAGAGTGTGAAGAACAAAGTTCCCCAAGAAGCATGGACAGGTATGAATCATAGTGTCTCACATTTAAAAGTTTTTGGTTGTGTTGCATATGCTCATATTCCAGATGAGCTGAGAAAGAAGCTAGACAAGAAGGGACATAAATGTATTTTTGTAGGCTATTCAGAAGACACAAAAGCATACAAGTTGTATGACCCCGTCACAAGGAAATTCATAATCAGTCAGGATGTTCAATTTGTCGAGAATGAATCATGGGATGGAACCGTCGACACAAATTTCAAGATTGTGTCGAACATCGACAATGATGATATGGAAGAGGGAGTGGTTCAAATACCACATGTAAATCAAGCGGTTGGAGAACCTTCGACTCCCATGACACCAAGACATGGTTCAATACAAGGACCATCGACACAAGTAGCATCTCAAGCTACACCGACAAGTACACCAAGAGGATAGCAGACTCCATCAAGCAATTCGTCGGGGTCAACATTGACAAAACCGATGAAGACAAGAAGTCTGCGAGAGATATATGAAGCTGGTATACCTAATTCATTCTCTCTGTTTGCATTATTTTCCCCTATATATGATCCACTAACATTTGAAGAAGCTGTTGAAGAAGAAGTATGGGCACAAGCCATGGATGAAGAAATAGAATGCATTGAGAAAAACCAGACATGGGAACTAGTTGATGTACCAAAAGACAAAGATGTAATCAGTGTCAAATGGATTTATAAGACAAAGCAAGATGTTGATGGGAATGTGCAAAAGCACAAGGCAAGAATGGTAGCAAGAGGGTTCACACAACAACCCGGCATCGACTTCAATGAAACGTTTGCACCTGTTGCACACATGGATACAGTTAGAACAGTTTTGGCCATTGCTGCACAAAACAAATGGCATGTTCATCAGATGGATGTCAAGTCAGCATTCTTAAATGGATATCTAGAAGAGGAAGTATATGTGGAACAACCACAAGGGTATGAAGTTCTAGGTCAAGAGCACAAAGTGTACAGGCTGAAAAAGACACTCTACGGTTTGAAGCAAGCTCCTAGAGCTTGGTACAGTCGTATTGATTCCTATATCATTGAAAATGGATTTCACAGAAGTGCAAGTGAACCGACTTTGTACACCAAAGTCGATGAGCAAGGTAAGATGTTAATTGTCTGCTTGTATGTAGATGATTTAATATTTACTGGTGATTATGGCATAGCAGATTTTAAAACAGTAATGGAAAGTGAATTTGAAATGACTGATCTGGGGCTTATGAAGTTTTTTCTGGGCATTGAAGTTCAGCAGTATGAAAGTGGTATCTTTATATCACAGTCTAAGTATGCAAGTGAAGTTTTAAAAAGGTTTAACATGTCTAACTGTAAGACAGCCCCAACACCAGTGATAACAGGTTTAAAATTAAGCAAGGATGATGAAGGATCCACTCTAGATCCTACGCTGTTCAAAAGGCTTGTTGGCAGCCTTATGTATTTAACAGCAACAAGACCAGACATTATGTATGGTGTAAGTCTGATCTCAAGGGTCATGGAGTCACCAAAAGACTCACATTGGCAAGTAGGTAAAATATTTCTGAGGTATGTAAGTGGCACAAAAGACCTTGGTATTATGTATTCAACTTCAGAAAATTTTAATCTCATTGGTTACACTGACAGTGACAATGGAGGCAGCATAGATGACAGGAAAAGCACATCTGGATATACATTTCATTTTGGTACAGGTGTTGTTTCATGGGCTTCAAAAAAACATCCCATAGTAACTTTATCTTCAGCTGAAGTAGAGTATGTTGCAGCAACAAGTGCTGCATGTCAAGCTGTCTGGATGAGGAGAGTCTTAAAAGACTTGTCACAGAACCATCAAGAACTGACAACAATCTTCTGTGACAACAATTCAGCCATAGCATTATCAAAGAATCATGTGTTTCACAAGAGAACCAAGCACATCGACACAAGGTTTCATTTTATAAGAGAGTTGGTGAACAACAAGGAAATTTGTTTGGAATTTTGTAGGTCTGAAGACCAACTTGCCGACATCTTCACAAAACCATTGGCAAAGGACACATTCCAGTATCAGCGTAGTTATCTTGGAATGACAAGTTCTCCACAGTGAACTCTGTCATAAATAGAGCATGTCTAAGCTCTGAAACATTTTGTAAGTTTTGTTTTAAAAATCCCCATCTACTCATAATTAAGGGGGAGTGTTGGAAAAATGTAATTACTCACAGATCATCACTTGATCTCCAGCCGACTCTGTCAGAGTCTGTACATGCCACGATCTTGTCTGTCAGTCTGACAAGAAGGAAAAGTCCACATGTAGGCAGCGTAATTCAATCGAATTTATTTCAGAAGCTAAGTTGTTAGGTAGATAGTTATTGCAGTGTTTAATGGAAAGTAAGTCGGCAAGTAAGTCAGTCTAAGCTGTAGCAATCTTCAGGTTGTTTATAAATAGAAGAAGCATTTTGTAAATCAGTTAAGAACACGAACACAGGAACAAGACACAAGAGAGACATTAGACGGCAGAGGAACTCCAGGTGAGAAAGAGAAGTCGAAGCTCAAGCTTCTGTGCATTTGATTTAGTCGAAGAGCTGAAGCTCTGTGGATTGACGAGTTTGTAACAGACAAGTTTGTATTACTTTGTATTTCCGCATAGTTAAATATATGAAATAGTTTGTGGTTGAATTCATGATTATTTGGCCACTCATATTTCCAAATTTACTTCTGTAAATGTCTTTTACAATTACTGATAAGTAAAAGAACAAGAACCCATAAAAATCTCACCGCGTGAAAGTTCGAGGTTTTACGACACCCTGGTCGATTCAAATCTTCCTACATATTTGGGCATATGTTTTTGTTATAAGTTATTTGGATTTGTAAAAGTGGGCAGTTTACTTGATTTTACACACAGGTAGAATCATTTGTAATTTCTTAAGTCTTTAGACTAAGAAACATATTCTATCATCCTAGTCGCAAAGAAGTTGATCGCATCAGGCATCAACTTGATCACAGATAAGTTGATCGCATCAGGCATCAACTTGATCGCAGAGAAGTTAATCGCATCAAGCATCAACTTGATCGCAGGTAAGTTGATCGCAGATAAGTTGATCGCATCAACTTGTTAACTGGGTTTGATCGCATCAACTTGGTTGCAGTAAAAAGGTGGTCGCAGTAAAAACAGGTCGGAGTTAAAAAGTGAAATTATTTTTCTTTTAAATATTGACTGAGCCCTAAACCCAAGTTTAGTCGGCTCGGTTTTGGATATCAAACATGTTTACAATTATGCACCTCATTATCCATACGCAGGGCCATTTCAACAAGCTGTAGCCTTAAATGTGGTTATGAACAGAAATGGACAGGATATGCATCATCCAGAAGGAAATACATTTCCTAATTATTATTATGATTATAACAACCTCAGGACTTATCAATTTCAATGGGCAACACCAACACCTCAGCTACATTATCACCCCTATCATGATCGACAGCCACAACCACGACAATCGCAACTAAACGGATCGAGATTGGATAGAAGGAGAAATTTAGCTGTGGGTGCGGGTAGTCTTGAAAGATTCCAAAGTGGAAATCGGGGTGGCGGTGAAGTTGTCCCGGATGGCTACAACCTTCCAGGATTTATCACCAGATATGGCAATGCAAAGTTTTTTGTGATGAAACCTTACAACAGGGAGAACGTCCTTTGCAGTATTAAACATGGAGTGTGGACAAGCACTCACAAAGGAAACCTCAAATTAAGTGCAGCTTACGATGGAGCTTCCTCGGGGGAGCAAAGGGTCCAAAAAGGCACAACTAGCGCTTCTGGTTCTCATTGCCCTATATTCTTACTCTTTTCTGTTAGTCTCGCATTCTTTCCTCAAATCTGTTTCCTTCATTTTCATGTCATTTCAAGTACTTGTACAGAATTGATTTTGAATAACATTACCCTAATCTAGTATGGTCTGCGTAGGTACGCAGGTGAACAAAAGCAGCCATTTCTGCGGGGTGGCTGAAATGGTTGGACCTGTAGATTTCGGGGCGACATCAGAATTTTGGGACTGGAAGGACAAATTTCCTGTGAAATGGCACATGATAAAGGATGTTCCATTCAGTCAAGTCGCTCATATTACTCTGGAAAGTACTGGAAACTTATCAATTATAGGTAGTCGAGAATCTCAGCAGGTGAATTAATTGCTATCATTTGTATATGACATAATCTCCTTTTTATTCCATTCCAGCTATGAAAATCGTTATCTATATTGTTACAAAATTTATTTAATTAATTACTCGTCAATATGAATGAATGAGTGAATTTGCAGGCTGAAAAAGAGAATTTAATGAATTACTCATCAATATGAATGAATGAGTCAATTTGCAGGTTGAAAAAGAGAAGGGCGAGGAAATGCTTAATATATTTAAGAATTACCATTCGAGGACTTCATTGCTGGACGAAATTGCATGGCCAAGAAGAGTGAATATATTGGTAAGAGGGGCACCATCAACGTCACCAACAGAGTAGGATCAACATGAGCAACAGGAGCCTGAAGAAGAAGAGGCAGCCACTAGTTGTAGAAGCAGGAATAAAGACACTGAAGACACTGACAACAATACAACCACAATAGAAGAAGAAACTGATCACAACAACCCCCGAAATTCTAAGTGTGAAGAGAGTTGGGACACCTAGATCACTGTGATTAGTGTAACCAGTCACAGCCCAAGTAACAACCAGAAGCCAGAAGAAGAGGCTAACATCTACAAGGGAGAATATGAGTGTGAAGACAGTCATGAGACTCAAACTCAAAGTACTATGATTATTGTTGGTAGTCACATCATTCACATTAGTGTGGGCAGTCAGAGAATTGCAAGTAACAAGAATAGTATCAAAAAGTAGTTCAAAGAAGAGTCTGAGACAATCTTAAAGGATTTCATGATTTTCGATCTGCTTTATTTGTTTGTGAAATGTATGATTTTTTGTTCCACTGTTCATTTAATACAGGTTATTAAATTGTGTTTGTTTTGGTATTCCCAGTTACATTCACATTGTAGTTAATGATGTCTTAATCAGGAAAGGTGTTTTTGGTTTTATATTTCAACCTGTTTTAACTGTTTTTTAATGCTTAAGGATTTCCCTGATGTATATATCTATCAATTTAATTTAGACCTGTTATAATTATAGTTGTAGAAATTAGATTGGCATTTCATAGATCTAATTTAATTTGATTAAGCAATTAAAATTGTATCAATAAAGATTGTATAGACAAATTTGAAATTGAATATAATTTTATTGTAAATAAAAATTGGGAATACATAATTTGCAGTTTTAATTGGATAAATTAAATTTGATTTTTTATTTAAATTGTTAAAAGCTTAAATTTATTGCAATATTGCATAAATATAACAAATAATATTAGTTATTTAACTTATGATTTAAGTAATGTTTAAAAATTATTGATACACAAGGAAAGCCATCTTCTTAAAATAAAAATAGAAAAAATAGAAAAAATGAATAATAACTCTCAACCCAAGTATTCTCACTAGGGATATAACAACTCTCAAATGGATGTGTTATGAGAAGTTGTGAATGGAAGTTCCCACTGAATGCCCCATGTTTATGTCCTTGTGGGTACACCTAGGGGTTTCGAGCTTTACCTAGTACCAAAGAAAAAAGAAAAGAAAAAAACTCTCAACCCAAGTATTAGTCATCAACATTAATAAATCAACATAGATCCATGTTAAACCCATATTTTTAAGCACTTCTTGAGGCTTAGCTTTTTTATTATTTTAATTTTTTAACATGTCAATGAAAATTTTAGTCCTCAAGAAATTGGATCTATCTTTAAGATGAATCTATGCTATTTCTTTTATGAGTCCATATTATGTTATGCATCTCCACCACACTCTGTTGTAACCACCTCACTATTCTCCGCCATACTAGGTTGTAAGCAATAACAAATCTCAATAGAACAAAGTAAAAGTAGTGTGCTAAGATATGAATAAAATAACTTAAAATTATTTTTTAATTAATAAAATATGAATAAAATAGACCATATACCAAATAAGTTATATCTAATTATATAACATGAACTATTCAATTTTCTAAAACCATTTTTATTAGTAGCATTAAAAGATTATCACTTAATATGAGTTAGCCAAACTATACCAAAAATGTATAATCATCTCACACCTCCATGATAACAAGAAGGAAACTAGCATTATAGAGGGAATGTTGGGCATGGAGGAGGTGCCACTTGGTTTTCCTTGGGCATCGAATCCATCAAGGTGATTAAAGAGGTGCATCTCAAGGTGTCCCTTTACTAGTTTGGCTTGAGTGAAAATAGTTGTTTGGAAGTGGATGAAGTTACGACTCTCGTGTCATAGGTCAAGAAGAAGTACAAGAAGTACACGACATTCTTTCTGGGGTCATACCTTAACTCCTAAGCAATGTGGTTCACCACTAATGTTTGTGGATATTTGTAGGAAGATATAAATATTTGGTCTTGCAATAACCATATGGTGAATTTGTTGGGTCTTTAGGCAAAAGGAAAAGATCGAAGCTTTGAGGTGCATTGGTCATGCCCTAGTGTAGAGAGAATTGGTAAAAACGTTGGTCAATTTGTGGTGGTAAATTCTGTAGTAATGCCACCGAGAGAGAGAGAGCTTGGTGGCATAAGCGACAAGAGAAATTCTGGAAACACTTACTCGAAGGAGAAATTTAGCAAGGAATCCCCCTATCACATTCCTCCCAAGATACACAAGTTGGAGGGTCAATTGTTGGGGCTAGCATTGGAATACCAAAACGCCAACAAGACCTCGGACCCATATTGGATCATCAAAACTCTATTGGGAAGGGTGTATATGGAAATGGACCAATTACAAAAATGTATACAACTCTTCATCCAAGAGATGAGGAAAAAAATGAAGATCCTTAAAACCAAGTTAGAGCTCCTAATCATGATGATAGATACCCCGTGTTAGACAACAATGCATAATATGGGCACACTCTCTGATCCTATCTCCCTATCAACAAATAATAATCTATGAATATGTTATCCTTTAGCGTTTCTTGTAATTGCCCTTAAATTTTCATTCCGTGTAAGAAGGAAACCTCTACAGACACGCGAAAACTCTAATTTCTTGTGTCTTAGGGAAAGCCCCTACCTTGAGCTTAATTTTGCTTTTGTTATATTTTTTAAACCTTTAATTGGATTGATTGTGCTCTCGAAGGTTATCCTCGTTTCTACTGGAATAATTTTTTATATTATGTACATTTTTTAATAACAAAAAGATGAATCATATAATATAAAGAAATGTCCTGAGGTAATTATGACATGGATAATTCAATAATAGGTTCAAACGATGGCCCCAAAGTTGGTAACTAAAAAATTCAATACACTGATTACATTAGGTTGTTATGGTATATTGATCATGGTTATGGTAATCACAGTGTTGATCTTGGGTCGGTATACGAGACAGAAGCCGTTAGTTAAGGAAATTATTGTTGGCTGATGGAAAGTTACAAGTGTATTCATAGGTCTAAGACATAGCATATAGAGTGGTCGTTCAACTTTTTATCCTCAACAAACATCCTTCCCTGTAGACCTTCCTTAAACCACTCCCTTCTTAAAGCATTAGGATCTTCTATTACAAATTGGGTAAAGGTTGTTATATTTCATAGGTGAGTGAGAAGGGCAGTCCAACAAGGACATATGAAGCACAACTTGATCATTGGTCGCCTTACAGATCGATACATAACACATGGTCATTGCTTAATATATTGACCAATAATGTAAATAAATAGTTAATATATATAGTAAATACATGTATAATATTTTATTGTCTACAAACCACACTTAAAAGTTTTTGGGACAGCTAAATTGTAACATTTTCAAGTATTTTATTCTTCATGATGTCTACATAGAAAATTTGTTGCGTATCAACAATTTGAATAATCATTTAGCATACTTGAATTTAATGTGGAATAGGTGAAAATAAATGTGCAACTTTTGATCCATAGAAATTACTCTTTTATGTGTCTTTCGGAATATATAAGGATACATATAAAGTTAAGGATAAAAATTTTCACATTGATGATGGCATGAAAAAACAAGAACCACCCAAAGATTTGAATCAATGTAAAAACCGTTAAAAGATAAAATTGTTTTGCGCATACATGAAATCAAGGCTACAAAAGTATATAAAATATTCTAGATAAGTTTATAAGAAGGGAATGGTCTAGTTCAGTTTCAAATTTCCTTTGAAACGTTGAAGGATAAGATTTTAGGTACACCTTTTTCAAGGTTCCTCCAATGAAATAAGACCTTCCATATTTATGTGTCTCGTTTAGGTAGCAAATACGTTAGGATCACAAGAGATGAATCATGTATACAACCATAGAACAATAGAGGAATTATGTATATCACCATAGAAAAATAGATGAATGGTCTCATTCAGATATGGTAAAAAATTAAACATTAATTTCTTCCAAATAAAACTTCATTATTTTTATGCGGACCATAAAGCATTTAAAGTATGTTATTGATCATTTAATGTTGTAAATTAGGAGGTATAAGTTGGTTCATGACGGTTTAGGAAAATAATTGTCAAATATTTGTTAATCTTGAGAAACCACATGCGGTACTATTGTGGATTGACTATTATGGATAGCCATGAGAAAAAGAAAGAAGATGAGAGTTTCCAAGCACCTTTGTTTTTGTGAAAATTGATGACCTAGTATAAAATATGCCTTAGATGGAAATTATGTGTCATTTTATGTGTAGCGAATTCTAAATTCATTTAATTAAAAGGAAACAGTTCACCATTCACGAGGAATCATCAAATAATTTTGGGACACGACACCAATGGACAAGTCTAAGAGTGGAAGATAAAGTACTAAATCGAAATAAAAGAAAGACCTTCATAGGACACATGAACATGGATGCAAATCCATTATTACATGGATAGATGTATGCAAATCCATTCTAGGTTCTTAGTGTGAAACCATGTTAAGGTTATCCATGGGAAGAGGGAATGAGTTGAAGGAAAATGATCTAATGTGACTATAACCAACAATGTATATGCGTATGATCTTAACTTCAAAGGGGAAAGGACACTAGAAGTGGAATAGTTCGAGGAGGTGGATGTCCTTGATATTTTTTAGTGGAATATTTATAAATAAATTGGTAAGGATGAATACATAGACGTACTTTATATTTTGCGCGTGATGCATTCAATAGGTGGACAATACAAATGTAGAGGACATGCCATAATTTTTCCCCAAGAGGTTAAAGATGTTTCCGTGACATTATCTCAACTTATTAAAGAGTTAGATTTAGGGATTGTTGTGGGGAAAAGTACAACAAGGAACAAGTTATGAATTCACTGTGAGAAGACAAAATGTGATGGAAACTTTATTATATAATATTTAAAATTTTATGTATTATCATGATGTTAGAGTTGATTACAAGGAACCAAATGAGTTGCCTGAAGTGCATTACATGTATCAAATATGATTAGTTATGTTACTTTACTAGGGATATATGATGACACGAAATTTGCAATGTTGGAAGGGGTACCAAAAATTGATGATATGTTAGATGGCTTACAAACATCTCCATTTGTAGCTAGTCTTCCAAATGAACCACACGAGATTCAACTTATTTTAGTTTGGGAACATAACTCTAATTTCAAAGAAAATAACACAAATAGAGGATCCATGGATGTGCTTAGTTGGCCTCGAATTTTCTTTTCTCCCGTCAATGAGTATAACACTCGTGGATTATTTGATATTGTATTTCCATCATTGTTTCCTAAAGGTGAAGTACATTAGTTGCAACCGTAAAAGTGAAATGTCTCTTGATATTCATGAGTATGTCGAGCATCTACTAATATTTCGTCACAATATACTTTGAAGGAACACTTGATTTACATACATTTTCCTTAACATTATCATGATACACCCTGCTAAGGATAGTAGTGTAGTTTTTAAGAAAGAAAAAATATAGCATATCTACCTACAACTATGGAAGAGTTATGAGAACGTTTACGAAATCTTCTAGATTATCGACTAGTAGAAATATTAATGATATTTAGAGTTGTACTAGGAGGTATAAGTGCATATTAGAACTTTATACTATGAAACGAGAACTTTATACTAAGAATGAGAACTCTAGCCATAAAAACGATGTTTTTTGCATTAAAAAGTCCAAAAACACCACCCAAATAGAAAAGTATTGATATGATTATACATGTACTTTTTTTCGGGGTTAAAAATAGAGCCATGGCCTAAAAATCCCATATTGTTGTTTATAACAACTTTAAATTCAACCCCTAAATTGGAAAAATATTTTTCTCCAAAAGAAAAATTACAACTTTTTTTAAACTTGCATATTAAACAAATAAAAATATTTCATAGATAATTTCACCACTCTAACCATATAAAATCAAAGAAATTATGATGTGACTCATGATGAAATCATATATGACACCATACAAGAACAAATGGTTCATATAAATAATCAAACTCTCCTTCAAAATTTCAATTACAAACATCATACTCATAAAAAACATATGAAATGTTTCATTTGAAGTTATTCAAATTCATCCATGGATTCTGACACCCCATGAGAATACACATTTTCTGCAGATGGACGAATATGTAGATGACCCATATCCTTCTCTATTATCAATGGGTGTACCATGTGATTCTACATCTATGCCCATCATTTCAACTGTCATATTGCTTTTGGAGCTACGACTTGGTTTAGAATACTCCCATCTTGCAACTTCTTCTTTTGGCAGCAACTTCTTCTTTTGCTAGCAACTTCTTGATAATTTCTATAGTCTTGGACTGAAGAGTGTATTTCTTTGTAAACTTGAAATCATAAACAAGTATATCACCCTCCTCTACTTTCAAGATTGCAATGCGATGATGATTTATTTTTTGACCCATTCTTTTTCTCTTTCTGCAAACCCTTTTCTCAACCACCATCTCTCCCTTGTACACACCATCAAAAGCAGGTGTATATGTTGTATACCGATGTACTTATATTGATATTACTTCTTCATTTTCTTTATTGACCTTCATAAATTTTGCAATCTAGAATGGCTAACCATGTGCATCATTTGTAGAAAAAACTGCAATCATGCAACCCTCCTTGATATTTTGTACTAAGCCCCTGTGAAGGTATTCCATCTCTCGACGCTTTATAGATGACCTTCTAGAGCCAATATACATTTATCTTTCCTCTACTTGAGAAAACTCAACACCTCGAGGTTCAACATTTGTTTTCTCGTTTTCATTTGATGCACTTTGTGTCCAAGTAAATAGAGACTTCAAATATGTATCTCCATTTGTAGAGTTTGAAATTATTTTACTTTTCTCCATGAAAAGATACTCCCACCAAACAAAATCAACAACATCAAAGTACTCATATGTATCTTCGATAGACATTTGTTATTTCTTCCAAGCATTGAGAAGAATCAACATCTCTACTATGCCTTCTTGCATTATGAATATCTACAGATGATTGCAATAACGATTAATTTGAAGCATACATTTGACGATTTGGGATGAATTTCCGAAATGCCAAGCTTGATGAAGGCCCCCATTCTGTGCTAGTTCAATACTTCTTTCTCGACAATAACGTTTTTCAATCAATCTTTTTTACACGAAATTGATGTTGAAAAATAATGTCATTAAGTTTTTCAATGCACCTTTCTTCACCATGCAATTTAAAGATAAATCTTCGCATGTCAATGGGTTATTCCAATTTTTGTACAACACGTTCTAGATGGTATACTTTCCTTACAATTTCAATCAATGATGGTAGGCTCCTTGATTTTTCTTCCTCAATGTCCTTGCAAAAGAATGAACATTTGATGAACGTGATCCTATGTATTCCCAACAAGAAGGAAACCAACTTTTACATTTTTAAAAATGCCCAATTCAACAAGCATGTTTAGATAAGCAAACACGACGCTGTTTTTGTTTTATCGGCTTTTGTTGTCCAATTTTAGATACAGAACTTGAAGGAGATTACAAGGCCGATGAGAAAGGACATGATGAATTATGGTGATGGTCCATTTTCCATCATTGTGAATATTTGGAGTTGTAAAGTAAACCCTTGGAAACATTTCTTCCATTAAAAGCCATACACCCAACCAAGTGCAACTCAATAAAATTTTCCTTCTTTAAATTCTTTGGTACACAGAGAAAATGTGGCAAGAGTGTTTTTCTTCTCATCCATGCCATCACTTATCAAACCCATATACTTATGTGGAGAATCATAACACTTCTTGATATGTTTGTACAACTTTTGTTGTTCATTTGATTGTTGATTGTGATGTTCTTGAAGTGAATTGATTATCGAATCTACAAACAACATAAAGAAATATTGACAAGTAGTTGTCATAATTGACATCTATCTAAAAAATACAGAATTTTGTAAACATACCTCTTTAAGAGAAGCACATGTACTACAGATCCCCATCCTTAACCTCTTTGGAATGCGTTCATGTTGTTGAGCTTCTTTTTCCATACTCTTCTGAAAGATCCATATGTGAAGAAGTTTCCATTTATTTGATCACCTTGAACATAATCCTTGTATAAGTTGCATATTTGGTGCCTTGCCAAAATTCTCTGGAACGTGCATTGTTTCTATGTTTGGCATACTCTCTCTATGATTGGAAAAGAAATCATGCGTCCATGATATTGCAATGTGTGTTGATGGTCCACTGTCTCGTCCGTGATAATCATCAGAATAAAATGTTGGATCCTTTTCTATTCTTGTTTGGATTCTTGATAATCTAAGATTGCCAATTGAGTGAAACCTTTTGAATGCCTTTCTACAAAGAAGAACATTTCCAACACATGCCACTAAATTATTAACTGAAAGGAAACTCTTGATATTCAACATTGCTATCATTGGTTCATGTAACATCCTTGCTTGGAGGAGAATCATTGTCTTCATAACCAGTGGCTTCATCATCAACAGAATCATCACCCATGCCATTGAAATCCTCGCTTGGAGGAATATCGTCGTCAGTGCCATTGAAATATTCACTTGGAGGAAAGTCATCATCGATGCCATTGAAATCATTGCTGGGAGGAAAATCATCATCAGTGCCAATAAAATCCTTTCTTGGAGGCAAATCATCATTAGTGCCATTGACATCCTCAGTTGTAGGAAACTCATCATCGGTTCGATTAAGATCCTCGCTTGGAGGGAAATCATCTTCACCATTATTGTTGTCTTTTTCCTCACCAAAATCATCTTATTGTCCCATTAAAATCATCACTTGGAATAAAATAATCATCGGTCCCATTAAAATCTCCACTCGGAGGAAAATCATCATTTGTCTCATTAAAAGCATTGTAGCGAGGAGGAGAATTATCATCGGTCCCATTAAAATCCTTGCTTGAAGTAAAATCATCATTCATCCCGTTAGAATTATCGCTATGAATAAATCCATCACCATTATTGGTGCAGGAATGCTCGTCAAAATCATCATTAGTCCCATAAAAATCCTCGCTTTGAGGACAATCATCAATTGGTGCCTTGAAAGTCCTCGCTTGGAGTAAAATTGTCATCATCTTGCTTATTGTATTTAGGATCCCACTTGGAGGAAGATATTCATCATGATCATCATCACTGTCACATTCTTGCCCTTCATTATAACTTTTGTCTTCAAAATCTTCAGAATTAGGAAGTTCTTGAACAACATGTTTGATTAGATTGCTTGCATTGCTAGTATCTTGGCTAGATGAAAAGTACAACTCTTCATTGATATTGGAACTTGATTCATATGATTCCATGACTTATCACTAAAATATAGAATTATAGAAAAATATTAATAAATAAGACAATGAACTTTTACATGGAGGGCCAATATAGATTGTCAACATTTTCTTGCTAAGTTGGTGGTCATTAATTACATAGCAAAATATGTTGCTAAATATGAAAATGGATAAAAAAATTTCCAATACGTTGATGTGCATCTCTTCTATACAAAATCCAAATGAACCTACATCATGCTCATGCAGGAATTTGTTGTGTAAAAACAATGGTTGAGAGGGACATGTGTGCTCACAAGACATGTGATTTGCTTCTATAATTTCCTCTTTTAGAAGGTAGACATCAAGTTGGAAAATAGAAGCATAAATGTGTAGGGTAAAGGCATAAGGTAGTGAGTTGGTGTGTTGAGTGATGGTGTTATAATTGAGGACATCGCTTGAGCGTTGAGCGATAAAAATGGATGCCATATAAACAACTAAAAAGAGAGGACTTATAATTGAGGAAGTCGATGTGATTGATGATGAAGTAGAAGTTGAAGTTCCCCAAAAAGAGGGTGAGGCAATTGCGGACCTGAAGAAATAATTATTAAGCATATTTGAGAGGGAAGCCTAATACATAGACACCTGATTATTCAAGGAGTCTGAATCCAAAGGAATTGATTGAATATGCTAGAGACATGGAGAAATTCTTTCATATGGAAGAGATTGAGGATGTTAAGAGGGTAAAAATGGCATTCCTAATGTTGAAATATCACACATCCATATGGTGGCATTTTCCATATATGGATAGGTAGAGGAAAGGAAAGAATATGATTAGAACTTGGGACTAAAGGTTAGCTAAGTTGAAAGATAAGTTCCTTCCTATCGACTATACCCTTAATTTATATAGGAAATTATGGAATTTGAGACAAAAATAAATGGTTATTAAGGAGTATACATAGGAGCTATATAGAATTTCTATAAGTTCCAACAATAGTGATGATGGAGAGGAAATTCTGTAGCTAGAAATATTAATAGTTTAAAGTACGTCGTTCAAGATTATTTGAATATTGAGGATGAATAAATGAAAATAAAAAAAGTTATGTCGCCTAAAAAAACGATAGAAATGAATTAAAAATATCCATGTCGACCTATAAAATAAAAAATAAAAAATCAAAGTTGAACCTAGACTACGAGATTCAAGCTTAAGGAAATCTTGTTTTAAAACTGTATAAATCAAATGAAATCAAACTGAAAACACAAGCTGGTATGAAATCAGGGCTAATGGAATATCACACAACTATGAAAGAACTAGGCTGGTATAATATAAAAGCTGTAAGAAAATCAAAGTATTTCTAGAGAATAAAAACTGTATATAAAATCAAACAATCACTGCAAAGTGGGACTAGTATGAAATCAAGTCTGTTCTGTACATATCACACAATCATTACTGCACATACTGGTATATTATGAACATTTGTAAGAAGATGAAAAATACAGGCTGGTAGGTCAATAAGAGCTGCAAGATAATCCACAAAAACTGTATAACATAAAATAAAATACATAATTCAATAGCAAGGTTACTATGATCCTGAAAACAAGAAGTGAAACTGCCACTGTCTATAAAAATATAAAGATAATTGTCTCTCACGATAAGAATTAGTGCAATGGAATATGAATGACCATATGCATAACATAATTATCAGCAAAACAATTTATGACATACAGAAGCAAATCATCATCATGTTTCATTCATAAACAAAACCTATACAGAAGCTGCATCAAGTCTATGTCATACAGGCAATGCTCTAAAACAGGGCTTGCATAGTTCCAAAACTGCCAACATCTAGTCACCTAGTCGAGACATGCTTTTATACAAAAATATTCTATCTACAAGCTAACCATAGATCCTATATTTCAGGATCGAACCTCCTCAAAAATTGGGAAGTTAATCCCTTACAAAGTAGTAAACTACAAGTGTCATACATGTGTCAAAAATAATAACATAAGTTCAAAATTAAATAACAATTTAACACCTAAAGGATTCTAGAAGCCTCTGCTAATGTGGCTAGGTCACTAAGAACCTGTGAGCTCTTTTGAAGTCGAGAAAATTCAGCATCTTTACTATTTTCCTTGTACTGGGCTTTGACCTGCTCCAACTATCTTTGAATGGCTCGCTTTTCCTTGAGAATGTCCTTTGAAATTACTAGCAGCTTCTGGTACTCTGCTTCTTTGTCTTCCATGTCCTCCCGGAGTCTTTTGTTAGCCACCATTATTTTCTCATTTATATCTTGTAAGTATCTTGTTTGCTCTTTATAGGTTTGCAGAGATCTTTTGCATTGACTTAACTCTGGGGGCATATCCAAATCCTCTTCTTTCATGCAACCTCCTTTTTCAGGCAAACTTCTTGATACTGAACCTTCATCAAGGTTGTCTTGCTTGTCTGTACAAAACACTGCTGTTATAGAGCCTGCTACACCCTGCATATCAATAAACTCTTCCATATCTTCACAATACCTGTCCTCTGCTGTGTGTACTGTTCCCTCACTACCAACATCTTCTATTACTACAACATCCATGCCACCTGCCTGTGCTGTTCTTTCCTCCCTCTGCATATTTTCCCTTAGTCTGGTTCTTGGCTTGCCTTCTTTGAATAACTGTTTACAAATCTTCTTTTTTGAAGCTATGCTTTTAAGAATATCACTGAGTTTTTCTGGGTTTTCGTGTGTGCAGGGTGTTTCAGGGCATAAGCTATCTTGTACAGGATTACAAACAACATCCTTCTCTTCATTCTTACCCTCCTGAACTGTCTTTTTAGGGCTTGTTTCCTGCTGGTTAGCATCATCCAACATCTTTTTACCTTTCTCTTTAGGGTTATGCCTAAACCCTAACTCTGCCAACAGGGAATCCCATGTTCTTTCTTCTTTTTGTAGCTGAGTTAGAATTAACAATTTAATCAACCCTTGGTGATAAACAGAGTGGGCTGTATGTGCTGGATGGTTTTGAACTTTAGCAATCATTTTTTGGAGGCTTTTTAACAGGTAAAATGGAAGATTTACCTGTATACTGCCATGAATATGCATTAACAGTTTTAAATAGCACTTCAATACCCGGTCATATCTTCCATCACAAGTGATGTAATTCTGAATCACCTCGAAAGGCACCCTCCATCCTGGCTTCACTCTGCTAACGTGGAATCCATTTTTCCAGTCAAGCTTTTCACCTCCAGGAATTAAAAACTCACTAAAATTGCTTTGGATATCTTTCTGTTTGAACCATTTTTCTCCTTGTGCAGAGACCCCTATTGTTTCAACAATAAATTCCTCATTAACCCTAATAGTCAAGCTTTGTAATTGAACCCTTTCATCCTTGTAATTTTCAATAAAAGCTGTGGTCAATTGTGAATGGTAACCGTGTAGTCTTTCACAAAAAATGAACCATCCAGACTTTTGCATGAGCTTGGCCGACCTAGGAAATTGCTTTATCCAATCTGTATTATGAGGTTCTAACCTACAGATGAAACCCCCAGGCTTTCTCTTCATGACCACCTCTGGCTCCTCCTCTTTAGTTACCTTTGACATTTGAAACCCTAAAGGTATTTCAACTCGGCTGTGTGGACCAATAATGCTTTAAATATCAGGTTAAAACATATACATTCTGCTGCATCTAACTCTGTGGTAAATCTTCTGTTTATGCTAGCATCTGGACTGTGAATAATATCTATGCTTGTGCTGGTAGTAATTATATTAATCTGCAAGCCAACAGAGTGACAATGCCAATGAAATTTGAACTAAAACTCGTGATAGCTCTTACCCTTAAACCTCTGTCAAGCATTCAACTCACCAAAGCCTTCACGCAGTATTGTTCTGAACAGAAAACTTTATACTGCAGTTGTGTGCTCAAGAAGAGCATGCTGTAATTACGTGCTCTGAAATGCAAGGAAACATATAGATACTGTATTCAAAAACCCTGAAACCAAAAATACCTAGAGTTTGAGGACAAACTCTAATTTCCTGAACCCTACACAATGCTGTTCGTCATCAATGGAAATAGACAATGAACCAACAAGCCTGCAAATACCCTTCTTCAGTAGAATGATGAGAGAAATTTTTGGGAAAAAATGTGCATTAGGTTGCTTTTGCCACGATTACTGCTAGTACTCATTACATGAATGGTTTCAATTTTTGAAATGATAACACATGTACTCTTCCATAAATGCCTCCATATGACTCATCATTTCGTGGACATGAGTGCATTTTATTTAAAACATGTCCATATCGAATGTCATATATTTATGAATATGATAAAAGCTTATTATCATTCTATATTCCATGAAATAAATAATAAACCTTTCAATAAAATTCCATTTGGACATTCTTCCATAAAAAATAAATATGCTGCCAGCTCACAATATGTTGCCAGTTTGGATAAACGCTGCCAGTTGTAAGAATTTATCATATAACATATACTCTTTTGCACATGCATGGGCTCATAGTGTATGAATGAACATTTTGATGATTTTAGGTAACAAAAGGAACCCTAAAGACAATCAATCAATCATAAAATATAAAACAAAGCAAAATTAAAACAATAAAAACCAACCATAATAAAAAATTTAAAAATAAACAGGTGAAATAACCCTAGAGATAACATCTGGCTCTGTCTGGGGACAAAGTTTCTCTTAGAGACTTTGAGAACTTGTTGACCAGTGCCTTCAAAAGTCTGTTAAGGTTACTTCTGTCTTATTGGGCTGGAGTCTTATTTGCAGTAACATGATATATACAGTGACTATGTACAATAACACCCTGTCTTTCACTCTGTGTAACAATGTTTTAAGAAACGTCCATTGACTGGACCTGTAATTTCTTCACCTTTGAGATTTTGTAAAACAAAGGTATTATTTCCCAGGATCTTTACAATTGAAAAAGGCCCTATCCATAGGTTATCAAACTTCCCGTGGTTACCTTTTTCATCTTTTCTTGCATCCCATCTGAGAACAAGATCACCAACTATGAACATCTCTTTTTTAACTTTTTTATCAAAGCTGTCTTTCATTCTTTTTTGATGTTTCTCAGCTGTGTCCTTGATGGCTTCCCTCTTGTAATATCCCTCTCATATGCCCTCGAATATTTTGTAATTTCGCATATTAATGTATTCGTCTTGGTGAGGAGCTCAAGGCCAAGGCCCCACTGAGACAACACCTTGTGGCTTATAAAAGTTTACTACCTAAGTGAAAATGCTTAGAAGATGTTAATGCAATGACACAACCTAACAAAAGGGCTAACTAAACCCACCATGGATAAAAACTTATCCCAACTCGGGACGCACTAGCAGATTACTCAATCCTAGTAACCTTGACGAGAGGGTTAGGGGATTAAAGAAAGAACCAAGGAGAAAGCAATCCAATGAATTAAGAGACATATATATGTATAAAATAAACAAAGGCTTGATATATGCAAAAGCAGAGAAAATATATATATATATATATATACCTTATTACATATGGATAATCGTTATAAAAACGAATACCCATATTAAATGGAATACGATTTTATCCTTTGTATCAGCCATGAGTTTAGGAGCCGTTACAAGATATTTTAGTCACCAATTGACATATCGTATACTCATATCTGAGTTTCCTTTTATTATGGGAAAAGACAATAATGGGGGAAACGGTTATTAGATTTATAAGGCCTTAAATTAATTTCCACGAGTTGTGTTAAGAAACATTGAACAAACAGTTTTTAATTTCCTGAACAAGCCAGCATCGATGGAGGAGGCAATTTAGGGCATGCTTAGGTGCTGATAGAGGAATAGAACGCAGGAAACTACCAAATTTTCCCTCGATCTATAAATACCCATAGTGAGTTGACTGTTAGGGGGGGAATAGTAAATGGTTCTCTGCGTTATTTTTTTTAATTTGATCTCTGGGTACTCCCTTGGGGGAAATCGAAATGAATTTGGCTTTTAAGTTGAACGTTTCCACCAATAGGGGCGACCTTTTGTGGGAAAGATGTTCTTGGGTATGCTACATAGGGTACATGTTGGTTGTTTCACCAGGGAGAGCTACCAACAACAACCTCAGCCGACAAATTGTGCAGTGATAAAAAACCATCTAGAACCCTCAGCCTAGTGTAAACAAATGGAACTCTTATGAAAGGTAGGCTCACAATTAACCTTTGCTGTTAGAACCTTCATGTAGGTATTTTTGTATATCTATATACCTCTAACATTTTGTAATTGGATTTTGAGATTTTATACCGTGGAAGGTGTCTAGAATCCTTAATCGCTGCATAGTTTAACAGCTCGATAGGTGCACACAGGAATGAGATAACCTATCACTTACGATATGAATAAGTTTTGCTTTCTGAGGGTTTCCAGCATTCTACCCTATGGATATGTGGATAGTCCTTACTGTCGAATAGGTTTAGGATTATATTTGAGGGTTGATCACGTTTCTGTAGATAATCCTTTCATGGGATTTGTGGTTATTGAGGTGGTATCTCATATGTATCTTTCCTTGCGATTCAAATTCACGATCTCTATGTAGATTTCCTGAGAGTCGAGGTCTAAGATTTAAATTCTAGTTCCTAGATATTTCATATACGTATTGGCTTCCTACGCTATGCAAAAAAAAAACCAGTATGATATCCTAGCTCACAAACTTCTGAGAAAGAATGATTTTATCTTTCCAACACTCAAAATTTTACCTTAGTGTTGAAATAAGTTTGTTAATATCTTGGAAGATAAAAAAATAAGGGTAACCGTAGTGAGAAATAGCTCAATAGACCTAATGTTAACAAATTTGATGGCTACACTATCGCTAATGATTCCGTTAGTGGCTCCTCTGAAGCACTTATATTTTCTGAGCATTAAGCATTTGCTTCAATCTTTAGTTTTTCATTGAAAACAAGGTGTAGAACTTCAATGGAATCACCGAGTAGTTGTTTTGGCATTAATAGTTTATTTTCTTTTTCCTTGAGTGATGGGAGTTTGTAGTGACCAGAGTGTTGGGATTTCTTGGTAATACTATATAAAAGTCATGTCTGTTTTGTTTGACTTAATATCGCTCAGAATGTTGGGATTTCTGCAGTATATGAGCTTATTTCAAGAATAATACAGAAGGTACATGTTGAGTACTTCAGGAGTAAAAGTATCCTTAATGGGCTAACAGAATAATGAATCCAATATTACTTGACCGAGTATAAGGTAAAATTTATTTCAAGACACCCATCTTTTAGGGTACTTAAATGTTGTAGTAAATTCAAAGTTCATCAGGTGCCCAAAGGGGCTATTAATATTGTCTTCTATGAGCTGTTTGTAAGGGTCCTAAATAGGGCTGTTGAGTTACAAGCGTCTCTCTGCGTAGATCCTTGAGGTAAGATAAAACCGGCCATGAATGAGCCGTGATTTTTGTAAGCACTCCTTTTGATAAAGAAATAAAAAGCACAAATGAATTGGTGGATGTAGCCTCGTGGACGAGGTGAACCACGTGAATATGGTTGTCTCATTCTCGTATTATTATGTTGTGTATGCTTATTTTCTTTTATATGATGATGCTGTTATGAATGTTGTATAAATGCTTTAAGTGGTGAAAAGATTACTAAACTTTTTATTTTGCAGACTTCTTGAGTGTTTATAGCTTTAAGGTATCAGAGGTATTTTACATATGGTATCAGAGCGAGGTTACAACTCTGGAGCTGTTGGGCCTTCTACAGATTTGTAACTTTGCATAGATGCAATTAGTATTCGGTATTTTATTGAATTCATTGGTTAATCAATAACGTGGAAATTTTGATTAGTGATTATAGATTCTTTCTTTTTGTTATTTTATTTTGTCATTTGTGGAAATAAGAGCATTGGCACACCTCTGCGTTTTCTTGGAGAGAAAATACACCTCTGCATATTCGGCGAGAGGAGAATCCTCTGCATGTTGAGGGGAGAGACACCTCAGCATATTTTTGGAGGTCCCGACCACATACTAATCCTTATGGGTGTTTTGCTCATGCCTGCGTTTTGATTATGCATTTTGGGGTAAGATCTCAGTTACATTTCATAAAATCCCTTGAGTGTCTTAGATGTTATATATGGGTCTGCATCTTACCATAGATCCATGCCCGAAAATGCCACCAGCGTTGACTGTGTTTGGGGAACACATCCAAGCATTGATAAGCCATATGCAATTGTATGTTTTTTTTTAATATAGATTGACATATCAAAAGGGTGCTAGGGTTGATCGGTTGTGGACCAGGTATTATGGTTGTCTTCTTTTTATTATCTAAACAACAAAGAATTGGAACATGTTTTGATTGCATGCGCTTTCCTAAAGGCTGGAATAAATATTCATTTTCTGTGTTTCCTTAAAGACATGAAGTATTTGTTATGCCGATATTTATCTTGAAGGCCTGGAATAATCCCCTCATGGATGCATCTTCATCAAGGGTCTGGGATATTGTTTATGCTTGGTTTTGAGCCTAAATATCTGAAATGAATATTCCTTGCCTACGTTTTCATTAAATATTTGGAGTTGGCTGCAATTTTATCTTCATAGCTTATGCCTGCTATCTTATGATCAGATTAGGATTTGAATATTATATATATGCTCATTTCAAACTATGAACAGGACAACTATGGTTATTGTTTGCAAATTTTCAATCGTTGTCCATAGCCGGCGATTGAGGGAAAAATACCTGGTTTATAATAGATCTGAACTTGTTTACATTTCCATTCTTGGATATAAATCTTTGATTGATGTAGGTTAAATGTGTACAGATCTGAACATTGATCATATTGGTTGTGTAGAGTAGTTTGGATATAACATTTGGATCTGTAAATTAAAGTGTGTGTGGCTGTGCCTTTTAAACTCTGCATTTTAAATTCTAGCCAGAGATAATGACTGCGATTTATATGTTACAAGTAGGCATGAATATATGTATAAATCATGTTCTATGCAAATCATTTTATTGTCCGCAAATCGGAGTGGTATGAATAAACCACAGATGTGTTAGGAGGAGTCAATACTTACTGTGAGTTTGGCTTCAATCCAGTATTTCTTATTTACTCTTTGGTATTTTCAATTTGCAAATCTGGAAGAAGTCCAAGGGGTGCATTTTATTCTTTTTTCTAGGAACTAACCCCTGTCTAGGCTAACCAATGTACAATTGCATATAAAAGTTTTACCAAGTATGGTTTTGTGTATGCATTGTCTGTGATGAAATCATAAGATTCTTCTGAAAGGGTAGGGTCTGAATACATAGATCCGGTGTTGCACTTGTCCAATGTAGAGACTTAATAATCATAAGGTCTAGTGCATTCATGGAAAAATTAGAGATAATTAGTTATTGATTGAAATTTGTAGAGTCGCAATATATCTAGAACCAATCACTGTGTTGGTTCAGGTATGGATCCGAAGAAGACATGTTCCATCATACATTTGGGCTCGGTAAAATTATGCTCATAAATGCCTTGAAATACTTGTATAGAAGCATTGAATTGTATAAAGATGGGAAGAAGAAATGTTGTATCATAACTTTCGGTTCGGTAGATTGATGCTACTAAATATTTTGGAAATTCTGATTTAAATACGGAATACGATGTAGGACTTATTATTGTATGGTATGTATATATGCATTATTACGGTGGTCACTTAGTACCGAGATTGTCGTTTGAAAATAGCAAACACAATGACCACAAATGCCATACCCTATATGGTGAAGAGAATCTTGTGATATTGTTGTTAGCGAGGATTATAACTTATATTATTATTTTGATCATGGTTTGCATTATAGAAGTTGTATTTATCTATTTATTATTTAATTACAGCGTCTGTGCAGTGCCATTTTCCAGAATTTGGATTGAGAGAGCACCTAATATTGTATCGAGAAAACAAGTTA
>LPNX010851889.1:66981-83576 GCA_001517045.1 Pseudotsuga menziesii
AAAATAAGCTATAATCTGAAGAGGCAGAATTAGTCATATGCTTCACTTACTTTGAGCATAAATTGTGCATACAGACTAACGACAGCCATGGATTTCAGGAGTTAAACATTTTTTTTATTTTTACAAGAAGATGCTGATCACTCACCAATAGGAAACTTAGATTATTGCATGTATCAGACACAGGTAGCGCATTATCCAACTTTGAAGGGTTGAAACAACGGAAAGTGCTGATCATAACTGGTAATTATTTATTGAGCGGCAACCGTTTCATTAAAAGGTTTTTGGAATTAAGTATTATTTAGTTAGTATGGAATTGATTTAATTATTGTGCATGACAAGTAATTATTTAGTGAGCAGTAACAATTTCATTGAATCTTGTCTTGGAATTGAATATGGTTTAGTTACTATGAATTGATTTAATTACTGTGCGTTGCGGGTAATTATTTATTCAGCATTAAAGGTTTTCTTAGAATTGCATAATTGTTCTACAGGGTTGTTTTGAAAGCAATATTCAACGAGTCATACAGTAAAGATTAGGACTAAAGGAGTTCGATTCTGATTTCAGCTATTAGACGTCCTTTGCTTGACAAAGATGTTTTTTTTAGACCACCTTAATTGTTGATTTTGATGCCGTTCTATTTTGCTCATGTTACACCTCTCATGGAATATTGGGAGATCTATCCTTATTTGTTAATGACTTAAGTGCGTGGAATATAAGTTAGTAGGAGCTTGTACTTTATATTGAAGTTTGATGAAAGGGATTCAGTATGGCTCCCTAAATTGCTCGGAGTTGGAGGAGGTTTGAACAGCTGAGCACGCCAACCATTATGATGGCAATGTCTAATAGTATTTCCAGACACCAATATCATGGAGACAACCTTGCTGTTGAATTTTCTTACAACTCATGATATCCACTTTATCTTAGGGTTTTGTTTGGTTGGTGTTGAATAATTATTGGTAGTTCATTGAGGATGCCCATCTCTGTGATTGAATTATTTTAATTATGGATATTGTAGAAGGGACCGTTTAACTAAAGCAGTTGTTTAATTTGTTTTTTTGATTGGATTTTCTAACCTTATTGTGGTGAGGCTTATTGCACGCAATTTACTTTGTTTAGAATTGTTAACAGGTTTGGATGTTGGTTTTATGGCATTGACAAGCACTTTAAAAGTTTAGATGTAGTATATATAAAATTGCAACAGCATGGGAAATTATGGCCATGATAAAAGGCTAAAGCTCCAGGACTATGATGAGTTAAATATCATGTGTATAAAGTTGTCACCACGAGGGAGTGGTGATGGAGGTAGTGGTTGAAAGCTACCTTGTTTTCCCCCGGGCCAGTGAGGGACCATTATGCATTCTGGGGACGCCTAGATGTAAGACATTTGGTTAAGACTCATTCTGCACACATTAGAGGACTGTCACATGAGTGGGGGACTCTGTGAAGAGAATAACCTCTAGGTGCCGTGGAGGTGTGCGAGAACGGAGTGCCTCAGCTTGGTGAAGCACCCCGAAGAGCACAAAAAGGAGATACATCTACAGAGGCTTATAGGGTATCGTCCTTATGTTGGATGGCTTGAATTAGTACTGGGAGTACTGTTAGCACTTGGAGTGCTGGGATGGAGGGACATCCTGAGAAAAGAATAATGATGAATCACCCTGAATAGCACAAAGGAGATACACGAAGGGTTGGTATCGTCCTTGTGTTGGGTGGCTTGAATTGGTACTTGAAGTACTATTAGCACTTGGTGTGCTGGGATGGAGGGCATCCAAAGAAGAGAACAATGCCAGGAAAAGGTATGCGCAGTACAGGTAAACTGGTACCTATATGTTATTGGCAATAGAACTGATATGTTATGAAAATTGTATTTCTGAGTTTTACATTTCGATGCTAGTATGCATGCATATGTCTGATTTTAAATGCAGGATCATGACAGGAAATACATGCAAACAAGGACAACTCAACATGAAAGGAAAAGTTATTGAAGAACGAGAACACCGAGGACGGTGTTAATTTTAGGGGGAGAGGATGTAATATCCCTCTCATATGCCCTCGAATATTTTGTAATTTTGCATATTAATGTATTCGTCTTGGTGAGGAGCTCAAGGCTAAGGCCCCACCGAGACAACACCTTGTGGCTTATAAAAGTTAACTACCTAAGTGAAAATGCTTAGAAGATGTTAATGCAATGAAACAACCTAACAAAAGGGCTAACTAAACCCACCATGGATAAAAACCTATCCCAACTCAGGATGCACTAGCAGATTACTCAATCCTAGTAACCTTGACGAGAGGGTTGGGGGATTAAAGAAAGAACCAAGGAGAAAACAATCCAATGAATTAAGAGACATATATATGTATAAAATAAACAAAGGCTTGATATATGCAAAAGCAGAGAATATATATATATATACCTTATTACATATGGATAACCGTTATAAAAACGAATACCCATATTAAATGGAATATGATTTTATCCTCTGTATCAACCATGAGTTTAGGAGCTATTACAGGATATTTTAGTCACCAATTGACATATCGTATACTCATCTCTGAGTTTCCTTTGATTATGGGAAAATACAATAATGGGGGAAACGGTTATTAGATTTATAAGGCCTTAAATTACTTTCCACGAGTTGTGTTAAGAAACATTGAACAAACAGTTTTTAATTGCCTGAACAAGCCAGCACCGATGGAGGAGGCAATTTAGGGCATGCTTAGGCGCTGATAGAGGAGGAGAACGCAGGAGAATACCAACTTTTCCCTCGATCTATAAATACCCATAGTGAGTTGACTGTTAGGGGGGGAATAGTAAATGGTTCTTTGCGTTATTTTTTTTAATTTGATCTCTGCGTACTCCCTTGGGGGAAATCGAAATGGATTTGGATTTTAAGTTGAACGTTTCCATCAATAGGGGTGACATTTTGTGGGAAAGATGTTCTTGGGTATGCTACATAGGGTACGTGTTGGTTGTTTCACTAGGGAGAGCTACCAACAACAACCTCAGCCGACGAATTGTGCAGTGATAAAAAACCATCCAGAACTTGTAGCCTAGTGTAAACGAATGGAACTCTTATGAAAGGTAGGCTCACAATTAACCTTTGCTGTTAGAACCTTCGTGTAGGCATTTTTGTATATCTATATACCTCTAACACTTTGTAATTGGATTTTGATATTTTATACCGTGGAAGGTGTCTGGAATCCTTAATCGCTGCATAGTTTAACGGCTCGATAGGTGCACATAGGAATGAGATAACCTATCACTTACGATATGAATAAGTTTTGCTTTCTGAGGGTTTCCAATGTTCTACCCTATGGATCTGTGGATAGTCCTTACTGTCGAATAGGTTCAGGATTAGATTTGAGGGTTGATCACGTTTCTGTAGACAATTATTTCATGGGATTTGTGGTTATTGAGGTGGTATCTCATATGTATCTTTCCTTGTGATTCAAATTCATGATCTCTATGTAGATTTCCTGAGAGTCGAGGTCTAAGATTTAAATTCTAGTTCCTAGAGATTTCATATACATATTGGCTTCCTACGCTATACAAAAAAAAAATAGTATGATATCCTAGCTCACAAACTTCTGAGCAAGAATGATTTTATCTTGCCAACACTCAAAATTTTACCTTAGTGTTGAAATAAGTTTGTTAATATCCTGGAAGATAAAAAAATAAGGGTAACCGTAGTGAGAACTAGCTCAATAGACCTAATGTTAACAAATTTGATGGCTGCACTATTGCTAATGATTCCATTAGTGGCTCCTCTGAAGCACTTAGATTTTCTGAGCATTAAGCATTTGCTTCAATCTTTAGTTTTTCATTGAAAACAAGGTGTAGAACTTCAATGGAATCACCGAGTAGTTGTTTTGGCATTAATAGTTTATTTTCTTTTTCCTTGAGTAATGGGAGTTTGTAGTGACCAGAGTGTTGGGATTTCTTGGTAATACTATATAAAAGTCATGCCTGTTTTGTTTGACTTAATATCGCTCAAAATGTTGGGATTTCTGCAGTATATGAGCTTATTTCAAGAATAATATAGAAGGTACATGTTGAGTACTTCAGGAGTAAAAGTATCCTTAATGGGATAACATAATAATGAATCCAATATTACTTGACCGAGTATAAGGTAAAATTTATTTCAAGACACCCATCTTTTAGGGTACTTAAATGTTGTAGTAAATTCAAAGTTCATCAGGTGCCCAAAGGGGCTATTAATATTGTCTTCTATGAGCTGTTTGTAAGGGTCCTAAATAGGGCTGTTGAGTTACAAGCGTCTCTCTGCATAGAGCCTTGAGGTAAGGTAAAATAGGCCATGAATGAGCCGTCATTTTTGTAAGCACTCCTTTTGATAAAGAAATAAAAAGCACAAATGAATTGGTGGATGTAGCCTCGTGGGCGAGGTGAACCACGTGAATATGGTTGTCTCATTCTCGTATTATTATGTTGTGTATGCTTATTTTATTTTATATGATGATGCTGTTATGAATGCTGTATAAATGCTTTAAGTGGTGAACAGATTACTAAACTTTTTATTTTGCAGACATCTTGAGTGTTTATAGCTTTAAGGTATCAGAGGTATTTTACACCTCTCCTGCTGCAACTACACTATTTGGAACATTCGTCTCCTGATATCATCTGTCTCTTCTTCAATTTCCTACACAAACTTAATGACTGGAGTGACTAATTGAACAGGGAAAACAACATCAGTCCCATAAACCAGTTGGAAAGGGGATGTCCCAATTGATTTTTTAATTGTTACTCTATCAGCCCATAGAGCAAATTTTAGTTTGCTGTCCCAACTTCGTTTATTTTCAAACAACATTTTCTTGATACTGTTTACAATGTCTTTATTGCTAGACTCTGCTAATCCATTTCCTTGTGGATAGTATGGTGTGGACTGTTTAAGGATAATGTTGTTTTCTTGACAGAAATTTACCATCTTTTTTGATTTGAAAGCAGGGGCATTATCAGTGAGTAGTTTTCTAGGGCATCCAAACCTACTCAGAATGTTTTCTTGAAGGAAAGTAATTATAACCTGCTCTGTTGCTCTCCTTGTTGGAACTGCTTCCACCCATTTTGTGAAGAAATCAGTGGCAGTCAAGATCTATTTATGCTGTCCACTAGAAGGAGGATGAATTTCACCAATGAAGTCTAGTCCCCACTGCTGAAATGGACCATTCACATAAATAGGTTTTAGAGGTAAGGACTGAAGCTTTTTCTTACCTGCAAATTTCTGACATTCGATACATGATCTAACTTGATGATATACGTCTGAAAACAAGGTAGGCCAGTAGTATCCTGTTCTCAAGATTTTGAAGGCAGTTGCCTTCCAATACTTATGTCCTCCACAAACTCCACTATGCAACTGTGCAATCACAGCATCAACTTCATATTTCTCCAAACATTTCAACAGTATTTCTCCTGGATCCTTCCAATACAAAATCTGATCCATTAAAACATACTTCATGGATTTTAGTTTTAAAGATCTACATTCACTCATGTTCAATTCAAGAGGGCACTGTAAATACAAAAGGAAATACACAACATCCCTATACCAATCAGATTCAGCATACCTGTTGTAAACCTGCTCTTTACTATGCTCTGTTGTCATAATCTGCTCTGAGTGTTCTGCCATGACATGAAGATTCAAAACCTGACAATTTGACTCTGTCAGAAGTTTAGCTAGTCCTTGTCTTTTTACCAATTTTGTTGGCTTAATTTCTATGTCATATTCCATGATCTTAGCTATCCATCTGCCTCTCTTTCCTTCGCTGTCAGGCTGTGCTAGAATCTCTTTAACTGCTGCATTTGGGACATATGCCACAACCTTAGAATGTAAAACATATATTCTAAAGAATTTAAGAGCCTTGACTAAAGCATAAGCCTGCTTTTCCATTATATTATACTTTATCTCTGAGTCTCTTAATGTTTTACTGAAGAATGAAATTGGCTGTTCCATATTATCAGAGTTCTTTTGTAACAATACAGCAGCAATAGTGTTATCTGATGCACATGAGAATATTGTGAAATCTTTTGTATAATCAGGAGGTATCAGCACTGGGGCTTCTATCAATGCTTGTTTTATGTTTTCAAATGCTTGTTTATCCTGTTTAGACCACTTAACCTCACTATCCTTTTTAAGCATTTGAGTGATATGCTTTATTATTTCTGCAAAATTTGGAATAAACCATCTTAAAAAGTTGATTTTTCCAACAAAGGATTGAATTTCTTTTTTGTTTCTGGGAATGCTGATTTTTAGGATAGCCTTGATTCTTTCTGGATCTATCTTTATTCCCTCAGCAGAGACAATATGGCCTAACAGTTTGCATTCTGTCAGGGAAAAGTGAGATTTTTTAGGATTTAGTGACAAACCAAACTTCCTACATTTGACAAAAAATTGTCTTAAGTGTTTAATATGATCTTCATCAGACTTAGAAAAGACCGTGATGTCATCTTGGTATATCACAACAAACTTTTCATTTTCACCCACAAAAGCTATGTCCATAGCCCTCTGAAAAGTAGCACCTGCATTCATGAGCCAAAAAGGCATTTTGTCATACATAAAGGTTCCCCATGGCGTGGTAAATGTTGTTTTTTCTCGGTCCTCAAGTTGAACTGCAATCTGGTTATAACCAGAAAATCCATCAATCATTGACATTCTGTGAGCAACTACTACCCTCTGCAAAATCTGATATATCTTTGGCAATGAATAATTATCCTTGAGGCAAGATCTATTCAAGTTGCGGAAGTCTACACATAGTCTTATCTCTCCATTTTTATTCCGTACAGGGACTAAATTAGCCACCCAAGATGAATATCTTAAAGGCACAATGATTTTTGCATCTAACAGTTTTTTTACCTCTTTTTCAATTACTGGCAGCAATGCTGGATTTAACCTTCTAAGCTTCTGTTTAAAAGGCTTAGTGTTTGGTTTTAGAGGGATCTTGTGCTGAATTATGCTGGTATCATATGTTTTTAAATCATGATATGACCAAGCAAAAATGTCTTTATATTCTTTCAGCAAACCCATATATTTTCTTCTTTCATCATCTGACAGTAATTTTGACAGTTTTATCATTTGAGGCTGATTTTCAGAACCAATGTTATACTCCATAACATTTTCTTCAGTAGTCTGCAAGGTGGGTTTTGTCAGTGTATCATCTTTTGAAAACAGTCTTTCTAAAGGAACAAGCCCCTTAGGAATAAAATTCCCTTTTAACTCCACAATTTTATGATCAACAATTGAATTATTTGTGCAAGGTTCGTTTTCTACCCATTCTGAATCTTGTTCATGATCAACAATATCATCTGAAAATTCACCTACTAATTTGAGAAACTCTTTTATTTCCTGATCATCATTAAAGACTTTCCAATGTTTAATATTATCTGGGACAACAGGTCTGTATCTCACATCAATTGGGTATTTCAGATGAGTTACCTTTGGGACTTTGAAATAAGCTGCTGCTAAAGCTAAGGAATCAACTGTCTCATTATATTCCCTGGGGACAAAAGTGATATTGAAGGCTATGAAGAAGTTTTCAATTAGATCCCAGATCTCATTCCTATAAACTTTCAATAACTGCTGTTTTACTTGGTATATATTTTTTACTTGCTGAATTATTAATTCGGAGTCGCCAAATACAGCAAGTTCTTTAATGCCCAAGTATTTTGCTGCTCTTAACCCAAGGATCAAAGCCTCATATTCAGCAGTATTGTTTGTTGTTTTGAATTCCAATTTGTACATAAGAGAAATGAACTCACCTCCTGCTGAAATCAATAGTACTCCTGCTCTTGCCCCCTCTTTACTTGATGCCCCATCGGAATACATCTTCCATAAACCATTTGGTTCTTCTCTCTTTACCTGAACTGGGATGTCTTTTTGTACTTTTAAAACCCCATCAATTTCATCATTTAGTTGCAACATACAAGAACCAATATTTTCATCAATTGAATAAATCGGATGATTATTAGGGTGCCTACTGTCACTTACCAAATATGCCATCTGTACCTCCCTGTAAAGTCTTCTGAATTCTCCTCCAAATACTGGAATTGTAGCATATGAGAGATCCATCTGCAAAGTTCCTCCCACTTTCTTTTCCCAAGATCTAGACAATAACATACCAAATTTGGGAGAAATATCTGCTACAACAATATCCATCAATACACTCTTCATAGGTACCTGAGTTAAATTCACCACTAGATCCTTGATTACCCCAATACATTTTACTGCCCTAGAATCAAATGAATATAAATCGTGGTATGGTTTAGTAACACTCAGTCCTAAGGCTTCCATGACTGATTTTGGCATGAGGTTATGTGAAGCTCCTGAATCTAGCAAACAATTATGCAACAATTGATCATGTATGGAAAAGGTTACATAAAAAGGAGGAGGATATTCTGAATTGTCATCAGGATGATCAAAAGGTTTTGACCCTACAATGATAGTAGGTTTTTCATCCTGCAAATTAATCTCATCAGAAGAGATAGGATTAGAATTTACTGCATTGCTGAAAGTTTTAAAGGCTTCCTCCATGTAAACTTTACTTTTAATCAATTATGTTAAAGGCACAGGGATCTTCACCTTATTAAGCTCATGTTCAAAACTGAAACCACTAACAGATTTATTAATCTCCTCAGGATTCACAACTTCATCTTTTCTCTGATTTACAATTTGTTTCTGTTTTGCAGGCAAATTTTGTTTAAGAGGAAGAGCTTTCACCACTTTTTTGGTTTGTGCTGCATGTTTTACCCCTGACCTCAGACCATATGATTTTTGTGGTATTTCCTGACAGACCTCTGGCATAGTCATCTAATAATCATCTTCTTCATATTGATCTAATTCTGTAGCATATTGATAATCAGATCTAGTTAGAAAATGAGAAGAAGCATCATCATCAAACTGGCTAATATTATGTTCTTCTGTTTCCAAATCATCTAACTCTTCTTCATCAATTTCATATGATTCATCATCTCTGACATTATTGTTTTGAAAAGGAGGTTGAATCCTTTGTTCTTCATTTTCTCGTCTGTCTCTCTGTATATCATTATTCCGTCTCTCTCTTGGGAGAAACCTAGGGGCAAAAGGTCTTCTGAACTGAGTCTGATTTCTATCACCTTCAGGCGTGGGTTTATTCTAATTTCTATTTCCCATTTCCAATCTATCAATCTTAGCAGAATTTTTTTTTATGATTTTACTCATTTCATCCATTTTGCTATCTGATGACCTCCCTATATGATTAGATGTAATGATTTCTTTCTTGCCTTTTCTGTCCACAATTTTGTGTTCTGTTTATTCTTTTAGTCTGTTTGAGGCCAAAATGTTTGACTCTACTTCTAATGCTGCACTTTGCATGTTTTGAAGTGACTCGGATTTTCTTTCTCTTAACAATAAAGAAAACTCAGGATTAAATGAATTTGCATAAGCTAACTTTGCTGCTGTCTCAGTAGGTTTTATTTCAGCTGGAATCTTACTGTACATCTTATTAAATCTTTTAGAAAAATCTCCCATAGCTTCACCCTTTTTTCTTTTTAAAGATTCAAACTCTGTCTGGTAATACAAATAATCTTTAGTGTCCCCCCACTGTTTCATAAATGCTTCTTCTAAGGCATCAATGCTATCTATGGAATCTGGTGGTAATTCCCTAAACCATTTTCTAACCTCACCATCTAAAATTTGAACAAAAACCTTCATCCAAACATCTTGATGTTCAAAATTTTGATTGTCTGCAAAACTAAAGAATTTATTCCAATGTTCTTTTGCAGTAGTCTCTCCCTGGCCATCGAACCTTGGTAGGTACTTTTGATAATCTCCTCCTGGGAGAGCATTGAGAGCCTGAGGTAAGACAAGTGGGGCATATCTTACTGCTACCATAGCAACCATTCGATTTCGAGGCTAGGCCATTGCAAGCTGAAGGCTACTTGGCTGATGTAATGAGGGAGACAATTTACCAGGATTTGTTTGACTGACTGGGACAATATTTACCAAAGGAGTATGGATTGAAGATAAAGAAGTGGTTCCTGTTTGCAATGCTTCAAGCTTGACCTTTTCTGACAGTAAAGGATTTGTAAAGACTTGGAAATTGTTAACTTGAGAAGGAGTAAATAACAGGTCTAACTCCTCTCGTCCTTTTTCTGAGTATGGATTCAAAGAAGGAACTGGAAAAGATACAGATTCAGGGATCTCTAAAGCTGTAGGCTGTTTGAATTTCTTTGATGAAGTAGAAACTAGATTTCTCCTAGCCTCCTTTAACAATTGTTCAGGATCTGAGACTCTTGGATTCAAAGGGGATGAGGGATTTCCTCGAGTCCCTATCTTCTTTGAAGCCACTGTAACTTCTTAAAAGGTGTAGAAATCTTGTTTTAAAACTGTATAAATCAAATGAAATCAAACTGAAAACACGAGCTGGTATGAAATCAAGGCTAATGGAATATCACACAACTATGAAAGAACTAGGCTGGTATAATATAAAAGTTGTAAGAAAATCAAAGTATTTCTAGAGAATAAAAACTGTATATAAAATCAAACAATCACTGCAAAGTGGGACTAGTATGAAATCAAGTCTGTTCTGTACATATCACACAATCATTACTGCACATAATGGTATATTATGAACATTTGTAAGAAGATGAAAAATAGAGGCTGGTAGGTCAATAAGAGCTGCAAGATAATCCACAAAAACTATATAACATACAATAAAATACAGAATTCAATAGCAAGGTTACTATGATCCTGAAAACAAGAAGTGAAACTGCCACTGTCTATAAAAATATAAAGATAATTGTCTCTCACGATAAGAATTAGTGAAATGGAATATGAATGACCATATGCATAACAGAATTATCAGAAAAACAATTTATGACATACAGAAGCAAATCATCATCATGTTTCATTCATAAACAGAACCTGTATAGAAGCTGCATCAAGTTTATGTCATACAGGCAGTGCTCTAAAACAGGGCTTGCATAGTTCCAAAACTACCAACATCTAGTCACCTAGTTGAGACATGATTTTATACAAAAATATTCTATCTACAAGCTAACCATAGATCCTATATTTCAGGATCGAACCTCCTCCAAAATTGGGAAGTTAATCCCTTACAAAGTAGTAAACTACAAGTGTCATACATGTGTCAAAAATAATAACATAAGTTCAAAATTAAATAACAATTTAACACCTAAAGGATTCTAGAAGCCTCTCCTAATGTGGCTAGGTCACTAAGAACCTGTGAGCGCTTTTGAAGTCGAGAAAATTCAGCATCTTTACTATTTTCCTTGTACTGGGCTTTGACCTGCTCCAACTGTCTTTGAATGGCTCTCTTTTCCTTGAGAATGTCCTTTGAAATTACTAGCAGCTTCTGGTACTCTGCTTCTTTGTCTTCCATGTCCTCCCGGAGTCTTTTGTTAGCCACCATTAGTTTCTCATTTATATATTGTAAGTATCTTGTTTGCTCTTTATAGGTTTGCAGAGATCTTTTGCATTGACTTAACTCTGGGGGCATATCCAAATCCTCTTCTTTCATGCAACCTCCTTTTTCAGGCAAACTTCTTGATACTGAACCTTCATCAAGGTTGTCTTGCTTGTCTGTACAAAACACTGCTGTTATAGAGCCTGCTACACCCTGCCTATCAATAAACTCTTCCATATCTTCACAATACCTGTCCTCTGCTGGGTGTACTGTTCCCTCACTACCAGCATCTTCTATTACTACAACATCCATGCCACCTGCATGTGCTGTTCTTTCCTCCCTCTGCATCTTTTCCCTTAGTCTGGTTCTTGGCTTGCCTTCTTTGAATAACTGTTTACAAATCTTCTTTTTTGAAGCTATGCTTTTAAGAATATCACTGAGTTTTTCTGGGTTTTCGTGTGTGCAGGGTGTTTCAGGGCATAAGCTATCTTGTACAGGATTACAAACAACATCCTTCTCTTCATTCTTACCCTCCTGAACTGTCTTTTTAGGGCTTGTTTCCTGCTGGTTAGCATCATCCAACATCTTTTTACCTTTCTCTTTAGGGTTATCCCTAAACCCTAACTCTGCCAACAGGGAATCCCATGTTCTTTCTTCTTTTTGTAGTTGAGTTAGAATTAACAATTTAATCAACCCTTGGTGATAAATAGAGCGGGCTGTATGTGCTAGATGGTTTTGAACTTTAGCAATCATTTTTTGGAGGCTTTTTAATAGGTAAAATGGAAGATTTACCTGTATACTGCCATGAATATGCATTAACAGTTTTAAATGGCACTTCAATACCCGGTCATATCTTCCATCACAAGTGATGTAATTCTGAATCACCTCCAAAGGCACCCTCCATCCTGGCTTCACTCTGCTAACGTGGACTCCATTTTTCCAGTCAAGCTTTTCACCTCCAGGAATTAAAAACTCGCTAAAATTGCTTTGGATATCTTTCTGTTTGAACCATTTTTCTCGTTGTGCAGAGACCCCTATTATTTCAGCAATAAATTCCTCATTAACCCTAATAGTCAAGCTTTGTAATTGAACCCTTTCATCCTTGTAATTTTCAATAAAAGCTGTGGTCAATTGTGAATGGTAACCCTGTAGTCTTTCAAAAAAATTGAACCATCCAGACTTTTGCATGAGCTTGGCCGATCTAGGAAATTGCTTTATCCAATCTGTATTATGAGGTTCTAACCTACAGATGAAATGTCACGTCCCCATGCCTCCGACCGACGAAGAGGACGTGACCCACGGCTTAAACCACCCGGGCTAAGAGGCCCATGAACATGTGCATTCACAAAATTTCTAAAATAGAATGATTAAACATACACACATGAACATTTATCATGCACAGATGCAAACATCTATCAGGCACAGCGAAAACATCATACATTTAAGCAAGCATTCATTTAACATGTTCATCATTTTCATTAACATAATTTACAGTTGCAGAAGTAAAATGAACAAAATCACTTATCTTATGATGAACTCGATCCGCAACCAGCTACGTCGCTACAACGTTCCACCCAACCATAGGCCAGCGTGCTCCTTAATCTCTCAGCAGTGCTTCCATCCCCGAGCTGGGCATGATTCTCCAAGGAATAAGGGAACTAGCAGGCTTACACATAGCCAAGGATATACAAAACATAGCCAAGCCAACAAAGTTGGGTTTATCAGGCCGTCAAGGAGTGGAAAAGGATAAATGCTAAGCTGGTGAGATCATTACAGAGCCAAGAACACCTACACTAGAACTAGCCTGACCTCTAAGACACCCAAACACACCCAACACAAGGAATCAGTCCCTTCTCTACTACACAGTCCCTTAGGCCCTGCATTCCCTTCCAATGCTATTCAAGGGTGATGGAGAAGAAGGCCAGCCCTCTAGCTCTGTCTGTGTGGCTTCCAACCACTAGGTTTATCAAGCAAAACTAAGCCCCCATCCCTGCTCCTCTCACAGTCCGTAGACCAACCATTGCACTTATGCAATCAATTTAGCTGTCACAGCTTAAACAGGGAAAAATGACTTCAAACCATCTACAGCAGTCCCCAATCGTAACAACAACATAGCTCACGACGTGGGGAAACAAAGACCCGTTTTGCACAACCGAAACTGCTGGGGAAAACATATGCAGACCATACTGGGGACGAATTTACAGTCTCCCCACTGGTGCGTGAACAATCACAATGCCGAACCCACGAATCAGCCCGTGAGTAAAGGACGGAGCCACACCATTCTCAAATCCGTGGAGGAAAAACAGCGCGGGTGAAACCAGGAAAATTCCTGTGCGTGAAAACCATGAGCAGACCATTGGAAGTGCATGAAGGTGAACAACTACAGGGAGGACGCGAAATTGCAGTGCGTGGGTGTTTTGCAACTCGTGGAGCCAGGAAAATGTCTGCGTGAGGGATGAATAGCAAAATCGTGAGATCCCCCAAAATTGGAGAGAGCGTGAAAGTTTTTCCCCTGCCATTGTGAAGTCAGACACTGTGGTGGAGTGTGCGTGTGGGTGAGGACTGACAGTCCTGCCACCCCACTCCCCAAAACAATTAACTGCCTCAACCACCAGCAGCCTTTCTTAATGAAAGTGGTTGGAATAAGACAAGGGAAGAAGACACATGGGTTTTTCTCTCATTGGCCAAGGTTGACAATTTCCCCAACCTTATCCTTGTGAAAATCATGCCCCTTTCTCATTTTAGTTGCCGCGATCGTAGCTAGTTGGGTTCATTTTTAATTATAGATGCATATTTACATGATGACCGTCATAATATATGCCGCATGCCCCGATATACCATCGGTGACAATTCAAATCCAAAACATAACATAACCGATCAATGGTGGGGCCTTGGCCTTTAGATCCACACCCTGATCATTTACAATTTATACATCATATACATCTAATGTAACAGGGTCAAAACTGGGACATTACATGAAACCCCCAGGCTTTCTCTTCACGACCACCTCTGGCTCCTCCTCTTTAGTTACCTTTGACATTTGAAACCCTAAAGGGATTTCAAATCGGCTGTGTGGACCAATAATGCTTTAAATCTCAGGTAAAAACATATACATTATGCTGCATCTAACTCTATGGTAAATCTTCTGTTTATGCTAGCATCTGGACTGTGAATAATATCTATGCTTGTGTTGGTAGTAATTATATTAATCTGCAAGCCAACAGAGTGACAATGCCAACGAAATTTGAACTAAAACTCGTGATAGCTCTTACCCTTAAACCTCTATCAAGCATTCAACTCACCAAAGCCTTCACGCAGTATTGTTCTGAATAGAAAACTTTATACTGCAGTTGTGTGCTCAAGAAGAGCATGCTGTAATTACGTGCTCTGAAATGCAAGGAAACATATAGATACTGTATTCAAAAACCCTGAAACCAAAAAGCCCTAGAGTTTGAGGACAAAATCTAATTTCCTGAACCCTACACAATGCTGCTCGTCATCAATGGAAATAGACAATGAACCAACAAGCCTGCGAATACCCTTCTTTAGTAGAATGATGAGAGAAATTTTTGGGAAAAAATGTGCATTAGGTTGATTTTTCCATGGTTACTGCTAGTACTCATTACATGAACGGTTTCAATTTTTGAAATGATAACACATGTACTCTTCTATAAATGCCTCCATATGACTCATCATTTCATGGACAGGAGTGCATTTTATTTAAAACATGTCCATATCGAATGTCATATATTTATGAATATGATAAAAGCTTATTATCATTCTATATTCCATGAAATAAATAATAAACCTTTCAATAAAATGCCATTTGGACATTCTGCCATAAAAAATAAATATGCTGCCAGCTCACAATATGCTGCCAGTTTGGATAAACGCTGCGAGCTGTAAGAATTTATCATATAACATATACTCTTTTGCACATGCATGGGCTCATAGTGTATGAATGAACATTTTGATGATTTTAGGTAACAAAAGGAACCCTAAAGACAATCAATCAATCATAAAATATAAAACAAAGCAAAATTAAAACAATAAAAACCAACCATAATAAAAAATTTAACAATAAACAGGTGAAATAACCCTAGAGATAATAGTAGTTTTTAAGAAAGAAAAAATTATAGCATATCTACCTACAACTATGGAAAAGTTATGAGAATGTTTACGAAATCTTCTAGATTATCGACTAGTAGAAATATTAATGATATTTGGAGTTGTACTAGGAGGTATATGTGCATATTAGAACTTTATACTATGAAATGAGAACTTTATACTAAGAACGAGAACTCTAGCCATAAAAACGATGTTTTTTGCATTAAAAAGTCCAAAAACACCCCCCAAATAGAAAAGTATTGATACGAGTATACGTGTCTTTTTTTTCAGTGTTAAAAATAGAGCCATGGCGTAAAAATCCCATATTGTTGTTTAGAACAACTTTAAATTCAACCCCTAAATTGGAAAAATATTTTTTCTCCAAAAGAAAAATTACAACTTTTTAAAAACTTGCATATTAAACAAACAAAAATATTTCATAGATAATTTCACCACTCTAACCATATAAAATCAAAGAAATTATGATGTGATTCATGATGAAATCACATATGACACCATAAAAGAACAAATGGTTCATATAAATAATCAAAATCTCCTTCAAAATTTCAATTACAAACATCATACTCATAAAAAACATATGAAATGTTTCATTTGAAGTTATTCAAATTCATCCATGGATTCTCACACCCCATAAGAATACACATTTTCTACAGATGGGCGAAGATGTAGATGACCCATATCCTTCTCTATTATCAATGGGTGTGCCATGTGATTCTACATCTATGCCCATCATTTCAACTGTCATATTGCTTTTGGAGCTACGACTTGGTTTAGAATACTCCCATCTTGCAACTTCTTCTTTTGACAGCAACTTCTTGATAATTTCTATAGTCATGGACCGAAGAGTGTATTTATTTGTCAACTTGAAATCATAAACAAGTATATCACCCTCCTCTACTTTCAAGATTGCAATGCGACGATGATTTATTTTTTGACCCATTCTTTTTCTCTTTTTGCAAACCCTTTTCTCAACCACCATCTATCCCTTGTACACACCATCAAAAGCAGGTGTATATGTTGCATACCGATGTACTTATATTGATAGTACTTCTTCATT
>LPNX010851898.1:0-67552 GCA_001517045.1 Pseudotsuga menziesii
GTGTTCCCTTATTCCTTGTGGGAATAAGGCCCGGCTCAGTGGTGGCAGTGTTGTCAAGAGATTCATGAGCACATTTTTCTATAGTTAGGTGGAACATTGTAATGATGCAGCTCGTTGCGGGACAAGCTTCTTTCAAGATAAGTATTCTTTTATGTTTTATCTCTGCAATTGCAGATGTGTTTATGAATTAAATGAACATGTAAAATGTTGTGAATGAATGAATTTTGCTTCTGTTGTATGTTAATAATTTATGCATCTATGTAGTGTTAGTTTTACTTATATGTTTATCATGATTGGAAATGGGTTTATTTATGGTGTCATCCTTTCTAATGTGGTGCACCCCAAACAATAGGAGATCTTCTCCATAACAAAATTGGTGACTCCACTTGGGAATTTCATTTTTGGTGGGGTTGTGGGTGCATTATTTTGCTTGCTTTGCACTCTATTTATCCATGTTTAGGTGTCACATTTGGTAGTATGTTCATTCATTGATAGTAACCTAGAGTGGTTTTACTCCTGCCCTTCCTTTTACCACCTTATTCTCTGTACACCAAATTCAGAGAATATGCAGTTGCATATATGCGTGGGAAATACTTTGTCTAGTCTTGTACATACGTTGTTGTTCTTTGAAAAGTCATGTACATCCTCCTTTTTGGTTGATTTCTTGATGTGGGTTGTGAGTGTGGATGGGTCCTCCTGGGTACCAATATTGTATGTTAACTTCTCCCTCTGTGACTAGAAACCCCTTTTTTATTAATTTTCTTTCTTTGAAAATTTTCCTTGTTGATTTATCCCATTTTTGTTTTTCCATTAGTGCATTAGTATTTTATTCTTGATGTCTTACTTGATTTGCGTTTGCTTCTTGCTATAGAGGCCGGTAATTTTAGTGAGTTTTATTGTGTTTTCATTATTTTATATTGAAAATAAAAAATAGTTTAATATTTACGTTTATGGGGCTAGATTACCTGGATTAGCAACACGCTGGTCACTTTACCTCTCTGGTGGACAAGAGGGGACGCGACACAACCCAATGCAAGTACCTCCTTAGATGGATATGTGTGATGCAAGTAAGTATGCAACTATAGAATTATTTTTTATTTTCAATATCAAAGAATAAAAACACAATAAAACTCATTAAAATTACCAGCCTCTACAGCAAGAAGAAAACGCAAATAAAGTAAGACACCGAGAACAAAATACTAACTCACTAATTGAAAAACAAAAAATGAGATAACTCAACAAGAAAAAATTTCAATGAAAGAAAAATAATAAAAAAGGGGTTTCTAGTCACAAAGGGAGAAGTCAACATACAATATTGGTACCCAGGAGGACCCATCCACACTCACAACCCACCCAAAAAATTCCCACATCAAGAACTCAACCAGAAAGGAGGATGTACACAACTTTTCAAAGAACAACAACGTATGTACACGACTAGAAAAAGTATTTCTCATGTATATATGCAACTGCATATTCTCTAAACTTGGTATATAGAGAATAAGGTGGTAAAAGGAAGGCCAGGCGTAAAACCACTCTAGTTTACTATCAATGAATGAACATAATACCAAATGGGACACATTACCATGGAGAAATAGAGAGCAAAACAAGAAAATCAATGCACCCACAACCCCACCAAAAAGGAAATTCCAAAGTCGAGTCACCGATTTTGTTACAGAGAAGATATCATACTTATTTAGGGTGAACCACAAAAGAAAGGATGAAACCATAAATAAACCCATTTCCGATCATCCTAAACATATAAGTAAAACTAACACTAAGGAACCAAGTGAGCAGACCTTATTCCAGATGTTTGAAGTAGATCCCAGTTGTGCTTTCAATCAAATTTGTACCTACACATTTCCCTCCACAAAAATAAGATATACAAACATGATATATGTAAAGAATTAGTACCTAATCTATCATAATATATTCCAATACATAATCATGTTGGAGTCATTATCCAACCCACACATGTTTATTTGGCCTAATTTTCCTATTTTACCACTTATCCTAAGTTATTGGCTTAAATATGTGACTACATCATCAAATCGATAGTCCTCCTTCAATCAAGGAGCAAATATGGGTTGATCTAAATGACCTAAGAACCCGAAGTGAGTTAACTGATGGTTATTCCACCCACTTTCAGTTAAAATGCAAACGTAAATTCATGTCCATCATTATTTTTCCTATTTTTGTTTATATTCTGGTTAATTGGAGTGATTTAAGGCACATCCAACAGGTTTTGGTGACTGGTTTCATTTTAGTTCACTTGATCTTAGCTAATTGAAGTCAAATATGTACCCTCACCCAGTGATTGACATGCAATTGAGTTCTATTCAGTTATACTTAGTCATAACTGCCTCTGATTCAGTTAGAGCTGATTATTGTTTTGATTAGTGGTTAACTTGTGTGTTTAGTGTGCCCGACTAATAGCTAAACCACTCTCATGTGTGCAATTCGGAAGGAATCCTTGGAATTCGAATTGTCTTACTGTTCATGCAAGTGTATGACATTGTGTCACTACTTTTGATTGATTATTGATAATTCATAGCCGCAACTTCCAATCACAATATTTTCATGTCATTTTTCTATGTAATTGATCCTTGAATCTTCTATAAGTTGTGCCTTCTTCCACAGATTATTGTGACTCAATTTTGATATGGTATCAAAGCCAGTGGGGGAGAAGGGTATTCTTCTCCAAGAAGATTTCTTGATGGATCTATGATGCAACTTGAGCAAAGAGTTCAAAAATTTCAGCTCTACACTAGAAGCAGAAAATTTACCACATAATTCATAGGCAAAGGAATTGTTGATCAATCTTGCTTGATTGATTAGGCCGGGTGTGATGAAAACTTGAAAAGTGCAGGCTATCCGAGCTTCTTGTGCCCTTTTTTGTGTTTTTGAAGTTTTTTCAAAGCTTTTCACTGCATTCGCTACAGGATCATCATGGCCTCTTTTGCGAATCTACTCACTCCTTCCAATTACTACCAATTGTAGGAGGGCATGGACATTCAACTGAACTCCAAAGGACTCTACAGAGTCACAATGGAAATATAAATAGAGCTTAATGATGTTGTCGACAAAGAAAAATACTGGAATAAGCTTGATGAAGCATATGGTTTTTTGTGCCTTTCAATATCTAGATATTTTCTTTTCGACATCACTGGATTGAAGAGACGTAAGGATATTTGGGATCAAATTTCTACTCTGTTTGATAAGAAAGATGTATTGAGGAGCTATCAGCTAGAGAATGAGTTGATTTCTCTAAACCCAAGAAAATTCGAAACCATGAATTATTTCTTCACCAAGTTCAAGCACCTGGTGCTTCAGTTGAAGCAGTGCAAAGTTGAGAAGGAAGATGATCAACTCATCCTAGTCATCCTCTCAAAACATGGTATGGATTATTTAGGCTTTTTTTCCAAATTCCATACTAGGAATATTACAATTCCAAATTACAAAATGCCATCCCTCAATGCATTCATTTAGTCTCTCATAAACGAGCATGACAAGCTTGTCCAAATGGGGATCTTCATATCTTCCAAGCACCAAGATATGCTTGTTGGAGGACCCAAGGCTACAAATGTAAAGGAAAATCAAAATAACCAAAAGACTAAGTTGGATGCTCCAAAGCCAAAGGAGAAACTGCAGCATCTTAATGAGCCCTCAGGATCAATAAGGAACAAGCACAAAGGAAAAGAAGGGGAAAATAAAGGTCAAATGTTCCTATTGCGGAAATGGATTTCACCCTGAAAGCTCATGCATGAAGAAACAACTTGATGCTATGACTCTTCTCCTCGAGAAGAATAACATCAGTCTTCTTGAAGGTACAAGGAAGAGATAAAATCATGATCAAAACATCCAGGCCGAAAGAGGAAATGTCCTCATGGAAAATGTTTTGAAGCCTTGAGCTCTCCTCATAGAATCTGGTGCTTCAAACCATATGGTGGGAAGCAAAGAATCATTTTCATTCCTGGAATCCGACAATCACATTCCCATCCACATGGGAGATGATTCTCCAATCATTTTGAAAGGAAAAGGTACTATAAAACTTGATCATGACAGCTTCTATGATGTTTAGTATGTGTTCTTCGTGGCTTCAAATCTGTTGAGTGTATATCAAATGACACACGCAGACTTGTACAAGAGAGTAGCTTCCAGCCCAAATCATGGTGAGATATCATAAATTGGAGATTCTAATATCTCCCATCTGGATCAATTTATCTTTCTATTTTGCCACCAAATAAGATAATGTACTCAAAAAGGCATTTTCCAATCATATTAGAGGAAATTTGGGGTCTAAAATGGGCCTTATAAGAAAACGTGCCAAAATAAGTTTTTGTGAGTTGGAATTCAAGAACCAATAGAATTTCAATAAAATAAGTCAACCATAATGGTTGAATTTACATATTTGTCATTAAAAAAAACTACTTTTTTTGTTCGTATTTTCAACATATCTCATTGTGTTTTTACTCAAATTTCGACCGGGAGAGCTCGTTGCACGTAGAATTTGATTCTGCATCCAACGAGTACCCACACTGCATACTTTTGATGGACCCCGCTACCCAAAAAACAAGAAATACCTGAAAAAACGTGATGATGATGTCATCATCACGTTTTTTCAGGTATTTTTTTTTTTGGGTAGCGGGGTTCGTCAAAAGTATGTAGTGTGGGTACTCATTGGACGTGGAATCAAATTCTGCATCCAATGAGCTCTCCCAATCGAAATTTGAGTAAAAACATAGGGAGATATGTCGAAAATACGAACACAAAAAGTAGTTTTTTTCTTTCTTCCTCCAAAATTAATCAATATTATTTTATTATTTTAACTATTATTTTATTATTTTCCTTAGAAGGTCCATTTTAGACCCCAAAATTCATCTAATATTGAAATAGAGCACCTACTAGTAGGAAACGTTGACACAAAAACTGAGTATTCATGACCCAATTTTGAAACGATTGAAATATCAATTCATATTCCTTCTTCTTAGTCTCACGTTGTTTGAGAAACATAAAAAGTGAGTTGAATTTAGTGAATAACCATTCAATGAATTCGAAACTACTTGGACTCAATGAGAATAACACATTCTCCAATTGATGCGCTCTTATGTCATCTTGTACTGCAAAGAGAGTCTCAAGTTTGGACCATACTTTGTTTGGATTGGTCAAACCATCGAGATGAAAAAAGAAGACCGGGAGAAATTGAGAGACAAAGAAATCCATAGGCTTCATCCATCCTATTACTCCAATTAGCTTTCTCAACAATAGCATTGAGATCATTTTGTAAAGCCAAAGAAACTCTATAGAGTCCTTTACTGCACAACAAAATTCCAATTTTGGCTTTCCATTCATGATAGTTGAAGGGAGACAGGATCATTGATGAAGAGGAATCCATGCTTAGTTTTTGTTGCACTCATGGAGATGTTATATTGAACATACACAGATATAAACTAGGAGGAATACTTGTAAGCTCAATTCAAGCTCTTCTTTAGAGAGGGAGAGGATGTTAGATGCGATTTGATGTAGAGTATTGATAGCTCCTTAGCTCTTTGGAGCTTGACAGCCTGAACGCTTTGATACCATGTAGAAATTGAAGATTTGGTACTATGTATAAACACATGATGTAGATCCAGTTACAAACTAATTCTCACAAGCATGCAGGAGGAAAAAAATAGAGAGCGGAATAATTGTGTATGAAATTCCAAGGTTATATATCTGTTTATATTGTTTAATTTACTATTAAACGTGAATTTCTAAATGGACATAATCAAATGGAATTTGAAGCGTGCATTATTTGCTTGAATTTCCTATAAATTGTTGATGTATGCATATGTCAATATGGCTGAACATAAATTTAATTTCCTTTATAACTTAATAATGGAAATGATGAAAAATGCATTTGGATATAAGTGATGAATTCCAATATATATAAGTTGAGTACCTTGTGAGCTCTATGGTTGAAAGGTTCGATTGGCTACGTTACACCCATTGCAATTTTTTACCATATATTTTTATAATAGAGATCACTAGAAAGACTGTCATTCACAACTCAAATATTGGTGTTCACTAGCCACAAGTTCATGGTTGTGTTAGTATCTTAGAAATTTTGGATGGAATACGCTATACAATTTCTTTGTGGAAGCAGTTTGAAATTCTAAATGTAACATTTCTAAAAAAAGAATATAAAAAGTAACTTGTTTTTATGAAAAGATAACCAAGAGCTCATGGTACATAACTAGAAGAATGTGAAAAATGGATAACCCTTAGTTTATGCATGAATAGATAAATGAAGGATGGATCACATATACTTTCATGGTACTTAATTTGGTGTCTATAAGCTTGCACCAACCATAAATTAGGTGATTATGCTAATTAATATTATTAACTTGAATATTTTTTAATTTAATAATTATATTTACTTTATTTCTTAAAATTTAATAGTTTGTATTGAAAGCTTTTAATAAAAACTATTTTGCATTTAAAATAACTAATGTATAATATTATTAATTTGATCATTTTTTTTAATTTAATAATTATGCTTAGTTTATTTTGTTTAACTTAAATAGTTTAGATTGATAAAGTTCTAATATGACAAAAGTTTAAATTTGAGTAAATAATTATTGATGTTAATAATAATTATGAGTAAAATTAATTTTATTTATATGATGGAAAAAGAGTAGAAATTTTTATTTTTCTAGTTTCACTAATTAATAAGAAGTAACCATTGTGTATGATGGTTTTTTTAGTTTAATTTAGTTATTTCACAATAATTTATTATTTATTCATTTTATAAAGTATATAAGGTATTTCGGTTGTATTAAATTATGTTTTTATGTAAGGGATAGTTGGTAAGCATTCATTTATTGTAATTGATGTATTTGTAATAGTAAACGTGTTTAACAAATTAAACTAAACATTAATGCTGAATTAAAAGTTTTAATTTATTCAAATATAAATATTATGATAATTAATATTTATAAATAAATTCCAAGTAGACCACTACACGGGACTTATAATTTCCACCCTACATGATGTGTGAATATTTGAAAGATTTTATGATTACCATTATTATGATGATTGACCTCAACCTATTTGGTTCATTCCATTTTAAGAAACAATAGAAATTATTTGGATTTATATAAAAATTGATTCCTATCATTGAAAACATGAGAAATAAGGGTAGCTATGTTACTATAAGTTTGACAAGTAAGAATGTTATGAAGATTAGAATTGTAGCAAATATTTGGAAACTAAGATGGAATGTGGATGTACCTACGTCACTCTAAAAGAAAGCTATATTTTTCCTCCATGCCCATAGACTCACAAAGTTGGCCAAACCTTTCTTCCCATGGTGTTTTAGGAATTTCCTATCACATATTATATATAATTGAAAAGTAATAAAATTTATGTATTTTTATATAAAACTAATATTATTTTTAGTATTGATTTATTGTGCTCAAAGGGACTTTATAGCCGAGTATAAGGGAGATGTTGTAACGTTCCTCTTGTAAATGTCGACTATAAATAATATTGTTGATTTTGATGGAGATGTCGTAATGAGTATGAGGGAGATGTTGTAACGTTACTTTTTACTTGTCGATTATGATGTAAATGTTGTAAAGTTACCTTTTACTTCTAAAAAGTAAAATGTAATAAATATATTTTTGTGGGCCATCAATTAAAATTAAAATAATTAAAATTAAAATTAAAACAACATGTATTTTGAAAAAGATGTTAGAAATCAATGACTATATAAACACCAAGTGATAATACAACAAACTACATAAAAATTTATAAAACATGACAAAGAGAAGAGAATGCCCATTAATAAAAATAATAATCTCATTTGGACCTAACTATGTAATAAATATTATGGAAGCCGTGAATAAAAATACTAATCCCAATTTAAATTTAGCTCCTCACGATCTCTAGTATTAATGCAAAAACGTTTCCCGAGTTTTAATTGCAAAACCATACCTGATTTTTAAGGCTATGTTTTTTTGACACCAAGGATTTAAGATATGCCTAGTTAAACAGCCTTAAATAACTCCTTTGATACCAAGCATTTAAAATATGTCTATGTTGATGATGATGACGATGGTTAACGTCCACTAACAAACTTTGGTCTATCATACCTAACGAAACCAATTAATTAGTTTGTTTTAAAGTTGTATTTGTATGCTCAAAGAGCTAGGTGAGAAGCCTCCCAAGCTCACTATAATTTTGACAAGTTAAAAAGCTATGAAGGTCAGTATTGCAAGAAAGATTATGAAAATGAGATCTAATGTGGGTGTACGCAGGTAACTCTAAAAGGAAGTGATGTGCATCTTCAATGTTCCTATTCTCAGAGAGATGCAGATCCTTTCCACCCATGGTGTTTTAGGAAGAGTCCGACGACCCGTTTCACTATGGAGCTCATGAGAGTTCATTCTTATCTTGGCTATATTAGTTTTTTCCTTTGAACTGGTCAAAATAGAGAAATACTTTTGATATTATAGATTAGGGTTCATGATCTCCTTCTAATATATTAATTTTCTTTTAGCCTCTAAATATTTATCACACCGCAGTTTCTCTTAAAATCTGAAGTAACAATATTTTTGATGTTAAATATCGTTAAATAGCTCTTTTGATAGTGGCTGATATGAAATCCCAAAGTAGTAGAGTAGCAGAGAATTGCTAGCTCCATTACACCCAGAAGTCCACAACAGTGAAGATATATGGTGGTAATAAATGGATGCATGTATTTTGGGTGGTAATAAATGATCGGATGGATTTCTTCTTGGCGATTCTCTATGTGTGGAATACCCTAATGCTACATGAACTCTGTGAGATGTTCCCATCTACCTACCAATGGCTGCTTGTTTTTCTCTTTGGCTCGCGTTAGGGTTTGGAAGTGCTCTGTCCCTTAGTCTCTCTTTGTCATGAGTGTAGCTGGACTGCCAAGTATGGAAAATTTAGACCGTTTAGGTTTTCTTGTAGATTTGGTGTGCACCCATCACTGATAATCCATGTGAAAACATGCCCAAGTTTCACCCAATCTCTGCATTAGTGGTTTCTCCTCATCATTCAGACGTGGGAAGCATTACTTTCACTCTAGCATCTCTTTCAGTGTCTATGTTGATCCCAGTTTTGTCACTATTCTTGGCTTGTAATTTACTCCTTTGGCATCTATTTTGTGACCTTTTTGACATGTTTCTTGTCATATAGCCTATGATTCAGCCCCACGTACGAACACATTAGGAATTTATGCAAGCCTTGGTTTATTTTTATTACTTCATGATATTACCAAGCAATTATGTTATAATTGGAAATATGTGTGATATATGAATTTGTTTTGCAGATCGTAGTCCTTAAACGAGCCAACATTGGACACTCATTCACACTAGATATACGCATAGCATATCCAACTTGCCATTCAGCCTCCCGATCATCCCGCACACCGTTAGTTCGCATATTCCCAAGTGATTAAAGTGCAAAATGGTCTTCAGCTATTTTCTTGTCCACGTGTTTGATGCTACGATGGTCGTTGCTATGAGAAGGCTCACCATCCTACTTTCTTCATTCGACACCACAATTCAAGTCCATGTAAATGAGAATCTATACACCACAGTATGCGCAAGGAGAACCGGCGCACGAGAGAGCAGGAGGAATATTATGCATTGTCGTATGGTTGTTTGTTCGCCATAAAGGTCGACTAGTTTAGGAGCGATTGACAACTAAAAGGGTATACTCGCTCATCCTTGTAAACATTATATATAGTCCTGTGAGTGATTGATTGAAATGCCACCCTGATTTTTGAGAGGGCCCCTCAACAACCAGTGGTTTCCATTAATGTGTGTGTTCTTGTTATCTCCTTTCTCACAGATAAGTAGTTTCTATTTGTGCTTTATTTATGCAAATTGGTTTCCTGTTAGGTGTGATTATTCATTCCTTGTTTCCTGTAGCATATGCTTTACTATGAGTAATGTTGTGTTGTTAATATAATTTATATTTCTTGAGTTAAAGTAATCGGTCACGCACGTAGTTTGTTTCTAGTTTTCCTTTTTTTTCTTCTAGTTTCCTTTTCGACTTAATATCAAATGGTATGTTTGCCAATTAGATAGAAATTAGTTAATTTAGTATCCTAGGTTTGATAGTTTGTAGTTAGAATTAGTTATCTCAATTCTTTTTAGCTATGAACTAGTTTTAGTTATATTTCAGTTTGTTTCATTTCATAATAGGGAATAGTCTCTTACAACCATAAATTAGTACCAATAATGTCTTGCCTATTTCTATTATTAAATAGGTTCAATTACTATCCTTTATGCATCCTATTCTCATACGTAGGAAATCACCTGATATTTAGATCATTTACTCCAATTATTTCCTAATTTCCATTGTTTTCCTCATAAGAGCTGTCATTAAGACCTTCCACTCAGATTGTCAATGAGCCCTTCTTCCAACCTTTAATATTTCCCATTCTATTTTAAACCTGTTTAAAGTTCTATTTCTTTGGCTTTTAAATCACGTTCTGTTTTGTAATTAGAGAATGATTATATCTATAATTAGGACCTTAGTCTAGCTCATTTAAATTATCTATCAAGTTCCATCCCTATCATTCACTTCCTTTTACCTTAGTATGTGTTGAATTGTGTTTTGTTCTGTCTCTTTTCTTTTTGATTTCTTCATTCGTTACTGTTCTAACGTTTGAGAATTATATCTCTAGATCATTTTACGTTATCTTTGTGGATATTGAATTTAGTATTAAACATATTAATCTCTATAGAAACACATAAGTAATTTGTAGATTGATCATAGCATAGGACTTGTTTCTTCATTGTGTGGTTATTGAAAAGATTCATAGAATAGGCTTTAGAGGATTTTTCTTTATTAAGTTTTCTACTTGTTTCTAAGTCATATTTTCCTCACATGGGTTTCATATAAGAGTAGTATACCTTTAACTTTCAGGTAGTTTCTAAAAGAGTTTTGTTTCTTGATTAATAGATTAGTTGTTCATAATATCTTTTTCCATTAAAGTCATTTTCTTATGGAATAAATCACAATGTTTACTATCACATGTAATTGGACATTACTTAGTTTGCATATATTTGTGGAAGTTAAGTTAGATTTAATCACATTCATTTTCTTTACTTCTTTTGAAATCCATTTTGATACACGTCCTTCTCGAGTACCGATAACCATGAATGCATATCCTCAGAACAATCAAGGAGAGTGGAGCTAGATAAATTGTTTCAATCATTGTATATTTGTCAAACCACTTGTATAGTTTAGTTATTGAGTTTCTTAGATTAATTAAATAATCATAATATTGAATTAAATAACATAATCTATAGTAAGAGTTCTAAATCTCTTCTAAACCTTTCTGATTCACAAATTAAGAAGAAAAATAGTTAGTACGCTGTAAAGGAGTAGTTTACTTTCTTCGAATAGTGTTACTTATAAAATACATAATTTATGATCGATAAAGTAGAGTAGTATACCTTGCTACTGCTCTAATCTAGTAAATGTATCCCAACCTAATTACCTTAGTAGTTGATTTTCTAGAGTTTGACTCGATTTTTGATTTTGAAATATCTTTCGATCTTTTCTTTATTAAAATATTTCCATGACACCTTAGGAGCCCTTATACCTTTGCATATATTTTATATCATCTCTCAAATTACAAACCTCGGTCGATGATTGAATGTTTGGTGAATTAATTAAGACATTATAACACCCAACATTTTTGGCACTGTTGCCGGGTAGTTGTTTTGTCATGTAGAATAAGTAGAGTCCCATTATGAAGTTTAGCAATAGGCTCGTGACGGAGGAGCAGCAAGAAGAAAGGTAAGAACATGGAAGGGAAGGCATATCCTAAGGGACTGTGCAGAAGAGAAGGGGATGCTTCCTAGTGTTGGGTGTGCAGATGTTTTAAAAGCCATGCTAGATCTGGTGCAGGTGTCCATAGCACCGTGGTTGAGCTCACTCGCTTCTATTAGTCAGCCTTTCCAGCTCCTTTGCACCCTGATAAAACCAAATCTATTTGGATTGGGAAAATTTTGATATACCTTTGGATACATATGACCTTGCTAGTGTTCCCTTATTCCATGTGGGAATCATGTCCAGCTCGGGGGTGGCACTGTTGTCGAGAGATTCATGAGCACATTTTTCTATGGTTGGGTGGAACATTGCAACGACGCAGCTCGATGCGGGACAACCTTCTTTCAAGATAAGTATTATTGTCTATTTTATCTCTACAATTGCATATGTGTTTATGAATTAAATGAACATGTTAAATGTTGTGAATGAATGAATTTTCCTTCTATTGTATGTTAATAATTTTCCATCACCAACAAGCCTTGCTTTCTTAAGGGCATCAAGTCTACTTTTGTGTCTACTACCGCCCTAAGAAACACTGTCCCCATCTTCCAGGGAAGATCCTTGCGGATGAGGATGAAAGCCATCTGTAGCATCACCCAGTTCATCACCATTTACAAAATGCCAGGAAGAATGTGACTGTTGATTGACAGAAGATGGTAAGCACTCTCCTTCCATAAACCCTATAGTAAAATGCCTTGGCAGAACTGTAGGATTTGCTGCATCTTCTGGAACTGAAGACTTTGAAGATGGAGGGAAATCGCAAGCCTCTGCCCGCACTGAATGCATAGCAAAGTTCAAGAAAAGTGATTGATCTACACCCTTTGATTAGTTTTTCTTTCTTCTCACCAGCTTCTCTCCCTCTTCTACATCTGGCCTGGCATACATAATAGAGACAATACAACCAACAGTTAACAATTCAAAGATAACCATCTAAAAAAATAAGGCACTACATGTGGCATCGGCATACCCTGTATTCAATATAAGGGTCCACCCAATACGATGAACTGCAAGAGACAATCGATATTTGGAATATGGTATTTTAAATATTTGCTTCAAAATGTCAACAGGAGCCACAGCATCTATCTCGTCACCATATGCTGCAAGAACACTAACTACAAGGGCCTCACACTTCCATGCAAGGGTGCAAGGGGCTGGTTAAAGGAACCACTGCCCCAAGCACCATATAAGCCATGTAGATCTGCCCAAACAACTAATCTAGGTCACACAATTGTTCCATAAAAATATCATATAATACTTAGAATCCTAAATAGAAGTGTCCATTGTGATTCAATCCATATTCCGCAAGGGATCAATATACTCAAAGTAGCACGAACCTTTATAATATATGTCAACCAACTATAGGAGTGATTCAACAACAAAATGTCACCCTCAAGCCCTTCTTAATTTGTTCTGAAAACACTGTTATCCTTTTGTCCAGAAGCAGAGAACACAGAAGAACAATATACAATATCTAGGTTTAATAAGCATCCACAGCAATACTTTGCTGTTGTTAGCATACACAGCAGCAAACTACCTCTAACCTAAGCTCTAAGTAAAATAATGAAGACAGGTTACATAAAGATCATCACAAACCCCTCCCATTACACAAAGATCCCTGTATGTTCAACATTTTCACCATGGGATTTGAACCTCCATCAACCAGTTGCACTGCTCTTTATTAGTTCAACTAATCTAGGTGACTGTTAGTGTTTTCTAGGGACCTCTACAAAAGTTTTGAATTCATAAAATGTAACAATCCATAGTCAGAACTAAGGGATTGAAATGTTGAATTCATGAAATCTATAACCTGTTTCAATATCAATAGCAGTGCTTCCTTATAAAAATATATCAACATCTTACATAATTATTTTGCACAATGACTTCAATCCGTCATAAAGCTCATTTATCTGGGCTAATAATTCATTTCAATTTAGGAGACATTCAATTTGAACTGCATTCCTTGCGTTCTTTTTACCATACCCCCCAGTCCATAGTTTCTACAATGCTATTTAACAAAAATCCTAAAAACAAACCCTCTTGTCATATGCTACAGCAATTAATGTTTAACAATGTCCTATCTTGTAAATCCTATCCCACAAATTAATGATATTAAGAGTCATTCCATGTACAGGAATATAAGCAACAACCCAAGGTACACATGATTATGCAACAATTCAATTTGATTTCGATTCTGAAAATTACATGTGTGAATCTATTATTCGAATTCTAGAATCTATGGAAGTCATAACCTTTTACCTGTGAACTGAAACAATACATGAATAGAATGTGCAGTGGGAATGACTGCAGCATCTCCTGCAAAGTAAAACAACATAAAAGTAGAGCAAGCCAAGAAATAGAGAACCTAGTAATAGAGATCCTATATCACAAAGCAACATTGCTAAAAATATCAAAATATTGATATACCCCACAGGCCAATCTGGTCCATAAACAAGAAAAAACAAAATACAATGTTATAGAATGTGCAGAGGGAATTACTACTGCATCTCCAGCAAGGTAAAACATCATACAAGTAAAGCAAGCCATGAATTAGAGAATCTACTAACAGAGATCCTAAATTACAAAGCAACATTGCTAAAAACATCAAAATATTGGTATTCCCCAATGGCCAATCTGGTCTGTAAAGAGGAAAAATCAAAATAGAATGTAAGGGTCGCTTATAAGAAGCACTACTCTACAGTATGCCCCTCAGTGTTACAAAATTTTTGTAAGGGTTTAGACAGCAAAAACACTGTGGGAAGACACAGTGAACAAGAAGGGCATGGATTCTAGATTTGAGGCTTCTCATACACCTGAATCTTATATGATCATTAACCACTAAATAAACCCAGAATATGATATTCATTGCACTGAGAGATAGAAGCGAGGTGCTCAGTAGCTTGGGTGGGTGGGGATCCATCTAATGGCGCATTGGATCTAGATAATGCATATGGTACATTTAATATTTACATTAGCAGAGACCCATTTAAACTAGTGTTTGACCAAGGCTTCTGTGTTAATTTTTCAGAAACATGCTTGTTAGCACCATACTAACCCAGTGCAGAAACCAGAAAACCCAAGACAAACTTCAAACCCTCCAGATGGGTTTCATCGCCAGACAACTTGACCACCATATCAATGCCCTCTTGATAATAGGCTTTATTGTGGACTCACCATTTTCCAACTGAACTGCAAAATTGAAGTATGTTTTCGCAGTAGGAACATCAAATGACAGGAATGCCTTCTCTAGACCCACAAGCAATGCATCAAGAATGTGATCACAAAGTTCTCTTGATTTTGAATCAGATGAAGGTGACACCAGAGCATTGATGAAAGCAATAGCTGAATCTCTTATTGAATTAGAGACTCCTGTTGGCAAATTACCTACAGCTGATTGAGCAGTATATCCTAGCAGCATTTTTTCCAGCCATGAAGCCAAAGAATATGAATCCATCAAATAGAACTTTTCTTGCAAGGTGTGTTTCAAGTTAATATAACTCGGATCACCTGTTAAAAGATGAAAAAACAGCTGTAGCACCTTCGTAAAATGGCATGACTTTCTACAAAATGTGAAACTCGTTTTGACACCAAAGGGACCCACACCATCCACAGAACTACACAGTTGGCAGCAATGGCAACACCTGAAACATGCTCTTCACTTTTATGATATATTAAACTACGCAGATTTAGATGCATCACCTGAGATCAGAAAGCTGAAATGCAACCATTACAAATGGAGAAATTAAAGAACGTGAAATATAAGTTTCCATGAAAACTCAAAATTCTTGACCGACCTCCAGAGCTTTTCATAATTTGTGTACAAAATAAGAAGCAAGATGGAACTTGCAACATCACACTTGAGAGTTGTTCCATTCACGATTCTGTGCACATTTAATGATTGAAGCATAACAATGGATATTCCAGAGATAAAGGACAATCCAAATGCAATTTCGTAGCATGCATTCTCAATTTCACTAAGCGGTCCTCAATACAGGAAAAGTAACTACTGATATATAGCTGACAATCCAAATGCAATTTCGTAGCTTGTATTCTCAATTTCACTAAGCGATCTTCAATACAGGAAAAAGCTAACTACTGATATATAGCTATAAAAGTGTACTCATTGGTTTATTCTGTAAAAATCATGTCATATACAGAGTAACTAGAAATGGAACATACCATTCGGCAAAATGTCTTGCATATCAACAAGCCCTATCTAGCACTGAATATAGGAGAGGCATCTGGAGTTGGATGGGATTTTCTTGTGTACTTTATAAGTAAACCTTCAACAGAAATCCCCGGTACCTACAGATCCCTACAAGATCGAGCTGTGTAACTTTGTTAATTATAGAGTCAGCAGTTGTAGATCGATGTTAACATCCATGCATTGCTTAGGAAGTAATAGAAACATGCTACAATGCAAAAGAGGCCTGCTTTCACCCGTAGATCCTTTCATCTGAAAATAATGTTATTTAAAATGCATCCCTCTTTGAACCTATTATAATATGTCTAGGAGCAAATACAACATTCATCAATTTAAACATATACCGAATGTAGGGCTCCAAATATTCCCACTGCCACTTGGGCCTTTCTCTAAATAGGGCAGCAAAACGCTCTGCAGGAGTGGTAGGCAGAGCCGAGACACTCAATGGGTGAATTCACATATCTACACTGAACTTCTCCAACAAAGCTTCACCCTTGAGTATTTCCATGTGTGCCTGCATTCCAGAAGGCAAATTCTGCATCCACGCTTCCATGAAGTCATCTAATTTCCATCTGCCAGCACTCATGAGCTGCTTTGCATAGTGCAAGCAGACAAGCCTCTCATCCAGACACCAGACTTGGCTCATTTTCTGTTGTTCATCTTCTGTAGACCCAGCTATTGTGTTCCCATAGACGTCCAAGCAATGCATAGCAATTCTTCTGGAATACCCATCTTGCTCCAGCATGGCCAGAATATCTGTAGCTTTCAAGGCATTCGAAGGCCAATCATGCTGAAAACAGCTGAGAATAAGGACATCTAGGAGACAGCCCATGAATTTGCGATCCACAATCCTCCAGTAGCCTTCAATCTCTATGAATTCTAGGCATTTTAGACCTGCTCGCAGTTCCTCTTCGCTTGCTTGGATAATATCTAGCAAATCATCCCACTTGTATAAGCCCTTCAAGCCCCTCGTTTCTATTTCTGCACCCATTTCGTCTTCTTTGTAAGGCCTTTCACTGAGAAAGGACTTGAGCTTTTCCAGCCTCGGAGCAATCTGAACAAGCTCCATGTGTCCAGGGGCCATTTTCATTGCACCAACACTGGGCTTGTCGCCTTCATTCTGTGAGTGGCAATGGTCTTCTTCTATTTCTTCTTTTTGAAGGGAAAAATTTTGAGGGGATATTAGATAAACGGAGCTGGAAGTGGCAACAAACTTGATGGCATACATCTTTGAAGAGGTGCATAGAACAGCTTATTCATCTCGCCTTCCAGATCAATAATGGAAAGCTATTATGTTGTAAACTAATAACACAAAAAACCTTAGTTCACTTTCATCATGTATATTTCCACAGTTCAAATGCACAGGGAGACAAGAAGGAATAAGAAACACAAATGATAAGGAGATAAAGGAGAATGAAAATAAATTTCTTACCATTTCCACATTTACAACCATGGCAGCATCCTCAGAGCGATCCTTTGCTTTGTCAAAGAGAAAAGTAACCCTAGCATCTACCTGCCCATTTCCATGCCATTGTTTTACTTCTACCTCTATTATATCTGTAATAAATCTAAAAAACTCTTCTCCACTTGCCTCAGACCCAAATTTTTGAACCTGGGGGAACAAAACCAACTTTTCATTCAACAACTAGCATTCGTAGAAAGCACCAGATGACAACTGATTTAGCCCTTTAAAATGTGTAACTCCCAAAATTGAATCCTACCCAATGTAAACACTGATAAAATTCAAAAAATGAGAAGTTATTCATCGAGCATAAGACCCATTGTTTGTTAAGAATTGTAGTATTATGTGTATTCCTTGTTCTTTTATGTGTATTCATCTAGCATAAGACCTCCCAAGCCTTTGAGAACATCGCTACCAAAAAAAACATGAAGTCATATTTGATCCCTACGCTCAAAATCTATTGAACCATGAAATCAGGTTTAATCCCTATGCTCAAAATCTATTGAACCATTTAGGTATCTAAATTGAAATCTGTTGAAGCATTTGGATATGTCAATCAAAACCCTTTGGATCATTTCTATTTCGTGGGTGTGTGAATCAAAACCTATTGAGCATTTGGTATGCTAGTAAAACCCATTAAAGCATTCGAGTGTCGTGGTAGAATCCACATTGTGCCCATAGAATAAATAAAATCTTCTATATAAAAAGAGAAAAAAAAAACCCAATAACACCAATGCAGTGGAGTACCAATGTACAATTTTCATTTACCAAATCACTAACCAGAGCCACGGCCGCAACAAGGGAATAAGCAGCACAGAGCACATAATAAATATTGTCCTGCCACTTCAGGGATTCGCCAACTTCATCCCACCAATCTGAGGCCGCCTTTAACTGTAAGAAACCTTCCTGGCAAAAACTATGCCAGAAGAACACATCCCTACCCATGGTTTTCAAATACAAAATTCCTTCTAAAGTTACCAAGCAACTATAGATTTATTCTGAGGGTCAAAATACCTCAAGATGTCCATATTTCTACGGCTATTAGCTTTCAGAGGTTAGTTGCTTGCATCAATGAAGAAAGCATCGAATGAGTCAGTAGTGGGATGAACAGCATTCAAATGGTTGAACTAACGCGCTGTCGCTTAACCGACGGTTATTGGAATAGCTGTCTCTTAAGCGACGTTTGTGGCCACACTTTAAAAAAAATGTATCCTTGTGATTTTTGGTAAGTTTAAAAAGAGAAATCCACGCGCCGTTGGATTTTTTCGTCGGATTTTGGATCAAAATGTAGTAGTGATTGGATAATTAAAAGATAAGTGTCTTACTATGTATGAGATTCCATTGTTATATATGTGTTTATCTTGGTTAATTTACTATTACATGAACATCTAAATTCATGGAATGACATGTCATGTTATGTGTGCATTATTTACCTGAATTTCCTTTAAATTGCTAATGCATGAATATGTCAATCTCGGTGAACATAAATTTGTTTTCCTTTATAACCTAATAATGAAAATGATGAAAATACATTTGAATATAAGTGGTGAGTTGAGATTTATAGAATTTGAGTACCATGTGGTATCCATGGTTGAAATATTTAATTGTGTACGTAACACCCATTATAAAAAAATTTACCACATATACTATAATATATTTCTACCATACAAAAGGTTTTGTTTAATTGGCAATTGGTAATTTTTAAGCATGTTGGTACTATAAACTTAATGAGGACTCATTTTTATTTAGGTTAGGTGAAATTACAAGGGCATCATTTTGTAAGGGGGATGATTGATTTGAATTTCAAGGGATATTATATTCTAAGCTTAGATGTATATATTGTGTATCCATATTTTTATTTTTACTAAATATAAAAGGGAACATGATGGATATATAAAAAGTTGAATTTGTGGATAAGACACGTTAAATAAAAATCGTAGCAACACAGTTAAGGTTGAGAATGAGAGATCATAAATTTGGCGTCATTACATGCAATGGTTTCGTATCAATAATATCCTTCTTCTCTAAAACTCCCTTATTTTTTTGTGTTGTTTTTTGTTTATATGTTTTCTGTCAATAATTATTCTACAAATGTTGTGGCATATTTACATGTTTTGTCCCTTCTAAGCTTGTCATTTATGTTTTCCAGCCTTCCACAATAAACGTCCCTTGATTTTTCTCATAAAGTTTACATTTTGTATGTGCATATAATATATATATGTATGTGTCCATTTCTATGTATGAAATTTTATTTTGTTATGGTTGTATATGACTTTGTTTGGTTGAAGTAAATCCACCCATGGAACTAGTACCCTTCCACATTACCCCCACACTAAAATATTTTTCAATCTAGAAATGATCTTTCTAGGAAATTGCGTTATTAAGTGGGTTTGGTTGAGCGTTTGTAACGAATTTTATGTAAAATCCTAAAATTACAAATCTGATTTCATTATTTTTCATGTATATTTTGCACAACTTTCCAGAAGTCTTCACTTTCATCTATTGGACTTGACCTTGGAACTTAAAATCCATTCGAAGGGCCCTTAAAATCCCCAAATTTTATTTCATCTCGTAAGAAATAGTGTTTCTCTTCGTCCTATGATCTTGAAACCTACTATCTACTTTGGAATTCATTTTGTCTAGCTTTGACCGACCATGCCATATGGTGAACCATGTTCCATAAGAAACCATAAATTAAAATATTCGATTGGGTACATTACATCCATTGTATTTTTTCTTACCACATATGTTGTGGCACATTTGCATGTTTTGTGGGTTGTTCTCTTCTAATATTTGTTTTCCAACCTCCTAGGATAAACATCCCTTGTTTTTTGTGGTGAAGTTTCGCTTTTGTGTGTGAATATAATATATCTTTATATGTATGTATATATGTCCATTTGTACAAATGAATTTTGTTTTTGTTATACTTGTATATGACTTAGTTTGGTTGAAATAAATCCACCCTAATTCCCTGTCACATTATCTCCACACTAAAAAAAATTCAATCTAAAAACAATCATTTAAGAAAATTAAACTGTTTAATAAGTTTGGTTAAACATTGTAACAAACATTATATAAAATTTCAAAATACAAATTTGATTTATGTATTTTTCTTATATATTTTGCTCGACTTTCCATAAATCTAGACTTTCATCATTATTAAGTCACACTTTTGAGCTTTATAATCAGTTCCAAAGCCCCTTAAAATCCACCAAATTGAAAGCATCGCATAAGAAAGTAATTTTCTCCTTCAAATTGTCTTGAAACCTCCTATGTAATCTCGAAGTCCTTTCTTCATATTGTCTTGAAACCTCCTATGTAATCTGGAAGCCTTTGGGTCCATCTTTGACTGGGCATGTCATAAGCTGATCCTCTACCATATCATTATGGCACTGGGCAGTGGTGGTGGGTCCTACCATATGCTAGGGATTATCATTGCAATTAAGATATGTAAATAATAAGGAGTAGTCTAACGGGTCGACGATTTCGCCTGGCGTAGACTACTCCATCTATCCACTCCGTTAACTATCCCGTTCTCCGGAGTTCGGTAAATCCATCCAGCAAAGGGTCCCACATGAATCTTTTTCTAAAATCTATCTATCGATCTATTCCTGCAAAATCAAGAAAATCAAGTTCTATTTTCTACATTCTTCAATGATTTCAGCTCTATCGAAACCTTAACGGAAATGAAAGGAGAGGTATGGATTGCAGTATGGAGCTCTCATTAGGTTTGAGTATTGGTACTGGCCGGACAAACACCAGAGACAAAGATCGCGAGTACGCTTCTCAGAGAAATGTGAATGGGCCTCTTATGCAGTTAGATATGTTTCCATTAGCCCCATTTCTTTTGCCAGGGGAGAAAACCGTATGCCGGATCAGTATATTTCTGCCCTCTTTAACTCTTAATTAGACTACTCCTTTTCTGGTAAGCTTTGGAAGCTTTAATGTCGGCCGATTGTTTGTCCAGTGTGTGTAGAGATTTTCCTAAAAGCTTTTATTGGAAAATTTTCCTCTGTTTTGTGCAGAAATCTGAAATGTTGCTGTTTTTTTCTTCCTAGATTGCTTTAATTTTGCACATTTTAAAGATGTTTGTTGTTGTGCTTGGATATTTTCTAAAGAATATCTCGTATTTATTTTTTGTCATTCTTTTCATCATCATTTAGTGCTTGGAAGGGCAGGGTCGACTCTTCCATTAGTCTTTTCAAATTTTTTCCAAATCCACTTTTCTTCAAAGGCAAAACTATTTCCATTCGATTGGATCATCTTGTCCTGTAACTTTCTTCAGCGTAGATATGAGAGAAATATTCTCTATTATAAAATTCTTGGACACCTCAAACAGGTTGGATTTCTTATACAGTGTGACCGCATATTCGTATTTCTCGTCCCATTTTAGTGGACTTTAGGCGTCCGGGAGCAATATGTCTCGAGTCTGTTCACAAAATTTACGAAAGACCTTCGCATAATCCTTACGAATTTGACACTTTCATACAGTTATGTATACTGAATATATTGCATTTCAAGTGGTCCACAAGTCTTGAATGCTCTTTGATGCGATCTGAAGTTGTTCGGCTCTTCATACCTTTAGGAAAAGTTTTTTGGATTATTTTTCCTCCAATCACGGAAAATATTTGGTAATTGAAGTCGTGCATTGCTGTGACTTGATTTATCACTGACTTAAATGTCTTGCTCTTCATGCAAATGATAGTAATTTTCTTCTTCATTCAAGATCTGATGACTGATTATATGAACGCCCAGGCAGAGTGACTGGCATGGACGGCATTTTAGGGAATTTTTTTCCCGCGGTCGCGTGTAAGGAGCATGAAGCTAAGGAAAATGCATATTGCAAGTACGACAATCAAGGATTACAGCGATTTACTTCATCTCTGTATCTAGCCGGTCTCGTAGCTACATTTTTTGCGTCATATACTACGAGAAAATTTGGCGAGAGACCGACCATGCTTATCGCCGGTATATTCTTTCTTGCTGGAGTCATCTTGAATGCTGCAGCACAGGATCTTCTCATGCTCATCATCGAAAGAATATTACTAGCATGTGGAGTAGGATTCACTAATCAGGTCTGTATAGAGACAATTCATATTCGTCAGTAGGCAGAATATTTGACTTAAATCAGGGATTCAAATAGTTTAGAGATAAATCGCCTCTGCTCATTCCCTCCAGGCAAAAATCACTTTTAATAGTTCACTTGTTTTGATCGTGATATTCTTGCATTTACTGGATTTGTTTGAATATAGCTCTGTAAATTTCTGACACGCCTTCAATACAACAAACTTTTCTTATAATGGAATTCTTAAAGCTTCTTTAAAAATTCATAATCAAACTCGTTTGCTTTAAAACTTATTGTCTATACATAATTGCTTCTAATTGTCCTGTAAATCTCTTTAGCTGCCTTATACTTTGTATGCCTTCATTTCAGAGAAATATTAGACTTAGCATTGTTTTTCTCTATCAATCTTATTGGAACACTGATGTAATGAACATGCCTTTGTTTTTCTGTAACTACAGGTGGTTTCTCTTTTCCTGTCAAAAATAGCACCGGCTAGAATTGGAGGGGCTCTAAACATCCTCTTCCAGCTGAACATTACAATAGGCATTCTGTTCGCAAATATAGTGAACTATTTTATAGCTAAGATCAAGCAAGCCATGGGGATGGAGGATTTCGTTGGGCTTGGCAGGGGCCCCTGCAATTCTGCTAACTCTCGGGTTTATATTTTTGGTACAGAAACCCAACAGTCTGATTGAAAGAGGACACATGGAAGATGGAAAGCAAGTATTGAGAAAAATTAGGGGAACCAATAACATGGATGCAGAGTTCAATGAATTAGTTCAGGCTAGTAGAATAGCTCCCCAAGTTAAGCATCCATTTTGAAACCTTATGAAATGCAGAAATAGACGTCAGCTTATCATAACAATTTGTCTGCAGATCTTCGAGTAGTTGACTGGTATCAATGCCATTATGTTTTATGCTCCCATGCTGTTCCATACATTAGGATTCAAGAGCGATGCTTCACTTTACTCTGCGGTTATTACTGGTGCATTCAATGTCATATCTACTATTATCTCCATCTACACGGTTGATAAACTTGGTCGAAGAGTGCTTCTTCTCGAAGCAGGAGTACAGATGTCCATTGCACAGGTTAGCCCAATTTTTGAACTTCTTCTCTCATTTCCATTTAACTGCTCTGTTTATCCTAGTGAGTTGTTCATTTCAATGTTGGAATCATGAATATTGTGTGAAATTGGAGGTAGTTATTGGAATCCTTTTGGCTACGGGGTTGAAGGATGGCCAACAGCTTTCTCACCCTATAGCTATCGTAATCGTGTTGATGGTGTGTATTTTTGTGTCAGCCTTTGCATGGTCATGGGGACCTCTAGTATGGCTGATTCCGAGCGAAACCTTTCCCCTCGAAACAAGATCTACTGGACAGAGCGTGACCGTGTGCATCAATCTCCTCTTCACTTTTGGTGTTGCAGAGGCATTTCTGTCAATGCTTTGCCATTTCAAATACAGAATCTTTTTCTTCTTTGCTAGCTAGGTGCTAATTATGTCCGTATTTGTGTTGTTTCTCCTTCCGGAGACGAAGAATGTGCTGATCGAAGAAATGATGGACAGAGTGTGGGAAAAGCATTGATTGTGGAAGAGTTTTGTCATAGACGCCGACCTCATTGATGATGACGAAGATGTTAATTCCAAACAAGAAAATGGAAGAGCACATGGCAACGGATACCATAATTGTCGGTTGTGATCTCCTTTCTCCTCCATTGCATTCCATTGAGGGAAATATGAGTGTACTTTCAGCGGATGGCCATGTCAATAATAATATTGATAATAACAGTAGCACTTCCCCGTTTATCTCTAAAAGATGATCATGATCACATCATTATTCGAAATAACCGAAAAAGAAAACCTACCTAACATGTCAATTATAAAAGTGAATCCATGCTATGAAGATGAACGATTAGTCTAATTAAGAGTTAAAAGAGGGCAGAAATACACTCATCCGGCCTAAGGTTTTCTCCCCTGGAGGAAGAAATGGGGCTAATGGAAACATATCTAACTGCAGAGGAGGCCCATTCACATTTCTCTCAGAAGCGTACTCGCTATCTTTGTCTCTTTGTCTATGGTGTTTGTCCGCCCAGTACCAATACTCAAACCTAATGAGAGCTCCATACTGCAATCCATACCCCCTTCTTTAGTTTCCGTTAAGGTTTAGACAGAGTTGAAATGATTGAAGAATGTAGAAAATACAACTTGATTTTCTTGATTTTGCAGGAATAGATCGATAGCTTTTAGAAAAATGTTCATGTGGGACTTTGGCTGGATGGATTTACTCGACGGATTTACTGGACTCCAGAAAACGGGATAGTTAACCGAGTGGATAGACGGAGTAATCTAACGCCGGGCGAAATTGTCGAACCATTAGACTACTCCTAAATAATAATAGCCAGGGGTTTTCTGCGGTATTCTGCAAGATAGCATTCTTGCCGTAATGTTGCCGTAATGTGGGAGAGATGTTTTCTGTGGTATTCTGCAAGATAGCATTTTTGCCGTCATGTGGGAGAGGGGTTTTCTGCCGTATTCTGCAATCTGCAAGATAGCATTCCTGCGAACCGGTTAGATCTATTTGTCATTTTATTCTTTTCTATCATTCATTCTTCCTTTCTCCAAACGCATTGATAGGAGCAATGGAGAAACAGGTGTTCCAATTTGGACATCAGGAAACTGCCGACATCAAATTACAGATTGTGAGTAAAGACGGAGATGAAGAAAACCCTATTTACCTTCATTCTCACATTCTCAAAAAATCTGAATTTTATGAAGCCTGTCTTTCTGATCGCTGGTCTTTGCCAGATGAGCGCCCTCTTGAACTGAAGGTAAGAGCTTCTATTGATCCAGCGATTTATGTTAAATGTTTTCAGCTAATGTATTCTTGTGAAGCACAAGAGCGCTTCCATTTCTCCGGTGTTGTGGACGAAGCCCTGGCTATTCTACCCGTTGTTTCTGAAATGTTGTTTCACGAGGGCATACAGAAATGCATGGAATATTTGGATGCTGTTCGTTGGAGTCAAGAGCAAGAAACCACACTTTGAGCGATGCTATCCTCTCTGCAGATAAACATTTTGCCGGATCTAGCAGCCAGGCTCACCCTTGGTATTAATAGCGGAGATTTAGAGATGCTGAAGCAGAGTTTAAAAGACATGTTGTCTGCGATTACTATGATTCCACGTAGATTAAAATCAAAACTAGATCGCACAGAAGTGGAGCAATATATCGTCGGAGACTTTGAGGCCGCAAATACATACTCAGCCAAGGGTGTTTCAGATACCTGTAGATCTGCACTGTTGGAAGAGTTTCGTTCCACGGCATTCCGAATTACATTCTTTGAGTCTGCTATGCTGCGCATTCAATATTTAATAAGTGCATCGTTGTGGTCTTTTCTATTATGGCTGTTTGATCTCATAAGACGTTGTGATTGGACACTCTACGAAACGTGTATTGAACTCTTTTGCCTGGATCCTCGCCTTTCTAGTTCAGTAAGTCAAGTTGGTGTCGTAGAAAAATTATGTATTTTGCTTAATCTGATTTTGAATCCAATGGCGAACGCAGAGATAATTTCTCCTCACTCATTTAGGGTTTCCTTGGTAACCAACTGGCTTGGTGAGATGGTGAGGCTGGCTGTTTGCCTGGGTAGTGCGGAGGCATTTGAGGCTTTAGAGAGAGGGCTTATCCATGTGGCCGACACCCTTCCACTAGGTCATCAAGAAAACATTTACAACATTTGGAAAGACGTTTATATAAAGCTAGAATTGGACTATAATAATGCGATGAGGTGGTGGGCTGGAAAAGTCCAGGATGCCATCAACCATGATAAGATCATTTGATCTAACCCCTTGTTATTTTTTATTTTCTTATGATTCTTCATATTTATCTTAATGGCTGGGTGAAATGGTGAGGCTGGCTGTTTGCCTGGCTAGTGCTGCGAAATTTGAGGCTTTGGAGAGAGGGCTTATCGATCCGGCCGACACCCTCGGTCATCAGAGAACATTTAATCGGATCGTGAATCCAATGGCGAAGGCAGAGATAATTACTCGTCACTCATTTAGGGTTTCTTTCCTAACCAAATGGCTGGGTGAAATGGTGAGGCTGGCTGTGAAATGGAGAGAGGGGTTTTCGATCTGGCCGACACCCTCGGTCACCAGAGAACATTTAATCGGATCGTGAATCCAATGGCGAAGGCAGAGATAATTACTCGTCACTCATTTAGGGTTTCTTTCCTAACCAAATGGCTGGGTGAAATGGTGAGGCTGGCTGTGAAATGGAGAGAGGGGTTTTCGATCTGGCCGACACCCTTCCACTCGGTCATCAGAAAAACATTTACAACATTTGGAAAGACGTTTACATAAAGGTAGAATTGGACTATAGTAATGCGATGAGGTGGCGGGCTGGAAAAGGCGAGAAAGCATGGTGAAATATCTGGATATCATTAAGCAAGATAATATCATTTGATCTATCACTATGTTATTCTTTATTTGTTTGTTTGTTATTGTTTATTTAGTTTATTCTTTCTTTGTTAGTTAGTGTTTATTTAGTTTGTTTATTTAATTTTAAAATGTTAATTTTGTTAAGTTTATAAAGTTTTGATAAAGATTATTTTGTATTTTTATATAATAAGTGATTTTATTTGAGATTTTGAAGTGCATAAGTATTTATGCTTTCTCTACATTGCTTTGAATTTATGGCAGTGGTTATAACTTCAAAATATTTACAATTATTAAAAAAAAATATAAAGTATAATTGATCCTTCGATAAGTGTTAGGTGATACATGGATAATTTGCATTTTGTGAGAGATAACTCATTTAACTAAAATAAGGCTAGAACAAGTAACTAATAACTTTGATAATTTATTAGTCACACTTGTGAAATATTGGTGTTCACTAGCCACAAGTTCATGGTTGTGTTAGTATCTTAGAATTTTTGGGTGGAATACCCTATATAATTTTTTTGTGGAAGGAATTTGAAATTCTAAATAAACATTTCTAAAAAAAGAATCTAAAAAGTAACTTGTTCTTATGAAAAGATAACCAAGAGCTCATGGTACATAACTAGAAGAATGTGAAAAATGGATAACCCTTAGTTTATGCATGAATAGATAAATGAAGGATGGATCACATATACTTTCATGGTACTTAATTTGGTGTCTATAAGCTGCATCAACCATAAATTAGGTGATTATGCTAATTAATATTATTAACTTGAATATTTCTTAATTTAATAATTATATTTAGTTTATTTCTTAAAATTTAATAGTTTGTATTGAAAACTTTTAATAAAACTATTTTGCATTTTAAATAACTAATGTATAATATTATTAATTTGATCATTTTTTTTAATTTAATAATTATGCTTAATTTATTTTGTTTATCTTAAATAGTTTAGATTGATAAAGTTCTAATATGACAAAGTTTAAATTTGAGTAGATTTAAATATTGATGTTAATAATGATTATGAGTAAAATTAATTTTATTTATATGATGTAAAAATAGTAGAAATTTTTATTTTTATAGTTTCACTAATTAATAAGAAGTAACCATTCTGTATGATGGTTTTTTAGTTTAATTTAGTTATTTCACAATAATTTATTATTTATTCATTTTATAAAGTATATAAGGTATTTGGGTTGTATTGAATTATGTTTTTATGTAAGGGATAGTTGGTAAGCATTCATTTATTGTAATTGATGTATTTGTAATAGTAAACCTGTTTAACAAATTAAACTAAACATTAATGCTGAATTAAAAGTTTAAATTTATTAAAATATAAATATTATGATAATTAATATTTATAAGTAAATTCCAAGTAGACCACTACATGGGACTCTTACAATTTCCACCCTACATGATGTGTGAATATTTGAAAGATTTTATGATTACCATTATTATAAAGATTGACCTCAACCTATTTGGTTCATTCCATTTTAGGAAACAAGAGAAATTATTTGGATTTATATAAAAATTGATTCTTATCATTGAAAACATGAGAAAGATGGGTAGCTATGTTACTATAAGTTTGACAAGTTAGAATGTTATGAAGAGTAGAATTTTTGCAAAGATTTGGAGACTACGATGGAATGTGGATGTACCCAGGTCACTCTAAAAGAAAGCTAGATTTTTCCTCCATGCCCATAGACTCACAAAGTTGGCCAAACCTTTCTTCCCATGGTGTTTTAGGAATTTCCTATCACATATTATATATAATTGAAAAGTAATAAAATTTATGTATTTTTATATAAAACTAATATTATTTTTAGTATTGATTTATTGCGCTCAAAGGGACTTTATAGTCCAGTATAAGGGAGATGTTGTAACGTTCATCATGTAACGTTCCTCTTGTAAATGTCGACTATAAATAATATTGTTGATTTTGATGGAGATTTCGTAATGAGTATGAGGGAGATGTTGTAACGTTACTTTTTACTTGTCGGTTATGATGTAGATGTTGTAAAGTTACTTTTTACTTCTAAAAAGTAAAATGTAATAAATATATTTTGTGGGCCATCAATTAAAATTAAAATACTTAAAATTAAAATTAAAATAGCATGTATTTTGAAAAATATGTTAGAAATCAATGGCTATATAAACACCAAGTGATAATACAAAAAACTACATAAAAATTTATAAAACATGACAAAGAGAAGAGAATGCCCATTAATAAAAATAATAATCTCATTTGGACCTAACTATGTAATAAATATTATGTCATCCATGAATAAAAATACTAATCTCAATTTAAATTTAGCTCCTCGCGATCTCTAGGATTAATGCAAAAGCATGTCCCGAGTTTTAATTGCAAAACCATACATGAGTTTTAAGGTTGTTTTTTTTTAGACCAAGCATTTAAGATATGCCTAGTTAAATAGCCTTAAATAAATCCTTTGATACCAAGCATTTAAAATATGTCTTGGTTGATAATGATGATGATGGTTAACGTCCACTACGAGACTTTGGTCTATCGTACCTAAAGAAACCAATTAATTAGTTTGTTTTAGAATTGTATTTTTATGCTCAAAGAGCTAGGTGAGAATCCTCCCAAGCTCACTATAATTTTGACAAGTTAAAAAGCTATGAAGGTCTGCATTGCAAGAAAGATTATGAAAATGAGATCTAATGTGGGTGTACGCAGGTAACTCTAAGAGAAAGTGATTTTCATCTTCAATGTTCCTTTTCTCAGAGAGATGTAGATCCTTTCCACCCATGGTGTTTTAGGAAGAGTCCGACGACCAGTTTCACTATGGAGCTCATGGGAGTTCGTTCTTATCTTGGCTATATTAGTTTTTTTCTTTGAACTGGTTAAAATAGAGAAATACTTTTGATATTATAGAGTAGGGTTCATGATCTCCTTCTAATATCTTAATTTTCTTTTAGCCTCTAAATATTTATCACACCACAGTTTCTCTTAAACTCAGAAGTAACAATATTTTTGATGTTAAATATCGTTAAATAGCTCTTTTGATAGTGGCTGATATGAAATCCCAAAGGAGTAACGTAGCAGAGAATTCCAAGCTCCATTACACCCAGAACTCCACAAGTGTGAAGATATATGGTGGTAATAAATGGATGCATGTATTTCGGGTGGTAATAAATGATCAAATGGACTTCTTCTTGGCGATTCTCACGGGGACGTCACCTAGGGACCAATATGATATCACGTCCATTCATATTGGGGGGGTTGAAATTAAAAAATTAAAAATCAATATATCGGGGGTATATTAGGGGCAACTAGGGTTTTTTCTTTACTATTTAAATATCCATTATGTTGGGGTCAACATTTTTTCCTGAGCTGCTCACGAGTCCTCCAACCCTTGCCTGCTAGGTGCCTGTGAGCTCCTTTGCTTGTGGTCTGAGTGCACCTGCACCAAGCAGGGGTTTAGGGCATTTTTTCCATCATGTGGCTAGATAATAGGGCATTTTTTCAAATCCCTGCAGTGTTTTCTGGAAAACGAGAGCGTTTTACTCGGGTTTTCTGTGGGTTTTCTCCACATTTTGTCCATCATGTTTGCTGGATAATAGGGCATTTTTTCCAGTAGCATTGCAGTGGTAGCAGTGTTTTCTGGAAAATGCGGGCGTTTATTCACTGTTTTGTGGTCGTGGGTTTGTGGTGGGTTTCTCTGGTGCTGGAGGAGGCACATTGGAGAGCCATTGCATATCATTCTTAGAAGTACCCTGTAGTGTGTTTAATCTTTGATGAAAAATGTCTGTACTTCTTTTTGTGAGATAGCAGAGAGAGTTGCTTACCCATCAATAGTTCAGGCGCTTTTCCTGCCTGGCGTCAGTAAGTAGTCTCCTTTCTTTTAGTGTGCTTCCAGCTTCCCGATCTTTCTTTATTCACCAAACCAGTAGATCAGGCGCTTGTGATTTATAGTATTAGTAGCCTGCGATTGAAAGTCTTGTTCTTTTTTAGAAACGAGATCATATGGAACACTCTACTAATGGAACATAAAAGTGGCTACCCACCCAAGCATATCTGCATTGCAATGCAAAGGTATAACCACCACCCACCCAACCATCGTGCAAGGTATTTTGCAACTTAAAGATCCATTATCATATTTCAACAATTTGATTTGTTTGCCACTTTCTTTTTCAACCAATGCTTTAAACTTCTTGAAGATACGAAATGCTTTAGATTTATGCTTCAAGAGATAGATCCAAGTATTTCGAGTATAGTAATCAATAAAAGTTAAAAAGTACATAATTCCACCCAATGAAAGTGTCTGCATAGGTCCGCATAGGTCTGAATGTACAATCTCCAATGGTAAGATCCACACACAACTTTCTCTATGATGCTTTGCAAGAATGCAACTCTAACACATGCTTGTTGACTACTCATTGACTTGGCAGTCCTTTTACCATCTTTTTAAAAAAAAATGTAGATTCAATCCTCCAAAGTACAAGTGCCCATATATCAAATACCAAAGCCAAGACTAATCTTGACTCTTAGCTTTGTAGGCCATTGCATAATCATGTGCATTACTCCTTAATGTCAGTGGATACATCCTTTTTTTTGTCCTCTCTACTTTTTCTATTAGATATCTGCTGCATGAATTATCTACAAATCTACAAACATTCCTCTTGAACGTGACTACATAGTATTTATCAACTAGTTGTCCAACACTCAACAAGTTACATTTCAAACAAGGAACATAATAAACATGGAATCCACTGTTATTCTTTCATCATTTATATCATATACAACTATAACTCTTTTATCATTCACTCAGACCTTACAAGCATTACGCAGCTTAACTTAAGATTGAATTGGTTTATCCATTTTTGTGAATAGCTCCTTTTTCTAGTCATGTGATTATTGCAATTATACTCCACAAACTAGACAGCTCTTGAATTTTCCTGAGCTACATTACATATAAGCAATAATGGATTTTCATTCTCTTCAATCTCCTCAATTAAATTTCAGACTATTTTTCAGCATTTGCTTGCTTCTTACATTTACTGGCAAAATGACCAAATTTCCTACAATAATAACATTGCACCTTGAAGTTATCATACCTCTAAGTGTTGTTTTGTTGTCAAATTCTAATGCTACTACCCGTTAAGCTATTAGGGTTTCGTTGAAGTCCTGTTTCTTCCTCATCTTTTCCATGATCATTTGATCTTCTACCTCTGCTTCTACTTCTTCTTTCTCTGCTCTTCCTTGTGTTTTTCTTCCTCTGCTATTCCTTGTGCTCTCCATGATCATTTGATATGCTACCTCTGCTTCTTCCTTTGCTCCTTGAAAGTGATTCCTGAGATTTAACTGGATTCTCTAGGCTATTATCTTCATATCTATTCATCCTGGATTTATGAGAAACCAGAGTACTGTCAACTGATAAACTTGCATTTGATTGGTATCCATAGTTTCTTCGACTATGACTGCTACTGCAAGTTCAAATAGGAGTTGTAGGCTCTTGAGAACCTTCTCAATTACTCTCTAATCTGTGATATCTTCACCATACACTATTAGTTGATTTACGAGACTAGTCAGTTGAGTCATGAACTAATTTACAGTTTGAGGTTCTTTCATCTTTAGACCTCCAAACTCTCTTCTTAATAACTGCAGCTTGACAGTCCTCACCTTTACTGTACCATAATAAGTTTCCTCTAAGATGTGTCTTGTTATATTGGAGTACAATGCCAATGATATTTTGGGTGCTTTCATATGTTCCCTATTTGATGAGGCAAAGTGATTTGAATCATTTTTCTTGTTTTCTCTTAGCAAATATTTCTTTTTGCATTTTTTAGAGTCAACTCAGTTAGCTCAGCTACCTAGTCAACTGGCTCTCGATACCCATTTACAATAAAGTTCTAGACATTGTGAGAACACAATCAATGGATGAAGAAGTAGACTCTAGTATAACAAATCCTTAGAATGTGTTGGGACTGACAATCAATGGATGAAGAAGTAGACTCTAGTATAACAAATCCTGTAGTAGCTTTATTATTCCCAATGTGCCCAATGGAAGTATGTAAGAACAATATAAGAGTGAAGATTTTACCACATTGATATTTCAATTTATGGCAGCCTAGAAACTATTGGTTACACTCTTCCCATGAATCATTTCATCTATCGCAGCAAAATCTTGAACTTCTTCTCCACATGAAGACCCATGACTATATAATGTCAGCGGGCATTAACAATATTGATGTGGGTGCTGTATATACAAATTGACTTAATGCTTCTGGTGTTGAATAGTACATTTTCTATTGTGAAAATGACTATGTTCCTTCATATTTTTAGAGATGGAATTTTACAATAAATCAGAAGTTTTTCCATAGAGAATATTAAATTACTTTGAATAAAAAAATATGATAGCTATTTTAAGTTTTTTGAATATTCTTTTAGAAATGAAGTAGCTACAAATGATTCAACATAGAGAGGACTGACGTAGCATTCTTTTAGTGCAATTGTTTATACCTTAACTTCATATGCAATTGAAAAAACTTTTCCTATCTTTTTCAAAGCTGCTAATTGTTGGTTGTAAAATGGCCATGTGATATTGTTTTACCTCCTAATCATACTACAAAATTATTGTAGACTAGTCGTATAGTTGTTGATGACATGGCTTGTAGAAGCCTTTGTTCATTGTTCAGTTTCACTGTTTTGATATTTCTATTTCATGACTGAAAAATGCCATTAGGCAAATTTTGAATGTAGTTTGACAATGTTGAAAGGACTCAGACATGGTTTCATTCTCTTATTGTTGCATTTCCTAATAATCCAGACAAAAGTAATGCTCTTCCTTTATTGTTGTGAAAGAGACCACAATCTATTTATAAAAGTAGTCATATTAGAAGTTTGAAAAATAATGCCCTAGGGTGTTTTTATTGTTCAATATGATGTAGTTTTTGGTGTCAACTGCTTTAGCATTACCTGCAGTTTTTTGGTAAATGGTTTTAGTTGTCAGGTCCATTACGTTTACGAAATCATGCTTGAAAATCAAAGATTCTTACAAACTAAAGTTAGTAGGATTATTCACACCCTGGATTACAAAGCCCTTAGCATTTGTATGTGATATTTTGCAGTGATTTTTAAGGGTCAAAGGTCAATGTGGGCAGAAGATTTCTTCTAGGAAAATACATAATCCTTACGCTTCTTTTCAATCACTAATATACACACATGCATATGCATATTTGTGAAAAATAGGGTCGAACCGGAGATTCATTGCCTGTTCTTGGCCACATTTCTCGAGTACCAAGAGATTTGCTAGGATTGTATAAGGCTGACCTCATATGACAGTTGCTTCTACCTAGTTTGGCTATGTTTTTAAATTTTTCTGTACAAGGTTTAGACAATCTATGCTGTAATTATGTACAAGGTTTATACAATCTATGTTGTAAAGTGAATGATATTTAAAAAGTTCTTCATAATTCAGTATTTAATGTTGCTGCTTTTGCCATATGAACTATTACAACTAATAAAAGTATCAATCTTAAACTCAGAGGGCAATTAAAACAATCATAAATATTTTTGTTTTATATGAATGTTTATTCAGATAACTATTTAATTTCTGACATGTATGTAGCTTGTTATATAAACTTTCAATAGACATGTGATAAACTATTCTCAATTATCAATATAAAATCATAATGTATTTTGTATTAAAGTGCTTCGAGGCTTTTTACAAAAATAAAAAGCTCATTACACAAAAATTCTCCATATAAATAGCCTGTCATTTGTCCTTTCACCTGAAAGTACCTCCTTTTAACTTCTTCACTATCATCTACAAACATTATCATCACATCTACTGTTTTGTTTGCTAGTTCAACTCCTTATAAACTTCCTTTTAAAATTTTTGCTGCCATTGGACAGCCATAAATTCTTAATTTCTGAAGTGTTTTCAAATGCAAATAACTAGATGGTAATGTCCTCAATGCTCCGCATTCCATCACAATAAACATTTGAAGTGAAACCATAGCTCATTCCTCTACCTTTGGTAATTCCACTAAGTTATCTAACCCAACAATGGAAAATATTTCCAACAAAGAAAATGCCCCTATTTCTCCAAATTCTTCAGGAAATTTCTTTAAGTGAGTACATCTTATTATCCTTAATTGTTTTATACTTTTCAACTTGTGTAAATGTGGAAGTTCTTCCAACATACTACAATCAATTAATTCAAGGTTGCTCATATTGTGAAAATTACAAAAATTACTCTCCAATTTGACCAAATGAGGACATTCTAGTACTATCCTTCTCAATTTCAACATGTTACTTATGTCAAGAGGTAGACTTTCCATGTTTGTGAGTGCTATCTGCATAGTGTCCATTAGAATAATGCTCTTTAATGTGCCCTCTTTGATAATATCTCCATTTTTTGTGAGTGATAACATTTTGAGTTGATGTAGAGTGGCCAAATCGTTAATGGATGCCACTCTTTTGTATCTCTTATGCTCGCCTGCGCTGCCTCTTGTCCATAGAGCGATGCATCCCAACATCAACAAATACTACAAAGAGGTGAGGCGGGTGATGCTGGTGGGTAAATATTGCAGATCTTTACAACAGGTAATGTCTAAATACCTTAATGATGTCAACTTATGAAGACCATATGGTACACACTTTTTGGTTTTAGTTTTGAAGTCTGGATCAAGCAAACAGTATTTGTATATTGATAAGTTTAGGTAAACGCTCTCTTGTCCTTACTAGTTCACAATTAGTTATTTTACATTTATTAGTACAAAAGTACAAGAAATAGTTGCCACTAAAATTACTGGACCTTTCTAAAGTTGCCTAATGCTGCAAATTAAATTTAATGGAGTCAGTGAATTTTCCATGTGACAAGAGAAATGCTGAAGCTCTTGGTAGTTGAAACAATCTTTTTGTAGGAAGGACAGACTGAAAATTTATGCTTTAGGAATATAGGAGAAGATACTGCTACCTGCTGAAAATGGATACGGTGTAATGAGTCAGTAAGTCCTTTTTTCTGTTAAATTTCAGTCTTTTCAATGTTACTTCTAGTTGGGTGTACCCTGTTATGGTCAGTTTTAGATGACTGAGAGATTAGGTGTGAATGTCCTCACTCTTGCTTTTTAGGTTTCTTGATAGAGCAGGGCGTTTTCTCCAGCAGGCCCTTTCAGGTTTCTTGACAGAGCAGGGCGTTTCTTCCAATTCCAGGCCCTCTCTGAAATGTAATGGGTGTGGAATGGCAGGTTTCAGGAGGCAATTTGCCAATTACTTAACAAGGTTGCATCTTCTGCCCATGCAAAGAAGATGGTATTCTTTAACAAACTGAAAAGGTATTCCTCGAATAGAATGAGAAAATGAAATGAAGCTTATAGGCCACTCTTGTATATTCTTTGCCATTGGTATCATGGCAAGTGAAATTAATTTTGTGATTGATTGTAGGCTTGGAAGAGGAGCTATGTTTGACTTTAGATAATAAGGCTGTACAAGAATATGTACAGGTGGAGAGAAATTCATTGTAGTTTTGGGATGTGACTGGGTATAAGTGTTTTGAGATGCACATCTTGAATACCAAGCAGAGTAGATAATTCTTTGGAAGATATTTTCAATATTTTGTCTTGGGTTTTATTACTTTAATTCCACAAGAGTCCATCTAAATGTCTTTCATTGTATATATTACAGCTTCCAATTTTAGATCAATTTTTTTTTAATACTTCATTTATTTTTCCTGCTTGTAGCATCACTCTTCAACTTGCTATGATGACTCCACTATCCAGGTACTACTCTTGGATCACGTTTTACTGTGATCCCAATTTATTAAGAGACAACTGGATGGATTCTGGGGTTCTCATATATATGATCAAGAACAATCTTTATATGATAAGAAACATGAAGAATCAGCTTATCAAATCTTTAGATCTTCCATTTTAATGGAGGATATATCCTATGTTTTTCATGAGTTAAACATGGTGCATCCCTAATGTTTTTAATTGTTTAATGGATATGCCCGTTCTGGTCTAATGATTTGTCTTGTATTTTAGATGTTTTAGCAAAATGATTATGGAACTTTCTGATATCACATTGTTTCTTCGTTAAGTACAAGAACAAATCATTTCCTATTGCGACAGGGGTCATGTAAGCATCTCACCCACCTCTTTCTTTGTGCTACAAGTACATATATAAAAATACCAGGTTTGTTCATGTACTGAATTTCCCTTGAGGACTATTTGAATCTCGTCTACTATTGCTGCTTAGTTTTGGACCCTTTGAGCAATTGTTTATTTTTTCACCACAAAGTCTCATTAGTGGATTACTGATTCCTCCACAATTCTTCATAGAAACTTGTTGATTTGTCTTTGTTGACAGAGAACCTATGACTACCTTGCCAGAAGACTAAGAAAAACCATCTAAGAGATTCTGGCAGTGATGCATACAGGTTTGGAGATGGAAAAGATGGTTTGATTGCAGCATTGACTCTGACACATGCCACTTAGAATAATGCAGATCCTTTCCTCCAAGGAGCTTATGTAATTGTGATTCAGGTCATCTTGTTAGAAGTGTTCCCAGACAAAAACATCTCTGGTTTTTGTTGTTTATTTAAAGTATATTAAAATTGCTTGGCTTTTAGCATTACATCTAACCATTTTAATCATAAACCTTTTTTCAGACATATTATTTGTTCAATGCTTGAGCATGGATAGGGGGGTTCTAGTTGGTGTTCCATGCCTATGGGAATGACTATTATCTTTATTTAAGGTACAAAATACACTTTCCATTGATTTTATTGTTAATTAGCAATCCTCTAGTACACTCCACTACTAAAGAAGGATATTTTGTAATCACAGGCCTAGTGGCATAACTAGAGACAAATGCCAACTTGATGAAACCTAGGAAAGGCTAGTTGGTGGGAGCTATCTTCAATCAAGATTAGTCAAGTTATTGTAGTTTTTGCTACAATAATGGGGAAAGATTTAGAGAGGTTGAAGTGTATGCCCTCATAATTGGATAAAACTATTCATAGATGACAGAATTTAGAACTTGTGAGTCCAAAGTGATTGGATGCTGGTTGTAAGGCTAGCAAGAGGGAAAATGGAGAAATTGCAAGAGAAGTAAATGACCTCTTAATCGAGGCAAAATAAATCACTAAGTTGTTTGAAGAATAATGTAGGAACATGCCCCTTAAACCATATTTACTAAGTTCAAATTTGAATTTAAATATGGATAGGTATGATATGGAAAAAATGTGTAAAAAATCTAGCATGGAATTTTTTGGAGTATTCATCTAAATAATACAAATACATTTTTGGTGAATTTCAGCCATAAAATTCAAAGTCAGTCTGGTTCAATTTGGTCAAAAACTCATTGACTTCACTGAATTGTAACTGAGGTGAATAATTTTGCTGATTGGAATTGACCTGAACCTCCAGTTTGGATGAATTTGCTAACTATGCTTAAAACCATGCCAAGTTGGTCGATATGTTGACATTAATGTTTAGTTGTAGACAACTTAAGAGTGTGAGTCATATTAGAATGTTGTTAAAACTAGTAAACCCTATGACATGGGAGAATAACAAAGCCATGGATCTAAGACTATGCAAAATAGAATACGAGTGAATGAAGAGAATCGAGTAGAACATATGGATAGGACATCATTAGAGTATATTGTAAGGGAAGGTGTTGTATGTAAGAGATTTAAGGAACCTCTCAAGGTATATTCCATGGCACTTGGTGTAGAGGAATCTAACTAAATATGGAAAACTGGCAGAAAATCCAAAGACAAGTGAATTTTATAAACACATGTACTCTATGTAATTAATTCATGGCCCTTTTATGAATTAGAGTGCTAGTTACTTGAATATCTTTTATGCTTTGTTGATATTGTGTGACATGGTTATGCATAAGTTATATTAGAGCCATGGAGATGTGTGAGTGAGCAAGTTTGACATGCTCCTATTTGTTTATGTTGTTTTTTATAGCTGTTGTGTAAAGCTAAGTGAAGGGCTTCTTGAGGCTAAGGGAAGCCATGTGAACTGAACCATGAGAACATGTCAGCATATGAATTAGTGAGCACGAGAATAGAGCCTTGCTGAAAATGAGTGAGGTGAGATTTGGATATGAAGTCTGCTTGAGTGAGTGAGTAAGTTTGACATGCTCCTGTTTGTGTATGTTGTTTTAGCAACTGTTGTGAGAAGCTCAGTGAAGGGATTCTTCAGGATATGTGAATCCATGGGAGCTAAACCATGAAAGTATGAGAGTCATGAGAACATATAAATTAGTGAACATGAGAATGGAACTTTGTTGAAAACGAGTGAGGTGAGATCTGTATATGGAGTCTACTTGAATGATGTTCTATTTGCATAAGAACTAAGTTTTGAAGAATGATTATGTAGGATTGAGATGCTCGTTAGGTTGTGAGGATTCTTGGCCTTTGTGAGAGAGAACTTGAATGCACATGGTGAAGTATTTATGAGGGTAGAGCTATGGTAGTTTTGAGAGCATTTTGAATAAATCTTTTTGGGTGTGTTATTCTTTCCTAAAAAATTGCAATTGTTCTCTACTTGTGGAGCTTATGAGCCCTTGGAATATTGAAAGTTGTCTTAAAATTACTTGCAAAGTGAGGAAGCTTTGGTTCAACTGTGAAAGAAGTAGAGCTAGGCTCTCCACTTAAGATTGTCTCTCTATGTAATATAAATGTTCAACTAATGCTAGTCAAAGTACTAAGAAATCTATGAGAGTATTATGTATACAAACTAGATTTTTAAAGCTATTTTGAGAAAAGTTGTTGAAGCTCTGAAACAAAGGAGCACTAAAATATGCGTGATTGTCGATGAAAGCATTTAAAAGTCTACTACAACTGAAAAGGCCTCTTAGCCTCTAGAGTTGGATATATATCTAGTGTCCACATCTTGAAGCAGTTACTGAAGTAGTTACACACTACTATTTGAGATTGGTACAAATAAACCCTCTCTTATTTGTTTTGACATCATGTCATACATTTTAATTCCTAATAAAGTGATTTGCCTAAGGGCGCTTATCAAGTGTCACCCTTTCTTGTGTTTAGTTTTTTTTTCCTTAGGTAGAAATATAAAGGGGTATAAAAAATGTAAATGAAAAATGTGATACATGCAATATATAGGGAAAATAGGGGTTTTTTAAAATCGGCAAGGCATATTAGGAGGGGGTTAAAAAAATGATTTTGGGAGGTATTTTCCAATATTTTTTGAAAATAGGGGTATTGTTTCATATGCCATGAATGAACGTGCTATGGCATGGTTTCACTAAGTGAATACCCCATGGTGATTCTCTATGTGTGGGCTGCCCTAATGCTATGTGAAATCTCCTAGATGTGCCCATCTACCTGCCAATGGCTGCTTGTTTTTCTCTTTGGCTCACGTTAGGGTTTGGCAGTGATCTGTCCCTTGCTCTCTCTTTGTCGTGAGTGTAGCTCGACTACCAAGTATGGAAAATTTGGAGCGTTTAGGTTTTGTTGTAGATTTGATGTGCACCCATCTCCGACAATCCAAGTGAAAACATGCCCAAGTTTCACCCAAGCTCTGCATGAGTGGTTTCTCCTCATCGTTCAGACATGGGAACTATTACTTTCACTCTGGCATCTCTTTCAGTGTTTGTGTTGATCCCAATTTTGTCACTATTCTTGGCTTGTAATTTACTCTTTTGGCATCTATTTTGTGACCTTTTTCACATGTTTCTTGTCATACAACCTATGATTCAGCCCCAGGTACGAACACATTAGGAATTTATGCAAGACTCGGTTTATTTTTATTATTTCATGATTTTCCCAAGTAATTATGTTATAATTGGAAATATGTGTGATATATGAATTTTTTTTGCATATAGTAGTCTTTAAACGAGCCAACATTGGACACTCATTAATGCTAGATATACGTAGAGCATATCTAGCTTTCCATTCAGCCTCCCGATCATCCCGCACACTATTAGTTGTCATATTCCCAAGTGATTAAAGCACAAAATGGTCTTCAGCTGTTTTGTTGTCCATGTGTTTGATGCTACGATGGTCGTTGATATGAGAAGGCTCACCATCCTGCTTTCTCCATTCGACACCACAATCCAAGTCCATGTAAATGAGAATCTATACGCCATAGTACGCGCAAAGATAACTGACGCACGACAGAGCAGGAGGAATACTCTGCATTGTCGTATGGTTGTTTGTTTTCCATAAAGGTTGACTATTTTAGGAGCGATCGACCACTGAAAGGGTCGACCCACTCATCCTTGTAAACATTATATATATTCCTCTCCAAGCCTAAGCAAAGTTAGTTAGCTAGTTTGTAAATCTATCACTCAACATTAGAAAGGAAGCTCTGTGGAAACTCTGTTCTGAATGTTAATATAAGTCCTATTTTCATTGTGTATACATGTTCTTGTTCCTATGAGTGATTGATTGAAACGCCACCCTGATTGTTGAGAGGGCCCCTCAACAACCAGTGGTTCCATTCATGTGTGTGTTCTTGTTATTTCCTTTCTCACAGATAAGTAGTTTCTATTTATGCTTTATTTATGCAAATTGGTTTCCTGTTAGGTGATATTGTTCATTTCCTTTTTTCCTGTAGCATATGCTTTATTATGACTAATGTCGTGTTGTTAATATAATTTCTATTTCTTGAATTAAAGTAATCGGTCATGCACGTAGTTTGTTTCTAGTTTTCCTTTTAGTTTTGCTTATAGTTTCCTTTTCAACTTAATATCAAATGTTATGTTTGCCAATTAGATAGAATTTAGTTAATTTAGTATCCTAGGTTCAGTTTGTAGTTAGAATTAGTTATGTCAATTCTTTTTAGCTATGAACTAGTTTTAGTTATATTTCAGTTTGTTTCATTTCATAATAGGGAATAGTCTCTTACAACCATAAATTAGTACCAATAATATCTTTCCTATTTCAATTATTAACTAGGTTCAATTACTATCCTTTATGTGCATCCTATTCTCATATGCACAAAATCACCTGATATTTAGATAATTTAGTCCATTTATTTCCTAATTTCCATTGTTTTCCTCATACGAACTGTCATTCAGACCGTCCATTCAGCCCTTCATCCAACCTTTAATATTTCCCATTCTGTTTTAAACCTGTTTAAAGTTCTGTTTCTTTGGCTTTTAAATCACATTTTGTTTTGTAATTAGACAATGATTATAACTATAATTAGGACCTTAGTCTAGATCATTTAAAGTATCTATAAGGTTCTATCCCTATCATAAAATTCCTTTTATCTTAGTATGTGTTGAATTGTGTTTTGTTTTGTCTCTTTTGTTTTTTATTTTTTCATTCGTTACTGTTCTAACGTTTGGGAATTATATCTCTAGCTCAGTTTAATTTATCTTTGTGCATATTGAATTTAGTATTAAACATATTAATCTCTAGAAAAACACACAAGTACTTTGTAAATTGATCATATCATAGGACTTGTTTCTTCATTGTGTGGTTATTGAAAAGATAAGTAGAATAGGCTTTAGAGGATTTTTCTTTATTAAGTTTTCTACTTGTTTCTAAGTCATATTTTCCCCACATGGGTTTCATATAAGAGTAGTATACCTTTAACTTTCAATTAGTTGCTAAAAGAGTTTTGTTTCTTGATTAATAGATTAGTTGTTCATAATATCTTTTTCCGTTAAAGTCATTTGCTTATGGAATAAATCACAACGTTTACTAGCACATGTAATTGGACATTACTTAGTTTGGATATATTTGTGGAAGTTAAGTTAGATTTTATCACATTCATTTTCTTTACTTCTTTCGAAAGCCATTTTGATACATGTCCTTATCGATTACCGATAACCATGAATGCATATCCTCAGAACAATCTAGGAGAGTGGAGCTAGATAAATTGTTTCAATCATTGTATATTTGTCAAACCGCCTGTATAGTTTAGTTAAATTGGGTTTCTTAGATTAATTAAATAATCATAATATTGAATTAAATAACATAATCTATTGTAAGAGTTCTAAATCTCTTCTAAACCTTTCTGATTCACAAATTAAGAAGCAGAATAGTTAGTACGCTGTAAAGGAGTAGTTTACTTTCTTAGAATAGTGTTACTTATAAAATACATAATTTATGATTGATAAAGTAGAGTAGTATACCTTGATACTACTCTAATCTAGTAAATGTATCCCAACCTAATTACCTTAGTAGTTGATTTTCAAGAGTTTGACTCGATTTTTCATTTTGAAATATCTTTCGATCTTTTCTTTATTAAAATATTTCCATGACACGTTAGGAACCCTTCTACCTTTGCATATATTTTATATCTTCTCTAAGATTACAAACCTTGGTCCATAATTGAATGTTTGGTGAATTAATTAAGACATTATAACACCCAACATTTTTGGCGCCATTGCCGAAGAGTTGTTGTGTCAGGTAGAATAAGTAGAGTCCCCTTATGAAGTTTAGCAATAGGCTGGTGATGGGGGAGCTGCAAGATGAAAGGTAAGAACATGGAAGGGAAGGCATATCCTAAGGGACTGTGCAGCAGAGAAGGGGATGCTTCCTAGTGTTGGGTGTGTAGATGTTTTAGAAGCCATGCTAGATCTGGTGCAGGTGTCCATAGCACCGTGGTTGAGCTCACTCGCTTAGCAGTCAGCCTTTCCAGCTCCTTTGTAGCCTGATAAACCCAAGTATGTTTGGATTGGGTGAATTTTGATATACCTTTGGCGACATATGAGCTTGCTAGTGTTCCCTTATTCCTTGTGGGAATCATGCCCAGCTCGGGGGTGGCAGTGTTGTCAAGAGATTCCTGAGCACATTTTTCTATGGTTGGGTGAACATTGCAATGACGCAGCTGGTTGCGAGACAAGCTTCTTTCAAGATAAGTATTCTTGTCTATTTTATCTCTGCAATTGCAAATGTGTTTATGAATTAAATGAATGTGTTAAATGTTATGAATGAATGAATTTTTCTTCTGTTGTATGTTAATAATTTATGCACCTATGTAGTGTTAGTTTTACTTACATGTTTAGCATGATTGGAAATGGGTTTATTTATGGTGTCATCCTTTCTATTGTGGTACACCCCAAACAACATGAGATCTTCTCCATAACAAAATTGGTGACTCCACTTGGGAATTTCCTTTTTGGTTGGGTTGTGGGTGCATTGTTTTGCTTGCTTTGCTCTCTATTTATCCATGTTTAGGTGTCACATTTGGTAGTATGTTCATTCATTTATAGTAACCTAGAGTGGTTTTACTCCTGCCCTTCCTTTTACCACCTTATTCTCTGTACACCCAATTTAGAGAATATGTAGTCACGTATATGCGCGGGAAATAGTTTGTCTAGTCATGTACATACGTTGTTGTTCTTTGAAAAGTCATGTACATCCTCCTTTTTGGTTGAGTTATTGATGTGGGAAGTTTTTGGGTGGGTTGTGAGTGTGGCTAGGTCCTCCAGGGTACCAATATTGTATGTTGACTTCTCCCTCTGTGACTAGAAACCACTTTTTTATTATTTTTCTTTCTTTGAAAATTTTTCTTGTTGAGTTATCTCATTTTTTGTTTTTCCATTAGTGCATTAGTATTTTATTCTCGATGTCATACTTGATTTGCATTTGCTTCTTGCTGTAGAGGCTAATAATTTTAGAGAGTTGTATTGTGTTCTCATTATTTTATATTGAAAATAAAAAATAATTTTATATTTACGTTTATGGGGCTAGATTGCCTGGATTAGAAACACTATGGCCGCTTTCCCCCTTTGGTGGACGAGAGGGGACGTGACACAAAGCAATGCAAGTACCTCCTTAGATGGATATGTGTGATGCAAGTAAGTATGCAACTATAGAATTATTTTTTATTTTCAATATCAAAGAATGAAAACACAATAAAACTCATTAAAATTATCAGGCTCTACAACAAGAAGAAAACACAAATCAAGTAAGACACCAAGAACAAAATACTAACTCACTAATGGAAAAAAAATGAGATAACTCAACAACAAAAAATTTCAATGAAAGAAAAATAATAAAAAAAGGGTTTCTAGTCACAAAGGGAGAAGTCAACATACAATATTGGTACCCACGAGGACCCAGCCACACTCACAACCCACCCAAAAAATTCCCACATCAAGAACTCAACCAGAAAGGAGGATGTACATAACTTTTCAAAGAACAACAATGTATGTACATGGCTAGAAAAAGTATTTCTCACCTATATATGCAACTGCATATTCTCTAAACTTGGTATACAGAGAATAAGGTGGTAAAAGGAAGGCCACGTGTAAAACCACTCTAGGTTACTATCAATGAATGGACATACTACCAAATGCGACACATTACCATGGAGAAATAGAGAGTAAAACAAGAAAAGCAATGCACCCACAACCCCACCAAAAAGGAGATTCCCAAGTGGAGTCACCAATTTTGTTACGGAGAAGATATCATACTGTTTGGGGTGAACCACAAAAGAAAGGATGAAACCATAAATAAACCCATTTCCAATAATGCTAAACATATAATTAAAACTAACACTAAGGAACCAAGGGGCCATACCTTATTCTGGACGTTTGAAGTAGATCCTAGTTGTGCTTTCAATCAAATTTGTACCTACACATTTCCCTCCACAAAAATAAGATATACAAACATGACATATGTAAACAATTAGTACCTAATCTATCATGATATATTCCAATACATAATCATGTTGGAGTCATTATCCAACCCACACATGTTTATTTGGCCTACTTTTCCTATTTTACCACTTATCCTTAGTTATTGGCTAAAATATGTGACGACATCATCAACTCGATAATCCTCCTTCAATCAAGGAGCAAATATGGGTTGATCTACATGACCTAAGAACCCTAATTTAGTTAACTGATGGTTATTCCACCTACTTTTAGTTAAAATGCAAACGTAAATTCACCTCCATCATTATTTTTCCTATTTTTGTTTATATTCTGGTTAATTGGAGTGATTTAAGGCACCTCCAACAGCTTCTGGTGACTCGTTTCAGTTCAGGTCACTTAATCTTAGCTAACGGAAGCGAAATATGCACCCTCACCCACTGATTGACATGTAGTTGAGTTCTATTAAGTTATACTTAGTCATAACTGCCTTTGATTCAGTTAGAGCTGATTATTGTTGTGATTAGTGGTTAACTGGTGTGTTTAGTGTGCCCGACTGACAGCTAAACCACTCTCATGTGTGCAATTCAGAAGGAATCCTTGGAATTCGAAATGTCTTACTATTCATGCAAGTGTATGACATTGTGTCACTACTTTTGATTGATTATTGATAATTTATAGCTGCAACTTCCAATCACAACACTTTCATGTCATTTTTCTGTGTAATTGATCCTTGAATCTTCTGTAAGTTGTGCCTTCTTCCACAGATTATTGTGATTCAATTTTGATATGGTATCAAAGCCAATGGGGGAGAAGGGTATTCTTCTCCAACAAGATTTCTTGATGGATCTATGATGCAATTTGAGAAAAGAGTTCAAAAATTTCAACTCTGCACTAGAAGCAGAAAATTTACCACATAATTCATAGGCAAAGGATTTGTTGATCAAGCTTGCTTGATTGATTAGGCCATGTGTGATGAAAACTTGAAAAGTGCAGGCTGTCCGAGCTTCTTGTGGCCTTTTTTGTGCTTTTGTAGTTTTCTCAAAGCTTTTCACTGCATTCGCTACAGGATCATCATGGCCTGTTTTGTGATTCTACTCACTCCTTTCAATTACTACCAATTGTAGGAGGGCATGGACATTCAACTACACTCCAAAGGAATCTACATAGTCACAATGGACATATAAATAGATCCTAATGATGTTGTCGACAAAGAAAAATACTAGAATAATCTTCATGAAGCATATGGTTTTCTGTGCCTTTCAATATCTAGAGATTTTCTCATCGACATCAGTGGATAGAAGAGACCTAAGGAGATTTGGGATCAAATTTCTACTCTGTTTGATAACCAAGATGTCTTGAGGATCTATCAGCTAGAGAATGAGTTGATTTCTCTAAATCCAAGAAACTTTGAAACCATGAATTATTTCTTCACCAAGTTCAAGCACCTGGTGCTTCAGTTGAAGTAGTGCAAAGTTGAGAAGGAAGATGATCAACTCATCCTAGCCATCCTCTCAAAACATGGTATGGATTATTTAGTTCTTTTTTCCACATTCCATACTAGGAATATCACAATTCCAAATTGGAAAATGACATCCATCAATGCATTCATTTAGTCTCTCATAAATGAGCATGACAAGCTTGTCCAAATGGGGATCATCATATCTTCCAAGCACCAAGATATGCTTGTTGGAGGACCCAAGGCTACAAATGTAAATGGAAATCAAAATAAACAAAAGACTAAGTTGGATTCTCCAAAGCCAAAAGAGAAACCTCAGCATCTTGATGAGCCCTCAAGATCAATAAAGAACAAACACAAAGGAAAAGAAGGGAAAAATAAAGGTCAAATGTTCCTGTTGCGGAAAGGGATTTCACCCTGGAAGATCCTGCATGAAGAAACAACTTGATTCTATGAATCTTCTCTTTGAGAATAATAACATCAATCTTCCTGAAGGTACAAGGAAGAGATAAAATCATGATCGAAACATCCATCCCGAAAGAGGACATGTCCTCATGGAAAATGTTTCGAAGCCTTGAGCTCTCCTCATAGACTTTGGTGCTTCAAACCATATGGTGGGAAGAAAAGAATCATTTTCATTCTTGGACTCCCACAATAACATTCCCATCCACATGGGAGATGATTCTCAAATCATTTTGAAAGGAAAAGGTACTATAAAACTTGAACATGACAGCTTCTATGATGTTCGGTATGTGTTCTCTGTGGTTTAAAATCTGATGAGTGTATATAAAATGACACACGCAGGATTGTACAAGAGAGCAGCTTCCACGCCGAATCATGGCGAGATATCATAAATGGGATATTCTAATATCTCCCATCTGGATCAATTTATCTTTCTCTTTTGCCACCAAATCAGATAATGTACTCAAAGAAGGCATTCTCCAATTTGAAATAGAGCGCCTAATAGTTGGAAACGTTGAACAAAAACTGAGTATTCATGACCCAATTTTGAAAGGATTGAAATATCAATTCATCTTCCTTATTCTCAGTCTCACATTGTTTGAGAAACATAAAAAGTAACTTGAATTTAGTGAATAACCATTCAATGGATTCAAAACTGCTTGGACTCAATGAGAATAACACATTCTCCAATTGATGCACTCTGATCTCATCTTGTACTGCAAAGAGAGTCTCAAGTTTGGACCATACCTTGTTTGGATTGGTCAAACAATCGAGATGAAAAAAGAAGACCGGGAGAAATTGAGAGTCAAAGAAATCCATAGGCTTCATCCAAGCTATTACTCCAATTAGCTTTCTCAACAATAGCATTGGGATCATTTTGTAAAGCCAAATAAACTCTATAGAGTCCTTTGTTGTGCAACAAAATTCCAATTTTGGCCTTCCATTCATGATAGTTGAAGGGAGTCAGGATCATTGATGAAGAGGAATCAATGCTTAGTTTCTGTTGCACTCATGGAGATGCTATATTGAACATACACAGATATAAACTAGGAGAAATACTTGTAAGCTTAATTCAAGCTCTTCTTCAGAGAGGGAGAGGATACTGGATGGGATTTGATGTAGAGTATTGATAGCTCCTTAGCTCTTTGGAGCTTGATAGCCTGAAGGCTCTGATACCATGTAGAAATTGAATATTTGGTACTATGTATAAACACATGATGTAGATCCAGTTACAAACTAATTCTCACAAGCATGCAGGAGGAAAAAAATAGAGAGAGGAATAATTGTGTATGGAATTCCAAGGTCATATATGTATGTTTTTTTTGTTTAATTTACTATTAAACGTGAATTTCTAAATATAAAGAATCAAATGGAATTTGATGCGTGCATTATTTGCTTGAATTTCCTATAAATTGTTAATATATGCATATGTGAATATGGGTGAACATAAATTTATTTTCCTTTATAACTTAATAATGAAAACGATGAAAAATGCATTTGGATATAAGTGATGAATTCCAATATATATAAGTAGAGTAACTTGTGATCTCCATGGTTGAAAGGTTCAATTGGGTACGTTACACCCATTGCAATTTTTTACCACATATTTTTATAATAGAGATCACTAGAAAGACTCTCATTCACAACTCAAATATGGGTCATCCACAAATCCAATGGTTTGGGTCAACCAAACAAAATGTTTTGTTTCATTGAAAAATGGTAATTTTTTAAGGATGTTGGCAAAATAAACCTAATAATTACAATTGGGGATTGATACTTGTAACAAAGGACCATAGCTTCCATAGTTCAATTTAAACTTTACATGACATCGACCCTATAAGATTAGTGTGTGAGAGAAAACTGGCATATAGCTTGTGCCATAGAGTCCCATTTCAAGTACTTCCTATCCAACATGTGTTGGAGTGGTAGAAGGAAATTGGAGGATGATCGAGGGAGTGTTAGCTTAGAGAAGGAGGCCAATTCTTAGCATTGTGTAAGTTGGTGGCGAAATATTATTGAGGATTGGCGTAGATGTGGAGGGTATTTCCACACCAGTGGGTTACATGAGATATTGAACTGAGTAGAGATAGTGGGAAAGAGGTTTTTCCTTGTCGATTGATAGTGCTAGATTGGGTTGGCCTATCAAAGAAAGGTATGGCTTGACAGAGCACATGGGTTGGAGAAATGTCCTTCACCTACAATTAATTGGATAATTAAAAGATAAGTGTCTTACTTTGTATGAGATTCCATTGTTATATATGTGTTTATCTTGGTTAATTTACTATTATGTGAACATCTAAATTCATGGAATGACATGTCATCTTAAGTGTGCATTATTTACTTGAATTTCCTTTAAATTGTTAATGCATGAATATGTCAAACTCGGTGAAAATAAATTTGTTTTCCTTTATAACCTAATAATGAAAATGATGAAAATACATTTGGATATAAGTGGTGAGTTGAGATTTATAGAATTTGAGTACCATGTGGTATCCATGGTTGAAATATTTAATTGTGTACGTAACACCCATTATAAAAAAATTTACCACATATACTATAATATATTTCTACCATACAAAAGGTTTTGTTTAATTGGCAATTGGTAATTTTTAAGCATGTTGGTACTATAAACTTAATGAGGACTTATTTCTATTTAGGTTAGGTGAAATTACAGGGGCATCATTTTGTAAGGGGGATGATTGATTTGAATTTCAAGGGATGTTATATTCTAAGCTTAGATGTATATATTGTCAATCCATATTTTTATTTTTACTAAGTATAAAAGGGAACGTGATGGATATATAAAATGTTGAATTTGTGGAGAAGACACCTTAAAGAAAAATTGTAGGAAGACAGTTAAAGATGAGAATGAGAGATCATAAATTTGGCCTCATTACATGCAATGGTTTCGTATCAATAATATCCTTCTTCTCTAAAACTCTCTTATTTTTTTGTGTTGTTTTTTGTTTATATGTTTTCTGTCAATATTTATTCTACAAATGTTGTGGCATATTTACATGTTTTGTCCCTTCTAAGCTTGTCATTTATGTTTTCCATCCTTCCACAATAAACGTCCCTTGATTTTTCTTATAAAGTTTACATTTTGCATGTGCATATATATATATATATATGTGTGTGTGTGTGTGTGTGTGTGTGTGTCTATTTCTATGTATGAAATTTTCTTTTGTTATGCTTGTGTATGACTTTGTTTGGTTGAAGTAAAGCCACCCATGGAACTAGTACCCTTCCACATTACCCCCACACTAAAATATTTTGCAATCTAGAAACGATCTTTCTAGGAAATTGCATTATTAAGTGGGTTGTGTTGAGCATTTGTAACGAATTTTATGTAAAATCCTAAAATTACAAATCTGATTTCATTATTTTTCATGTATATTTTGCACAATTTTCCATAAATCTTCACTTTTATCTATTGCACTAAGACCTTGGAACTTAAAATCCGTTCGAATGGCCTTTAAAATCCCCAAATTTTATTTCATCTCATAAGAAATAGTGTTTCTCTTCGTCATATCATCTTGAAACCTACTATCTACTTTGGAATTCATTTTGTCTAACTTTGACCGACCATGCCATACCATGGACCATGTCCCATAAGAAACCATAAATTTAAATATTCGATTGGGTACATTACATCCATTGTATTTTTTTTTACCACATATGTTGTGGCACATTTGCATGTTTTGTGGGTTGTTCTCTTCTAATATTTGTTTTCCAACCTCCTAGGATAAACATCCCTTGGTTTTTGTAGTGAAGTTTCCCTTTTGTGTGTGAATATAATATATCTTTATATGTATGTATGTATGTCCATTTGTACAAATGAATTTTGCTTTTGTTATACTTGTATATGACTTAGTTTGGTTGAAATAAATCCACCCTAGTTCCGTGTCACATTATCTCCACACTAAAAAAAATTCAATCTAAAAATGGTCATTTAAGAAAATTAAACTGTTATATAAGTTTAGTTAAACATTGTAACGAACTATATATAAAATTTCAAGATTACAAATTTGATTTATGTATTTTTCTTATATATTTGGCACTACTTTCCGTAAATCTAGACTTTCATCATTATTAAGTCACACTTTTGAGCTTTATAATCGGTTCCAAAGCCCCATAAAATCCGCCAAATTGAACGCATCGCATAAGAAAGTAATTTTCTCCTTCAAATTGTCTTGAAACCTCCTATGTAATCTCGAAGTCCTTCCTTCATATTGACTTGAAACCTCCTATGTAACCTGGAAGTCATTGGGTCCAGCTTTGACTGGCCATGTCATACGCTGATCCTGTACCAGATCATTATGGCCCTGGGCAGTGGTGGGTCGTACCACACGCTAGGGCTTATCATTGCAATTAACGTATATAAATAATAATAGCCAGGGGTTTTCTGTGGTAATCTGCAAGATAGCATTTTTGCCGTAATGTGGGAGAGGGGTTTTCTGCGGTATTCTGCAAGATAGCATTCCTGCGAAGCGGTTAGATCTATTTGCCATTTTATTCTTTTTTATCATTCATTCTGCCTTTCTCCAAACGCGTTGATAGGAGCAATGGAGAAACAGGTGTTCCAATTTGGAGATCAAGAAACTGCTGACATCAAATTACAGATTGTGAGTAAAGACGGAGATGAAGAAAACCCTATTTACCTTCATTCTCACATTCTCAAAAAATCTGAATTTTATGAAGCCCGTCTTTCTGATGGCTGGTCTTTGCCGGATGAGCGCCCTCTTAAACTGAAGGTAAGAGCTTCTGTTGATCCAGATATTTATGTTAAATGTTTTCAGCTCATGTATTCTTGTGAAGCACAAGAGCGCTTCCATTTCTCCGGTGCTGTGGACGAAGCCCTGGCTATTTTACCCGTTGTTTCTGAAATGTTGTTTCACTAGGGCATTCAGAAATGCATGGAATATCTGGATGCTGTTCGTTGGAGTCCAGAGCAACATTTTGCGATGCTATCCTCTCTGCAGATAAACATTTTGCGATGCTATCCTCTCTGCAGCCAGGCTCAGCCTTGGTATTAATAGCGGAGATTTAGAGATGCTGAAGCAGAGTTTAAAAGACATGTTGTCTGCGATTACTATGATTCCACGTAGATTAAAACCAAAACTAGGTCGCACAGAAGTGGAGAAATATATCGTCGGATACTTTGACGCCGCAAATACATACTCAGCCAAGGCTGTTGCAGATACCTGTAGATCTGCACTGTTGGAAGAGTTTCGTTCCACGGTATTCCGAATTACATTCTTTGAGTCTGCTATGCTGCGCATTCAATATTTAATACGTGCATCGTTGTGGTCTTCTCTATTATGGCTGTTTGATCTCATAAGGCGTTGTGATTGGACACTCTACGAAACGTCTGTTGAACTCTTTTGCCTGGATCCTCGCCTTTCTAGTTCAGTAAGTCAAGTTGGTGTCGAAGAAAAATTATGTGTTTTGCTTAATCTGATTTTGAATCCAATAGCGAACGCAGAGATAGTTACTGCTCACTCATTTAGGGTTTCCTTCGTAACCAACTGGCTTGGTGAGATGGTGAGGCTGGCTGTTTGCCTGGGTAGTGCGGAGGCATTCGAGGCTTTAGAGAGAGGGCTTATCCATGTGGCCGACACCCTTCCACTAGGTCATCTAGAAAACATTTACAACATTTGGAAAGACGTTTATATAAAGCTAGAATTGGACTATAGTAATGCGATGAGGTGGTGGGCTGGAAAAGTCCAGGATGCCATCAACCATCATAAGATCATTTGATCTAACACCTTGTTATTTTTTATTTTCTTATGATTCTTCATATTTATCTTAATGGCTGGGTGAAATGGTGAGGCTGGCTGTTTGCCTGGCTAGTGCTGCGAAATTTGAGGCTTTGGAGAGAGGGCTTATCGATCCGGCCGACACCCTCGGTCATCAGAGAACATTTAATCGGATCGTGAATCCAATGGCGAAGGCAGAGATAATTACTCGTCACTCATTTAGGGTTTCTTTCCTAACCAAATGGCTGGGTGAAATGGTGAGGCTGGCTGTGAAATGGAGAGACGGGTTATCGATCTGGCCGACACCCTTCCACTCGGTCATCAGAAAAACATTTACAACATTTGGAAAGACGTTTACATAAAGGTAGAATTGGACTATAGTAATCCGATGAGGTGGTGGGCTGGAAAAGGCGACATTTGGAAAGACGTTTACATAAAGGTTGAATTGGACTATAGTAATCCGATGAGGTGGTGGGCTGGAAAAGGCGAGGATGCATGGTGAAAATGTATCTCGATATCATTAAGCATGCTAATATCATTTGATCTATCACTATGTTATTCTTTATTTCTTTCTTTGTTATTGTTTATTTAGTTTGTTTATTTAATTTTAAAATGTTAATTTTGTTAAGTTTATAAAGATTTGTTAACAATTATTTTGTATTTTTATATAATACCTGTTTTTATTTGAGATTTTGAAGTGCATAAGTATTTATGCTTTTTCTACATTGCTTTGAATTTATGGCAGTGGTTATAAATTCAAAATATTTACAATTATTAAAAAAATATATAAGGTATAATTGATTCTTCCATATATGTTAGGTGATACATGGATAATTTTAGGTGATACATGAATAATTTGCTTTTTGTGAGAGATAACTCATTTAACTAAAATAAGGCTAGAACAAGTAACTAATAACTTCGATAACTTATGAGTCACACTTGTGAAATATTGGTGTTCACTAGCCACAAGTTAATGGTTGTGTTAGTATCTTAGAATTTTTGGATGGAATACCCGATATAAATTTTTTGTGGAAGCAGTTTGAAATTCTAAATAGACATTTCCAAAAAAAGAATCTAAAAAGTAACTTGTTCTTATGAAAAGATAACCAAGAGCTCATGGTACATAACTAGAAGAATGTGAAAAATGGATAACCCTTAGTTTATGCATGAATAGATAAATGAAGGATGGATCACATATACTTTCATGGTACTTAATTTGGTGTCTATAAGCTTGCACCAACCATAAATTAGGTGATTATGCTAATTAATATTATGAACTTGAATATTTTTTAATTTAATAATTATATTTAGTTTATTTCTTAAAATTTAATAGTTTGTATTGAAAACTTTTAATAAAAACTATTTTGCATTTTAAATAACTAATGTATAATATTATTAATTTGATCCTTTTCTTTTAATTTAATAATTATGCTTAATTTATTTTGTTTAACTTAAATAGTTTAGATTGATAAAGTTCTAATATGACAAAGTTTAAATTTGAGTAGATAATTACTGATGTTAATAATGATTATGAGTAAAATTAATTTTATTTATATGATGGAAAAAGAGTAGAAATTTTTATTTTTCTAGTTTCACTAATTAATAAGAAGTAACCATTGTGTATGATGGTTTTTTAGTTTAATTTAGTTATTTCACAATAATTTATTATTTATTCATTTTATAAAGTATATAAGGTATTTGGGTTGTATTGAATTATGTTTTTATGTAAGGGATAGTTGGTAAGCATTAATTTATTGTAATTGATGTATTTGTCATAGTAAACGTGTTTAACAAATTAACCTAAACATTAATGTTGAATTAAAAGTTTTAATTTATTAAAATATAAATATTATGATAATTAATGTTTATAAATAAATTCCAAGTAGACCACTACATGGGACTCTTATAATTTCCACCCTACATGATGTGTGAATATTTGAAATATTTTATGATTACCATTATTATGAAGATTGACCTCAACCTGTTTTGTTCATTCCATTTTAAGAAACAAGAGAAATTATTTGGATTTATATAAAAATTGATTCCTATCATTGAAAACATGAGAAAGAAGGGTACCTATGAGAAAGAAGGGTAGCTATGTTACTATAAGTTTGACAAGTTAGAATGTTATGAAGATTAGAATTGTAGCAAAGAAAAGAATTGAAAACTACGATGGAATGTGGATGTACCGAGGTCACACTAAAAGAAAGCTAGAATTTTCCTCCATGCCCATAGACTCACAAAGTTGGCCAAACCTTTCTTCCAATGGTGTTTTAGGAATTTCCTATCACATATTATATATAATTGAAAAGTAATAAAATTTATGTACTTTTATATAAAACTAATATTATTTTTAGTATTGATTTATTGCGCTCAAAGGGACTTTATAGCCCAGTATAAGGGAGATGTTGTAACATTCATCATGTAACGTTCCTCTTGTAAATGTTGACTATAAATAATATTGTTGATTTTGATGGAGATGTCGTAACGAGTATGAGGGAGATGTTGTAACATTACTTTTTACTTGTTGATTATGATGTAGATGTTGTAAAGCTACTTTTTACTTCTAAAAAGTAAAATGTAATAAATATATTTTGTGGGACATCAATTAAAATTAAAATAAAAACAACATGTACTTTGAAAAAGATGTTAGAAATCAATGACTATAAAAACTACATAAAAATTTATAAAGCAGGGAAAAGAGAAGAGAATGCCCATTAATAAAAATAATAATCTCATTTGGACCTAACTATGTAATAAATATTATGTCAGCCATGAATAAAAATACTCAGTCTCAATTTAAACTTAGCTCCTCGCGATCTCTAGGATTAATGCAAAAACCTTTCCCAAGGTTTAATTGCAAAACCATACTTGAGTTTTAAGGCTGTGTTTTTTCGAGAACAAGCATTTAAGATATGCCTAGTTAAATAGCCTTAAATAACTCCTTTGATACCAAGCATTTAAAATATGTCTCGATGATGATGATGGTTAACGTCTACTAAGAGACTTTGGTCTATCGTACCTAAAGAAACCAATTAATTAGTTTGTTTTAAAATTGTATTTGGATGCTCAAAGAGCTAGGTGAGAAGCCTCCCAAGCTCACTATAATTTTGACAAGTTAAAAAGCTACGAAGGTCGGTATTGCAAGAAAGATTATGAAAATGAGATCTAATGTGGGTGTACACAGGTAACTCTAAGAGGAAGTGATTTTCATATTCAATGTTCCTATTCTCAGAGAGATGTAGATCCTTTCCACCCATGGTGTTTTAGGAAGAGTCCGACGACCAATTTCACTATGGAGCTCATGAGAGTTCGTTCTTTTCTTGGCTATATTAGTTTTTTTCTTTGAAGTGGTTAAAATAGAGAAATACTTTTGATATTATAGAGTAGGGTTCATGATCTCCTTCTAATATCTTAATTTTCTTTTAGCCTCTAAATATTTATCACACCAGGGTTTCTCTTAAACTCGGAAGTAACAATATTTTTGATGTTAAATATCGTTAAATAGCTCTTTTGATAGTGGCTGATATGAAATCCCAAAGGAGTAAAGTAGCAGAGAATTCCTAGCTCCATTACACCCAGAACTCCACAAGCGTGAAGATATATGGTGGTAATAAATGGATGCATGTATTTCAGGTGGTAATAAATGATCGAATGGATTTCTTCTTGGTGATTCTCTATGTGTGGACTACCTTAATGCTACATGAACTCTCCGAGATGTGCCCATCTACCTACCAATGGCTGCTTGTTTTTCTCTTTGGCTCACGTGAGGGTTTGGCAGTGGGTTGTCGCTTGCTCTCTCTTTGTCGTGAGTGTAGCTGGACTGTCAAGTATGGAAAATTTGGAGCGTTTAGGTTTTGTTGTAGATTTGGTGTGCACCCATCACCGATAATCCATGTGAAAACATGCCCAAGTTTCACCCAAGCTCTGCATGAGTGGTTTATCCTCATTGTTCAGACGTGGAAAGTTTTACTTTCACTCTGGCATCTCTTTTAGTGTCTATGTTGATCCTAGTTTTGTCACTATTCTTGGCTTGTAATTTACTCTTTTGGAATCTATTTTGTAACCTTTTTGATATGTTTCTTGTCATACAGCCTATGATTCAGCCCCAGGTACGAACACATTAGGAATTTATTCAAGACTTGGTTTATTTTTATTATTTCTTGACTTTACCAAGCAATTATGTTATAATTGGAAATATGTGTGATATATGAATTTGTTTTGCAGATCGTAGTATTTAAACGAGCCAACATTGGACACTCATTCACACTAGATATACACAGAGCATATCCAGCTTGCCATTCAGCCTCTCGATCATCCCGCACACTATTAGTTGGCATATTCCCAAGTGATTAAAGCACAAAATGGTCTTTAGTTGTTTTGTTGTCCACGTGTTTGATGCTACGATGGTCGTTGCTATGAGAAGACTCACCATCCTGCTTTCTCCATTTTGACACCACAATCCAAGTTCATGTAAATGAGAATCTATACACCGCAGTACACACAAGAAAAATCGACGCATGACAGAGTAGGAGGAATACTATGCATTGTCGTATGGTTGTTTTTTTGCCATAAAGGTCGACTATTTTAGGAGCGATCGACCACTGAAAGGGTCGACCCGCTCATCCTTGTAAACATTATATATAGTCCTCTCCAACCGAACGCAAAGTTAGTTAGCTAGTTTGTAAATCTATCACTCAACATTAGAAAGGAAGCTCTGTGGAAACTCTGTTCTGAATGTTAATATAAGTCCTATTTTCACTATGTATACATGTTCTTGTTCCTGTGAGTGATTGATTGAAATGCCACCCTGATTATTGAGAGGGCCCCTCAACAACTAGTGGTTTCCATTCATGTGCGTGTTCTTGTTATCTCCTTTCTCACACATAAGTAGTTTCTATTTATGCTTTATTTATGCAAATTGGTTTCCTGTTAGGTGATATTGTTCATTTCCTTGTTTCCTGTAGCATATGCTTTATTATGAGTAATGTCGTGCTGTTAATATAATTTCTATTTCTTGAATTAAAGTAATCGGCCATGCACATAGTTTGTTTCTAGTTTTCCTTTTAGTTTTGCTTCTAGTTTCCTTTTCGACTTAATATCAAATGTTATGTTTGCCAATTAGATAGAATTTAGTTAATTTAGTATCCTAGGTTCAGTTTGTAGTTAGAATTAGTTATGTGAATTATTTTTAGCTATGAACTAGTTTTAGTTATATTTCAGTTTGTTTCATTTCATAATAGGGAATAGTCTCTTACAACCATAAATTAGTACCAATAATATCTTGCCTATTTCAATTATTAACTAGGTTCAATTACTATCCTTTATGCATCCTATTCTCATATGCATGAAATATCCTGATATTTAGATCATTTAGTCCATTTATTTCCTAATTTGCATTGTTTTCCTCATTTGAACTGTCATTCAGACCGTCCATTCAGATTGTGATTCAGCCCGTCGTCCAACCTTTAATATTTCCCATTCTGTTTTAAACATGTTTAAAGTTCTGTTTCTATGGCTTTTAAATCATGTTATGTTTTGTAATTAGATAATGATTAAACATATTAATCTCTAGAGAAACACACAAGTACTTTGTAAATTGATCATAGCATAGGACTTGTTTCTTCATTGTGTGGTTATTGAAAAGATTCATAGAATAGGCTTTAGAGGATTTTTCTTTATTAAGTTTTCTACTTGTTCCTAAGTCATATTTTCCTCACATGGGTTTCATATAAGAGTAGTATACCTTTAACTTTCAAGTAGTTTCTAAAAGAGTTTTATTTCTTGATTTATAGATTAGTTGTTCATAATATCTTTTTCCGTTAAAGTCATTTTCTTATGGAATAAATCACAATGTTTACTATCACATGTAATTCGACATTACTTAGTTTGCATATATTTGTGGAAGTTAAGTTAGATTTAATCACATTCAGTTTCTTTACTTCTTTTGAAATCCATTTTGATACATGTCCTTCTCGAGTACTGATAACCATGAATGCGTATCCTCAGAAAAATCAAGGAGAGTGGATCTAGATAAATTGGTTCAATCATTGTATATTTGTCAAACCGCTTGTATAGTTTAGTTATTGGGTTTCTTAGATTAATTAAATAATCATAATATTGAATTAAATAACATAATCTAATGTAAGAGTTCTAAATCTCTTCTAAACCTTTCCGATTCACAAATTAAGAAGCAAAATAGTTAGTATGCTGTAAAGGAGTAGTTTAGTTTCTTAGAATAGTGTTACTTATAAAATACATAATTCATGATTCATAAAGTAGAGTAGTATACCTTGATACTCCTCTAATCTAGTAAATGTATCCCAACCTAATTACCTTAGTAGTTGATTTTCTAGAGTTTGACTTGATTTTTCATTTTGAAATATCTTTCGATCTTTTCTTTATTAAAATATTTCCACGACACCTTAGGAGCCCTTCTACCTTTGCATATATTTTATATAATCTCTAAGATTACAAACCTCGGTCGATAATTGAATGTTTGGTGAATTAATTAAGACATTATAACCCCCAACATTTTTGGCGCCATTGCCGGGGAGTTGTTCTGTCAGGTAGGATAAGTAGAGACTCCTTATGAAGTTTAGCAATAGGCTAGTGATGGGGGAGTGGCAAGACGAAAGGTAAGAACATGGAAGGGAAGGAATATCCTAAGGGAAGGTGCAGCAGAGAAGGGGATGCTTCCTAGTGTTGGGTGTGTATATGTTTTAGAAGCCATGCTAGATCTGGTGCAGGTGTCCATAGCATAGTGGTTGAGCTCATTTGCTTAGTAGTCAGCCTTTCCAGCTCCTTTGCAGTCTGATAAACCCAACTCTGTTTGGATTGGGCAAATTTTGATATAACTTTGGCTACATATGAGCTTGCTAGTGTTCCCTTATTCCTTGTGGGAATCATGCCCAGCTAGGGGGTGGCAGTGTTGTCGAGAGATTCATGAGCACATTTTAATATGGTTGGGTGGAACATTGCGACGAACATTAGAGGAAATTTGAACTCAAAATGGGCCTCCTAAAATGAACTAATAAAATAATAGTTAAAATAATAAAATAATATTTATTAATTTTGGAGGAAGAAAAGAAAAAAGCTACCTTTTTGTTTGTATTTTTGACACATCTCCCTGTGTTTTTACTCAAATTTCGATCGGCAGAGCTTGTTGGATGTGGAATTTAATTCCACATCCAATGAGTACCCACTTGGCATACTTTTGATGGACCCCTCTACCCCAAAAACAAGAAATACTTGAAAAAATGGAATGATGACATCATCATTTCATTTTTTCAAGTATTTCTTGTTTTTGGGGTAGCGGGGTCCATCAAAAGTATGCCGAGTGGGTACTCATTGGATGCGGAATTTAATTTTGCATCCAACGAACTCTCCCGATTGAAATTTGAGTAAAAACACCAGAATATATGTCAAAAACACAAACAAACAAAAACAGTTTTTTTTATGATACCTATCCCCAAATTTATATTAAAAAAGTATTTAAGACCTATACAGTATTTCAAATTTAAATCAATTTCATTGGCTAACACATGATGACATGGAATTTTAATAAAAGTTAAAAGGCCCATTTTGAGTTGAAATTTCCTCTAAGGGCAGCTGGTTGCGGGACAAGCTTCTTTCAAGATAAGTATTCTTGTCTATTTTATCTCTGCAATTGCAGATGTGTTTATGAATTAAATGAACATGTTAAATGTTGTGAATGAATGAATTTTGCTTCTGTTGTATGTTAATAATTTATGCATCTATGTAGTGTTAGTTTTACTTATATGTTTAGCATGATTTAAAGTCCATTTATTTATGGTGCCATCCTTTCTGTTGTGGTGCACCCCAAACAACATGAGATCTTCTCCATAACAAAATTGGTGACTCCACTTGGGAATTTCCTTTTTGGTGGGGTTGTGGGTGCATTGTTTTGCTTGATTTTCTCTCTATTTATCCATGTGTAGGTGTCACATTTGGTAGTATGTTCATTCATTGATAGTAACCTAGAGTGGTTTTACTCCTTCCCTTCCTTTTACCACCTTATTCTCTGTACACCGAGTTCAGAGAATATGTAGTCACGTATATGCACAGGAAATACTTTGTCTAGTCATGTACATACGTTGTTGTTCTTTGAAAAGTCACGTACATCCTCCTTTTTGGTTGAGTTCTTGATGTGGGAATTTTTTGGGTGGTTTATGAGTGTGGCTGGGTCCTCCTGGGTACCAATATTGTATGTTGACTTCTCCCTCTATGACTAGAAACCCCTTTTTTTATTATTTTTCTTTCTTTGAAAATTTTTCTTATTGAGTTATCTCTGTTTTTGTTTTTCCATTAGTGCATTAGTATTTTATTCTTGGTGTCTTACTTGATTTGCGTTTGCTTCTTGCCGTAGAAGCTGATAATTTTAGTGAGTTTTAATGTGTTTTGATTATTTTATATTGAAAATAAAAAATAGTTTTATATTTGTGTTTATGGGGCTAGATTGCCTGGATTAGCAACACTATGGTCGCTTTCTCTCACTGGTGGACGAGAGGGGACATGATGGATATGTGTGATGCAAGTAAGTATGCAAATATAGAATTATTTTTTATTTTCAATATCAACGAATGAAAACACAATAAAACTCATTAAAATTATCAGCCTCTACAGCAAGAAGAAAATGCAAATCAAGTAAGACACCGAGAATAAAATACTAACTCACTAATGGAAAAACAAAAAATGAGATAACTCAACAAGAAAAATTTCAATGAAAGAAAAATAATAAAAAAGGGGTTTCTAGTCACAAAGGGAGAAGTCAACATACAATATTGGTACCCAGGAGGACCCAACCACACTCACAACCCACCCAAAAAATTCCCACATCAATAACTCAACCAGAAAGGAGGATGTATGTGACTTTTCAAAGAACAACAATGTATGTACACGACTAGAAAAAGTATTTCTCATGTATATATGCAACTGCATATTCTCTAAACTTGGTATAGAGAGAATAAGGTGGTAAAAAGAAGGCCAGGCGTAAAACCACTCTAGTTTACTATCAATGAATGAACATACTACCAAATGCGACACATTACCATGGAGAAATAGAGAGCAAAACAAGAAAAGCAATGCACCCACAACCCCACCAAAATAGAAATTCCCAAGTGGAGTCACCAATTTTGTTACAGAGAAGATATCATACTGTTTGGGGTGAACCACAAAAGAAAAGATGAAACCATAAATAAACCCATTTCCAATCATGCTAAACATATAAGCAAAACTAACACTAAGGAACCAAGGAGGCATACCTTATTCGAGACGTTTGAAGTAGATCCTAGTTGTGCTTTCAATCAACTTTGTACCCACACATTTCCCTTCATAAAAATAAGATATACAAACATGATATATGTAAACAATTAGTACCTAATATATCATGATATATTCCAATACATAATCATGTTGGAGTCATTATCCAACCCACAAATGTTTATTTGGCCTAATTTTCCTATTTTACCACTTATCCTAAGTTATTGGCTTAAATATGTGACTACATCATCAACTCGATAATCGTCCTTCAATCAAGGAGCAAATATGGGTTGATCTACATGACCTAAGAACCCCAGGTCAGTTAACTGATGGTTATTCCACCTACTTTCAGTTAAAATGCAAACGTAAATTCACCTCCATCATTATTTTTCCTATTTTTGTTTATATTTTGGTTAATTGGAGTGATTTAAGGCACCTCCAAGAGCTTCTGGTGACTTGTTTCAGTTCAGTTCACTTGATCTTAGCTAACTGAAGTAAAATATGCACCCTCACCCACTGATTGACATGCAGTTGAGTTCTATTCAGTTATACTCAGTCATAACTGCCTCTGATTCAGTTAGAGTTGATTATTGTTGTGATTAGTGGTTAACTGGTGTGTTTAGTGTGCCCGACTGATAGCTAAACCACTCTCATGTGTGCAATTAAGAAGGAATCCTTGGAATTTGAATTGTCTTACTGTTCATGCAAGTGTATGACATTGTGTCACTACTTTTGATTGATTATTGATAATTTATAGCTTCAACTTCCAATCACAACACTTTCATGTCATTTTTCTGTGTAATTGATCCTTGAATCTTCTGTAAGTTGTGCCTTCTTCCATAGATTATTGTGACTCAATTTTGATATGGTATCAAAGCCAGTGGGGGAGAAGGGTATTCTTCTCCAACAAGATTTCTTGATGGATCTATGATGTAATTTGAGCAAAGAGTTAACAAATTTCAGCTCTGCACTAGAAGCAGAAAATTTACCACATAATTCATAGGCAAAGGAATTGTTGATCAAGCTTGCTTGATTGATTATGCCGGGTGTGATGAAAAATTGAAAAGTGTAAGCTATCCGAGCTTCTTGTGCCCTTTTTTGTGTTTTTGCAGTTTTTTCAAAGCTTTTAATTGCATTCGCTACAGAATCATCATGGCCTCTTTTGTGAATCTACTCACTCCTTTCAATTACTACCAATTGTAGGAGGGCATGGACATTCAACTACACTCCAAAGGACTCTACAAAGTCATAATGGACATATAAATAGAGCTTAATGATGTTGTCGAAAAAGAAAAATACTGGAATAAGCTTGATGAAGCATATGGGTTTTTGTGCCTTTCAATATCTGGATATTTTCTCTTCAACGTCACTGCATTGAAGATACTTAAGGAGAATTGGGATCAAATTTCTACTCTGTTTGATAACCAAGATGTCTTGAGGATCTATCAGCTAGAGAATAAGTTGATTTCTCTAAACCCAAGAAACATCGAAACCATGAATTATTTATTCACCAAGTTCAAGCACCTGGTGCTTCAGTTGAGAAGGAAGATGATCAACTCATCCTAGCCATCCTCTCAAAACATGGTATGGATTATTTAGTCTTTTTTTCCACATTCCATACTAGGAATATCACAATTCCAAATTGGAAAATTCCATGCCTCAATGCATTCATTTAGTCTCTCATAAACGAGCATGACAATCTTGTCCAAATTGGGATCATCATATCTTCCAAGCACCAAGATATGCTTGTTGGAGGACGCAAGGCTACAAATGTAAAGGGAAATCAAAATAACCAAAAGAATAAGCTGAATGCTCCAAATCCAAAGGAGAAACCTCAACATCTTGATGAGCCCTCAAGATCAATAAAGAAAAAGCACAAAGGAAAAGAAGGGAAAAATAAAGGTCAAATGTTCCTGTTGCGGAAAGGGATTTTACCCTGAAAGCTCCTACATGAAGAAACAACTTGATGCTATGAATCTTCTCCTTGAGAAGAATAACATCAATCTTCCTGAAGGTACAAGGAAGAGATAAAATCATGATCGAAACATCCATCCCGAAAGTGGACATGCCCTCATGGAAAATATTTCGAAGCCTTGAGCTCTCCTCATAGACTTTGGTGATTGAAACCATGTGGTGGGAAGCAAAGAATCATTTTCATTCCTGGACTCCGACAATAACATTCCGATCCACATGGGAGATGATTCTCAAATCATTTTGAAAGGAGAAGGTACTACAAAACTTGAACATGACGGCTTCTATGATGTTCAGTATGTGTTCTCCGTGGCTTCAAATCTGTTGAGTGTATATCAAATGACACACGCAGGCTTGTACAAGAGAGTAGCTTCTAGCCTGTGATGAGATATCATAAATTGGAGATTCTAATATCTTCCATATTGATCAATTTATCTTTCTCTTTTGCCACCAAATCAGATAATGTACTCAAAGAAGACATTTTCAAATTTGAAATAGAGCACCTAATAGTAGGAAACGTTGACAAAAAAACTAAGTATTCATGTCCCAATTTTGAAAGGATTGAAATATCAATTCATCTTCCTTCTTCTCAGTCTCACATTGTTTGAGAAAGATAAAAAGTGACTTGAATTTAGTGAATAACCATTCAATGGATTCGAAACTGCTTGGACTCAATGAGAATAACACATTCTCCAATTGATGCACTCTTATCTCATCTTGTACTGCAAAGAGAGTGTCAAGTTGTGACCATACCTTCTTTGGATTGGTCAAACCATCGAGATAAAAAAAGAAGATGAGTAGAAATTGAGAGATAAAGAAATCCATAGGCTTCATCCAACCTATTACTCCAATTAGCTTTCTCAACAATAGCATTGGGATCATTTTGTAAATCCAAAGAAACTCTATAGGGTCCTTTATTGCGCAACAAAATTCCCATTTTGGCCTTACATTCATGATAGTTGAAGGGAGTCAGGATCATTGATGAAGAGGAATCCATGCTTAGTTTTTGTTGCACTCATGGAGATGCTATATTGAACATACACAGATATAAACTAGGAGGAATACTTGTAAGCTCAATTCAAGATCTTCATCAGAGAGGGAGAGGATGCTGGATGCGATTTGATGTAGAGTATTGATAGCTCCTTAGCTCTTTGGAGATTGAAAACCTGAAGGCTCTGATACCATGTACAAATTGAAGATTTGGTACTATGTATAAACACATGATGTAGATCCAGTTACAAATTAATTCTCACAAGGATGCAGAAGGAAAAAAATAGAGAGAAGAATAATTGTGTATGAAATTCCATGGTTATATATGTGTTTATATTGTTTAATTTACTATTAAACATTAATTTCTAAATCCACAGAATCAAATGGAATTTGATGCGTGCATTATTTGCTTGAATTTCCTATAAATAATTAATGTATGCATACTTCAATATGGGTGAACATAAATTTATTTTCCTTTATAACTTAAAATGAAAACGATGAAAAATGTATTTTTATATAAGTGATGAATTCCAATATATATAAGTTGAGTACCTTGTGATCTCCCTGGTTGAAAGGTTCGATTGGGTACGTTACACCCATTGCAATTTTTTACCACATATTTTGATAATAGAGATCACTAGAAATAATATCATTCACAACTCAAATATGGGTCATCCACAAATCCAATGGTTTGGGTCAACCAAACAAAATGTTTTGTTTCATTGAAAAATGGTAATTTTTTAAGGATGTTGGCAAAATAAACCTAATAATTACAATTGGGGATTGATACTTGTAACAAAGGACCATAGCTGCCATAGTTTAATTTAAACTTTACATGACATCGAACCTATAAGACTAGTGTGTGAGAGAAAACTGGCATATAGCTTGTGCCATAGAGTCCCATTTCAGGTACTTCCTATCCAACGTGTGTTGGAGGGGTAGAAGGAAATTGGAGGATGCTCGAGGGAGTGTTATCTTAGAGAAGGAGGCCAATTATTAGCATTGTGTAAGTTGGTGGGGAAATATTATTGAGGATTGGCATAGATGTGGAGGGTATTTCCACACTAGTGGGTTACATGAGATATTGAACGGAGTAGAGGTAGTGGGAAAGAGATTTTTCCTTGTTGATTGATAGCACTAGATTGGGTTGGCCTATCAAAGAAAGGTATGGATTGACAGAGCACATGGGTTGGAGAAATGTCCTTCACCTACAATCAATTGGATAATTAAAAGATAAGTGTCTTACTCTGTATGGGATTCCATTGCTATATATGTGTTTATCTTGGTTAATTTACTATTACGTGAACATCTAAATTCATGGAATGACATGTCATCTTATGTGTGCATTATTTACTTGAATTTCCTTTAAATTGTTAATGCATGAATATGTCAATCTCGGTGAACATAAATTTGTTTTCCTTTATAACCTAATAATGAAAATGATGAAAATACATTCGGATATAAGTGGTGAGTTGAGAGTTATAGAATTTGAGTACCATGTGGTATCCATGGTTGAAATATTTAATTGTGTATGTAACACCCATTATAAAAAAATTTACCACATATACTATAATATATTTCTACCATACAAAAGGTTTTGTTTAATTGGCAATTGGTAATTTTTAAGCATCTTGGTACTATAAACTTAATGAGGACTCATTTTTATTTAGGTTAGGTGAAATTACAGGGGCATCATTTTGTAAGGGGGATGATTGATTTGAATTTCAAGGGATATTATATTCTAAGCTTAGATGTATATATTGTCAATCCATATTTTTATTTTTACTAAATATAAAAGGGAACATGATGGATTTATAAAAATTTGAATTTGTGGAGAAGACACCTTAAAGAAAAATTGTAGGAAGACAGTTAAAGTTGAGAATGAGAGATCATGAATTTGGCCTCATTACATGCAATGGTTTCGTATCAATAATATCCTTCTTCTCTGAAACTCTCTTATTTTTTTGTGTTGTTTTTTGTTTATATGTTTTCTGTCAATATTTATTCTACAAATGTTGTGGCATATTTACATGTTTTGTCCCTTCTAAG
>LPNX010851898.1:68533-112351 GCA_001517045.1 Pseudotsuga menziesii
TCGAAGGGCCCTTAAAATCCCTAAATTTTATTTCATCTCGTAAGAAATAGTGTTTCTCTTCATCCTATCATCTTGAAACCTACTATGTACTTTGGAATTCATTTTGTCTAGCTTTGACCGACCATGCCATACGGTGAACCATGTCCCATAAGCAACCATAAATTAAAATATTCGATTGGGTACATTACATCAATTGTATTTTTTCTTACCACATATGTTGTGGCACATTTGCATGTTTTGTGGGTTGTTCTCTTCTAATATTTGTTTTTCAACCTCCTAGGATAAACATCCCTTGGTTTTTGTGGTGAATTTTCCCTTTTGTGTGTGAATATAATATATCTTTATATGTATGTATGTATGTCCATTTGTACAAATGAATTTTGTTTTTGTTATACTTGTATATGACTTAGTTTGGTTGAAATAAATCCACCCTAGTTCCGTGTCACATTATCTCCACACTAAAAAAATTCAATCTAAAAATGGTCATTTAAGAAAATTAAACTCTTATATAAGTTTGGTTAAACATTGTAACAAACATTAGATAAAATTTCAAAATTACAAATTTGATTTATGTATTTTTCGACTTTCCATAAATCTAGACTTTCATCATTATTAAGTGACACTTTTGAGCTTTATAATCGGTTCCAAAGCCCCTTAAAATCCGCCAAATTGAAAGCATCGCATAAGAAAGTAATTTTCTCCTTCAAATTTTCTTGAAACCTTCTATGTAATATGGAAGTCTTTGGGTCCAGCTTTGACTGGCCATGTCATACGGTGATCCTGTACCATATCATTATGGCCCTGGGCAGTGCTGGTGGCTCCTACCACACGCTAGGGCTTATCATTGCAATAAACATATATAAATAATAATAGCCAGGGGTTTTATGCGGTATTGTGCAAGATACCATTTTTGCTGTAATGTGGGAGAGGGGTTTTCTGCGGTATTCTGCAAGATAGCATTCCTGCGAAGCGGTTAGATCTATTTGCCATTTTATTCTTTTCTATCATTCATTCTCCCTTTCTCCAAACGCGTTGCTAGGAGCAATGGAGAAACAGGTGTTCTAATTTGGAGATCAGGAAACTGCTGAAATCAAATTATAGATTGTGAGTAAAGACGAAGATGAAGAAAACCTTATTTACCTTCATTCTCACATTCTCAAAAAATCTGAATTTTATGAAGCCCGTCTTTCTGATCGCTGGGATTTGCCGGATGAGTGCCCTCTTGAACTGAAGGTAAGAGCTTCTGTTGATCCAGAGATTTACGTTAAATGTTTTCAGCTCATGTATTCTTATGAAGCACAAGAGCGCTTCCATTTCTCCAGTGGTGTGGACGATGCCCTGGCTGATAGCCAAAACCGAGCCGACTAAACTTGGGTTTAGGGCTCAGTCAATATTTAAAAGAATATAATTTCACTTTTTAACTCTGACCTGTTTTTACTGCGACCACCTTTTACCTGCGATCAACATATCTGCAGTTAAGTTACCTGCGATCAAGTTGATGCCTGATGCGATCAAGTTGATATGTGCGATCAACTTATCTGCGATCAAGTTGATGCCTAATGCGATCAACTTATCTGCGATTAAATTGATGTGATCAAGTTGATGCCTGATGCGATCAACTTATCTGTGACTAAGTTGATGCGATCAAGTTGATGCCTGATGCGATCAACTTATCTACGATTAAGTTGATGCGATCAAGTTGATGCCTGATGCGATCAACTTCTCTGCGATTAGGATGATAGAATCTGTTTCTTAGTCTAAAGACTTAAGAAATTACAAATGATTCTACCTGTGAGTAAAATGAAGTAAACTACCCACTTTTACAAATCCAAATAACTTATAATAAAAACATAAGCCCAAATATGTAGGAACATTTGAATCGACCAAGGTGCCGTAAAATCTGGAACTTTCACGCGGTGAGATTTTTATGGGTTCTTGTTTTTTTACTTATCAGTAATTGTAAAAGACATTTACAGAAGTAAATCTGGAAATATGTGCGGCCAAATAATCATGAATTCAACCACAAACTATTTCATATATTTAACTATGTGGAAATACAAAGTAATACAAACTTGTCTGTTACAAACCCGTCGGTCCACAGAGCTTCAGCTCTCTGACTAAATCACATGCACAGAAGCTTGAGCTTCGACTTCTCTTTCTCACCCGGAGTTCCTCTGCTGTCCAATGTCTCTCTTGTGTCTGTGTTCCTGTGTTTGTCTGTAAACTAAATTACAAAATGCTTCTTCTATTTATAGGAAACCTGAAGATTGCTACAGCATAGACCGACTTACTTCCCGACTTACTTTCCTTTAAACACTGCAATAACTATCTACCTAACAACTTAGCTTCTGAAATAAATTCGATTGAATTACGCTGCCTACATGTGGACTTTTCCTTCTTATCAGACTGACAGACAAGATCGTGGCTTGTACAGACTCTGACAGAGTCGGCTGGAGATCAAGTGCAGATCTGCGAATAATTAGATTTTTGCAACACTCCCCCATAATTATGAGCAGATGGGGATTTTTAAATCAAAACTTACAAAACGTTTCAGAGCTTAGACATGCTTTGTTTATGACAGATTTCACTGTGGAGAACTTGTCATTCCAAGATAACTACGAAAATACTGGAATGTGTCCTTTGCCAATGGCTTTGTGAAGATGTCAGCAAGTTGGTCTTCAGACCTGCAAAATTCCAAACAAATTTCCTTGTCATTCACTAGCTCTCATATAAAATGAAACCTTGTGTCAATGTGCTTGGTTCTCTTGTGAAACACATGATTCTTTGATAATGCTATGGCTGAATTGTTGTCGCAAAGGATTGTTGTCGGTTCTTGATGGTTCTGTGACAAGTCTTTTAAGACTCTCCTCATCCAGACAGCTTGACATGTAGCACTAGTTGCTGCAACATACTCTGCTTCAGCTGAAGATAGAGTTACTATGGGATGTTTCTTTGAAGCCCATGAAACAACACCTATACCAAAATGAAATGTATATCTAGATGTGATTTTCCTTTCATCTATGCTGCCTCCATTGTCACTGTCAGTGTAACCATTGAGTTAAAATTTTCTGAAGTTGAATACATAATACCAAGGTCTTTTGTGCCACTTACATACCTTAGAATTATTTTACCTGCTTGCCAATGTGAGTTTTTTGGTGACTCCATGAACCTTGAGATCAGACTTACACCATACATAATGTCTGGTCTTGTTGCTGTTAGATACATAAGGCTGCCAACAAGCCTTTTTAATAGCGTAGGATCTACAGTGGATCCTTCATCATCCTTGCTTAATTTTAAACCTGTTATCACTGGTGTTGGGGCTGTATTACAGTTAGACATGTTAAAACTTTTTAAAACTTCACTTGCATACTTAGACTGTGATATAAAGATACCACTTTCAGACTGCTGAACTTCAATGCCCAAAAAAAACTTCCTAAGCCCCAGATCAGTCATTTCAAATTCACTTTCCATGACTATTTTAAAATCTGCTATGCCATAATCACCAGTGAATATTAAATCATCTACATATAGGAAAAAAATTAACATCTTACCTTGCTCATCGATTTTGGTGTACAAAGTTGGTTCACTTTCACTTCTGTGAAATCCATTTTCAATGAGATAGGAATCAATCCTACTATACCAAGCTCTAGGAGCTTGCTTCAAACCATAGAGTTCCTTTTTCATCCTGTACACTTTATGCTCTTGACCTGGAACTTCATACCCTTGTGGCTGTTCCACATATACTTCCTCTTCTAGATAGCCATTTAATAATGCCGACTTGACATACATTTGATGAACATGCCATTTGTTTTGTGCAGCAATGGCCAAAACTGTTCTGATTGTATCCATGCATGCAAGAGGTGCAAACATTTCATTGAAGTCGATGACGGCTTACTGTGTGAACCCTCTTGCTACCATTCTTGCCTTGTGCTTTTGCGCATTCCCATCAGCGTCTTGCTTTGTCTTATAAATCCATTTGACACTGATTACATCTTTGTCTTTTGGTACATTAACCAGTTCCCATGTCTGGTTTTTCTCAATGCATTCTATTTCTTCATCCATGGCTTGTGCCCATACTTCTTCTTCAACAGCTTCTTCAAACGTTAGTGGATCATATATAGAAGAAAATAATAAAAACAGAGAGAATGAATTAGGTGTACCGGCTTCATATATCTCTCACAGACTTCTTGTCTTCATCGGTTCTGTCAATGTTGACCTAGACGAAATGCTTGATGGGTTCTGCTGTCCTCTTGGTGTACTTGTCGGTGTAGCTTGAGCTGCTACTTGTGTCGATAGTCCTTGTGCTGAACCATGTCTTGGTGTCATGGGAGTCGACGGTGCTCGAACCGGTTGACTTACATGTGGTATTTGAACCACTTCCTCTTCCATATCATCGTTGTCGATGTTCGACACAATCTTGACATTTGTGTCGACCGTTCCATCCCATGATTCATTCTCGACAAATTGAACATCCCAACTGATTATGACTTTCTTTGTGACGGGGTCATACAACTTGTATGCTTTTGTGTCTTCTGAATAGCCTACAAAAATACATTTTTTTCCCTTCTTGTGTAGCTTCCTTCTCAGCTCATCTGGAATATGCGCATATGCAACACAACCAAAAAATTTTAAATGTGAGACACTATGATTCATACCCGTCCATGCTTCTTGGGGAAATTTGTTCTTCACACTCTTTTTTGGACATCGGTTCATAATGTATACAGCCGTTGCGACTGCTTCACCCCAATACTCATTTCGCAAATGCTCGGATGCCAACATGCTGCGTGCCATCTCCATGATGGTTCTATTCTTTCTTTCGGCAATAGCGTTCTGCTGAGGTGTATACCGTGCAGTGAATTGTTTCTGTATGCCATGGGTCTTGCAAAAATTCAGAAATTCATTTGAAACATACTCACCTCCTCTGTCGGTCCTTAAATCTTGATGCGGTTTCCACTCTGGTTCTCCACAAGTGCCTTGAACTGCTAGAAATAGCCAAATGCATCAGATTTGTGTTTTAAGAAATATACCCATGTCTTTCTTGAGTAGTCATCAATAAAGGTTAGAAAATATTTGTAGTCAGCAATGGATGATGTCTGCATTGGACCATAGATGTTAGAGTGCACAATTTCAAGTGGTGTGCGTGCTCTATAGGACTTTCCAACTGGAAATGTCTCTCTGTGTTGCTTGCCAAAAATGCAACCTTCACAAACCCTCTCTGGTCTGTTGATCAATGGTAACCCCTTCACCATATTCTTTGTGCAGTAGCTTCATCCCACCAAAATTCAGATGTCCAAATCTAAAATGCCACAACCAGGATTCATCCTGAACTTCTGTCTGAAATGCAGCTTGCAAATTAGCGCTGTAATTTTCTCTCTTGTCGAGGATCTCGACTGTTTCTTCACTTTCTGCCTTGAATGCAGCTCCTATCTTTGTCTTCCCTTTTATGTTGGGAACTATCCTCAATGGAAACAAGCGGTTGCTTGTCATTGGCACTTTTGCTATCAGCTGGTCGCTTGGACGCTTTTCTTTGATCACACAGTGTTCATCTTCCATGTAGACTCTGTAGCCTTTTTGTAACAACTGTCCAATGCTTAAAAGATTACGTTTCAGACCTTCAACATGATAGATATTAGGGATATACTTACTCTCCCCCTGTTTGGTTAGAATATCAACAGTGCCTTTTCCTAAGACAGTAACTTGGATATTGTTTCCAAGTGTAACATTAGTTTTCAATGAAGTATCTAGACTGGAAAATAGATTTAAATTACCAGTCATGTGGTTGCTGCATCCTGAGTCTAAGTATCATATGTCATGTGGACTTTCTTGAACAGCATTGCATTCAAGTGGAGATGTCGATGCCATTAACATTGCACCTGTCGAAGTGTTGGTGCTGGTTGACTGACTTGGGATTTGTCTTCCTTTGTCATATTGCTTCTTCCTGCATTCATATGCATAATGACCAAACTTCTTACAGTAATGACATTGAATTTTTGATTTATCAAACCTCTGGCCACTTGGTTGACTTGGGTTCTAGTTATCTCCTCTGCCACTGACATTTGCGGGACTTCTGCCTCATCCTCCTCTTGAAGAACTTCTTCCTCTGCCTCTGAAGTTGTTTCTCCCCCTGCCTCTACCACGGCTTATGGATGACTGTGCTGCAAATGCACCTTCCAGTGATGTCTATGATCTGTTGATTCTGTGTTCATGATTGATCAGTGAAGCTTGCAGCTCATCAATGCTGAATGTTGACATGTCTGTGTGTTCCTCTAAAGTTACAACCAAGTTTTCAAATCTTGGGGGAAGACTTCTGAGAATTTTTTCAACAACCCTTTGGTCTGATACGGGTTCTCCATGAGATTTCAGTTGGTTTATCAACCCAACAACTCTGGTGTAAAATGTGTCTACATTCTCTGAATCTTTCATGCACAAAGATTCAAAATATTTTCTCAGAATCTGCAGCTTGGATGTCTTTACCTTATCCAAACCGTGATAGGTAGTCTCCAATGTATCCCATGCTTTCTTGGCATTAGTCGATGCTGCTATTCTTGGTAGTATGCTCTCATGCATAGCTTGATGTATGAAAAACAGATCTTTTCCATCTCTCTTCCTCTGTTCTCTCAAGACATCTTTCTGAGCCTGTGTGAGATTGTTATATGTTGTCATGTCTGCTGGTTCTGCGTAACCATGTTGGACTATCTCCCAGACATCTTGTCCTCTCAATAAAGCCTTCATTGTTAAAGACCAATATTCATAATTCTTTCCTGTAAAACTTGGAGGTTGTAATGAACCAGAAGTGGAAGCCATTTTTAATTTTTAATTAACTTTCCATAGAAAATTAATTTCCACCTTTTAAGACAAGATTTATTTCCTAAAATCTTGGGCTGTTATAAACCTTGGTCTGATATAACCTTGCTCTGATACCAGATAGCCAAAACCGAGCCGTCTAAACTTGGGTTTAGGGCTCAGTCAATATTTAAAAGAAAATAATTTCACTTTTTAACTTCGACCTATTTTTACTGCGACCACCTTTTACTGCAACCAAGTTAATACCTGCAATCAACTTATCTGCGGTCAAGTTACGTGTGATAAAGTTGATGCCTGATGCGATCAAGTTTATATGTGCGATCAACTTATCTGTGATCAAGTTGATGAGATCAAGTTGATTCCTGATGCGATCAACTTATCTACGATTAAGTTGATGTGATCAAGTTGATGCCTGATGCGATCAACTCATCTGTGATTAAATTGATGCGATCAAGTTGATGCCTGATGGGATCAACTTATCTGCGATTAAGTTGATGCGATCAAGTTGATGCTTGATGTGATCAACTTCTCTACGATTAGGATGATAGAATATGTTTCTTAGTCTAAAGACTTAAGAAATTACAAATGATTCTACCTATGAGTAAAATGAAGTAAACTACCCACTTTTACAAATCCAAATAACTTATAATAAAAACATATGCCCAAATATGTAAGAAGATTTGAATCGACCAAGGTGACGTAAAATCTAGAACTGTCACGCGGTGAGATTTTTATGGGTTCTTATTCTTTTACTTATCAGTAATTGTAAAAGACATTTATAGAAGTAAACCTAGAAATATGTGCGGCCAAATAATCATGAATTCAACCACAAACTATTTCATATATTTAACTATGCATAAATACAAAGTAATACAAACTCGTATGTTACTAACTCGTTGGTCCACAGAGCTTCAGCTCTTCGACTAAATCACATGCACAGAAGCTTGAGCTTCGACTTGTCTTTCTCACCTGGAGTTCCTCTGCTGTCTAATGTCTCTCTTGTGTCTGTGTTCCTGTGTTTGTCTGTAAACTAAATTACAAAATGCTTCTTCTATTTATAGGCAACCTGAAGATTGCTACAGCATAGACTGACTTACTTGCCGACTTACTTTCCATTAAACACTGCAATAACTATCTACCTAACAACTTAGCTTCTGAAATAAATTCGATTGAATTATGTTGCCTACATGTGGACTTTTCCTTCTTGTCAGACTGATAAACAAGATCGTGGCTTGTACAGACTCTGACAGAGTTGGCTGGAGATCAAGTGCAGATCTACGAATAATTACATTTTTCCAACACTCCCCCTTAATTATGAGCAGATGGGGATTTTTAAATCAAAACTTACAAAATGTTTCAGAGCTTAGACATGCTTTTTTTATGACAAAGTTCACTGTGGAGAACTTGTCATTCCAATATAACTACACAAATACTGGAATGTGCACTTTGCCAATGGCTTTGTGAAGATGTCGGCAAGTTGGTATTCAGACCTGCAAAATTCCAAACAAATTTCCTTGTCGTTCACCAACTCTCTTATAAAATGAAACCTTGTGTCGATGTGCTTGGTTCTCTTGTGAAACACATGATTCTTTGATAATTCTATGGCTGAATTATTGTTGCAGAAGATTGTTGTTGGTTCTTGATGGTTCTGTGACAAGTCTTTTAAGACTCTCCTCATCCAAACAGCTTGACATGCAGCACTAGTTGCTGCAACATACTCTGCTTCAGCTGAAGATAGAGTTACTATGGGATGTTTCTTTGAAGCCCATGAAACGACACCTATACCAAAATGAAATGTATATCCAGATGTGCTTTTCCTGTCATCTATGCTGCCTCCATTGTCACTGTCAGTGTAACCAATGAGTTTAAAATTTTCTGAAGTTGAATACATAATACCAAGGTCTTTTGTGCCACTTACATACCTTACAATTATTTTACCTGCTTGCCAATGTGAGTCTTTTGGTGACTGCATGAACCTTGAGATTAGACTTACACCATACATAATGTCTGGTCTTGTTGCTGTTAGATGCATAAGGCTGCCAACAAGCCTTTTGAACAGCGTAGGATCTACAGTGGATCCTTCATCATCCTTGCTTAATTTTAAACCTGTTATCACTGGTGTTGGGGTTGTCTTACAGTTAGACATGTTAAACCTTTTTAAAACTTCACTTGCATACTTAGACTGTGATATAAAGATACCAATTTCAGACTGCTGAACTTCAATTCCCAGAAAAAACTTCATAAGCCCCAGATCAGTCATTTCAAATTCACTTTCCATGACTGTTTTAAAATTTGCTATGCCATAATCACCAGTGAATATTAAATCATCTACATACAGGCAGACAATTAACATCTTACCTTGGTCATCGAATTTGGTGTACAAAGTTGGTTCACTTTCACTTCTGTGAAATCCATTTTCAATGAGATAGGAATCAATCCTACTGTACCAAGCTCTAGGAGCTTGCTTCAAACCATAGAGTGCCTTTTTCAGCCTATACACTTTATTCTCTTGACCTGGAACTTCATACCCTTGTGGTTGTTCCACATATACTTCCTCTTCTATATTGCCATTTAAGAATGTCGAATTGACATCCATTTGATGAACATGCCATTTGTTTTGTGCAGCAATGGCCAAAACTATTCTGACTGTATCCATGCGTGCAACAGGTGCAAACTTTTCATTGAAGTCGATGCCGGGTTGCTGTGTGAACCCTCTTGCTACCATTCTTGCCTTGTGATTTTGCACATTCCCATCAGCATCTTGCTTTGTCTTATAAATCCATTTGACACTGATTACATCTTTGTATTTTGGTACATCAACCAGTTCACATGTCTGGTTTTTCTCAATGCATTCTATTTCTTCATCCATGGCTTGTGCCCATACTTCTTCTTCAACAGCTTCTTCAAACGTTAGTGGATCATATATAGGGGAAAATAATGCAAACAGAGAGAATGAATTAGGTGTACCATCTTCATATATCTCTCGCAGACTTCTTGTCTTCATCGGTTCTGTTAATGTTGACCCAGATGAAATGCTTGATGGATTCTGTTGTCCTCTTGGTGTCCTTGTCGGTGTATCTTGAGCTGCTACTTGTGTCGATGGTCCTTGTGCCGAACCATGTCGTGGTGTCATGGGAGTCGACGGTGCTCCGACCGGTTGACTTACATGTGGTATTTGAACCACTTCCTTTTCCATATCATCGTTGTCGATGTTCGACACAATCTTGACATTTGTGTCGACGGTTCCATCCCATGATTCATTCTCGACCAATTGAAGATCCCGACTGATTATGAATTTCTTTGTGATGGGGTCATACAACTTGTATGCTTTTGTGTCTTCTGAATAGCCTACAAAAATACATTTATGTCCCTTCTTGTATAGCTTCCTTCTCAGCTCATCTGGAATATGAGCATATGCCACAACCAAAAACTTTTAAATGTGAGACACTATGATTCATACCTGTCCATGCTTCTTGGGGAACTTTGTTCTTCACACTCTTTGCTGGACATCGGTTCATAATGTATACAACAGTTGTGATTGCTTCACCCCAATACTCATTTGGCAAATGCTTGGCTGCCAACATGCTGCGTGCCATCTCCATGATGGTTCTATTCTTTTTTTTGGCAATACCCTTCTGCTGAGGTGTATACCGTGCAGTGAATTGTTTCTGTATGCCATGGGTTTTGAAAAAATTCAGAAATTCATTTGAAACATATTCACCCCTCTGTCGGTTTTTAAATTTTGATGCGGTGTCCACTCTGGTTCTCCACGAGTGCCTTGAACTGCTGGAAATAGCCAAATGCATCAGATTTGTGTTTCAAGAAATATACCCATGTCTTTCTTGAGTAGTCATCAATAAAGGTTAGAAAATATTTGTAGTCACCAATGGATGATGTCTGCATTGGACCATAGATGTTAGAGTGCACAATTTCAAGTGGTGTGCGTGCTCTATAGGAATTTCCAACTGGAAATGTCTCTCTGTGCTGCTTGTGAAAAATGCAGCCTTCACAAACCCTCTTTGGTCTGTCGATCAATGGTAATCCCTTCACCATATTCTTTGTGTGCAGTAGCTTCAGCCCACCAAAATTCAGATGTCCAAATCTGAAATGCCACAACCAGGATTCATCCTGAACTTCTGTCTGAAATGCAACTTGCAAATTAGCGCTGCAATTTTCTCTCTTGTCGAGGATCTCGACTGTTTCTTCACTTTCTGCCTTGAATGCAGCTCCTGTCTTTGTCTTCCCTTTTATGTTGGAAACTATCCTCAATGGAAACAAGCGGTTGCTTGTCATTGGCACTTTTTCTATCAGCTGGTCGCTTGGACGCTTTTCTTTGATCACACAGTGTTCATCTTCCATGTAGACTCTATAGCCTTTTTGTAACAACTATCCAATGCTTAAAATATTATGTTTCAGACCTTCGACATGATAGATATTAGGGATATACTTACTCTCCCCCTGTTTGGTTAGAATATCAACAGTGCCTTTTCCTAAGACAGTAACTTGGACATTGTTTCCAAGTGTAACATCAGTTTTCAATGAAGTATCTCGACTGGAAAATAGATTTAAATTACCAGTCATGTGGTTGCTGCATCCTGAGTCTAAGTACCATATTTCATGTGGACTTTATTGAACAGCATTGCATTCAAGTGGAGATGTCTATGCCATTAACATTGCACCTGTCGAAGTGTTGGTGCTGGTTGACTGACTTGGCATTTGTCGTCCTTGGTCATATTGCTTCTTCCTGCATTCATATGCACAATGACCAAAATTCTTACAGTAATGACATTGAATTTTTTATTTATCAAACCTCTGGCCACTTGGTTGACTTGGGTTCTGGTTATCTCCTTTGCCACTGACATTTGCAGGACTTCTGCCTCGTCCTCCTCTTGAAGAACTTCTTCCTCTGCCTCTGAAGTTGTTTCTCCCCCTGCCTCTACCACAGCTTATGGATGACTGTGCTGCAAATGCACCTTCCAGTGATGTCTGTGATCTGCTAATTCTGTGTTCATGATTGGTGAGTGAAGCTTGTAGCTCATCAATGATGAATGTTGACATGTCTGTGTGTTCCTCTAAGGTTACAACCAAGTTTTCAAATCTTGGGGGAAGAATTCTGAGAATTTTTTCAACAACCCTTTGGTCTGATACATGTTCCCCATGAGATTTCAGTTGGTTTATCAACCCAACAACTCTGGTGTAAAATGTGTCTACATTCTCTGAATCTTTCATGCACAGAGATTCAAAATCTTTTCTCAGAATCTGTAGCTTGGATGTCTTTACCTTATCCAAACCCTGATAGGCAGTCTCCAATGTATCCCATGCTTGCTTGGCATTAGTCGATGCTGCTATTCTTGGTAGTATGCTCTCATGCATAGCTTGATGTATGAAAAACAGAGCTTTTCCATCTCTCTTCCTTTGTTCTCTCAAGACATCTTTCTGAGCCTGTGTGAGATTGTTATATGCTGTCATGTCTGTTGGTTCTGCGTAACCATGCTGGACTATCTCCCAGACATCTTGTCCTCTCAATAAAGCCTTCATTGTTAAAGACCAATATTCATAACTCTTTCCTGTAAAACTTGGAGGTTGTAATGAACTAGAAGTGGAAGCCATTTTTAATTTTTAATTAACTTTCCATAGAAAATTAATTTCTACCTTTTAAGACAAGATTTCTTTCCTAATATCTTGGGCTGTTATAAACCTTGGTCTTATATAACCTTGCTCTGATACCAGATATCCAAAACCGAGCCGACTAAACTTGGTTTTAGGGCTCAGTCAATATTTAAAAGAAAATAATTTCACTTTTTAACTCCGACCTCTTTTTACTATGACCACCTTTTACTACGACCAAGTTAATACTTGCGATCAACTTATCTGCGGTCAAGTTACTTGCGATCAAGTTGATGCCTGATGCGATCAACTTATCTGCGATTAAGTTGATGCCTGATGCGTTCAAATTATCTGCGATTAAGTTTATGCGATCAAGTTGATGCCTGATGCGATCAACTTATCTACGATTAAGTTGATGCGATCAAGTTGATTCCTGATGCGATCAACTTCTTTACGATTAGGATGATAGAATATGTTTCTTAGTCTAAAGACTTAAGAAATTACAAATGGTTCTACCTGTGAGTAAAATGAAGTAAACTACCCACTTTTACAAATCCAAATAACTTATAATAAAAACATATGCCCAAATATGTAGGAAGATTTGAATGGACCAAGGTGCCATAAAATACGGAACTTTCATGCGGTGAGATTTTTATGGGTTCTTGTTCTTTTACTTATCAGTAATTGTAAAAGACATTTACAGAAGTAAATCTGGAAATATGTGCGGCCAAATAATCATGAATTCAACCACAAACTATTTCATATATTTAACTACGCGGAAATACAAAGTAATACAAACTTGTATGTTACAAACTCGTCGGTCCACAGAGCTTCAGCTCTCTGACTAAATCACATGCATAGAAGCTTGAGCTTTGACTTCTCTTTCTCACCCGGAGTTCCTCTGCTGTCTAATGTCTCTCTTGTGTCTGTGTTCCTGTGTTTGTCTGTAAACTAAATTACAAAATGATTCTTCTATTTATAGGCAACCTGAAGATTGCTACAGCATAGACCGACTTACTTGCCGACTTACTTTCCATTAAACACTGCAATAACTATCTACCTAACAAATTAGCTTTTGAAATAAATTCGATTGAATTACGCTACCTACATGTGGAATTTTCCTTCTTGTCAGACTGACAGACAAGATCGTGGCTTGTACAGACTCTAACAGATTCGGCTGGAGATCAAGTGCAAATCTGCGAATAATTACATTTTTCAACACTATCTATTCTACCCGTTGTTTCTGAAATGTTGTTTCACGAGGGCATATAGAAATGCATGTAATATTTGGATATTGTTCGTTGGAGTCCAGAGCAAGAAACCACACTTCGAGCGATGATATCCTCTCTGCAGATAAACATTTTGCTGGATCTAGCAGCTAGGCTCAGCCTTGGTATTAATAGCGGAGATTTAGAGATACTGAAGCAGAGTTTAAAAGTCATGTTGTCTGCGATTACTATGATTCCACGTAGATTAAAACCAAAACTAGGTCGCACAGACGTGGAGCAATATATCGTGGGATACTTTGAAGCCGCAAATACATACCCAGCCAAGGCTGTTGCAGATACCTGTAGATCTGCACTGTTGGAAGAGTTTCGTTCCATGGTATTCCGAATTACATTCTTTGAGTCTGCTATGCTGCGCATTCAATATTTAATACGTGCATCGTTGTGGTCTTCTCTATTATGGTTGTTTGATCTCATAAGGCGTTGTGATTGGACACTCTACGAAATGCATGTTGAACTGTTTTTCCTGGATCCTCTCCTTTCTCGTTCAGTAAGTCAAGTTGGTGTCGAAGAAAAATTATGTATTTTTCTTAATCTGATTTTGAATCCAATGCGGAACGCAGAGATAATTACTCCTCACTCATTTAGGGTTTCCTTCGTAACCAACTGGCTTGGTGAGATGGTGAGGCTGGCTGTTTTCCTGGGTAGTGCGGAGGAATTTGAGACTTTAGAGAGAGAGCTTATCCATGTGGCCGACACCCTTCCACTAGGTCATCAAGAAAACATTTACAACAATTGGAAAGACGTTTATATAAAGCTAGAATTGGACTATGGTAATGCGATGAGGTGGTGGGCTGGAAAATTCTAGGATGCCATCAACCATGATAAGGTCATTTGATCTAACCCCTTGTTATTTTTTATTTTCTTATCATTCTTGATATTTATCTTAATGGCTGGGTGAAATGGTGAGGCTGGTTGTTTTCCTGGCTAGTGCTCCGAAATTTGAGGATTTGGAGGCTTTGGATTGTGAATCCAATGGCAAAGGCAGAGATAATTACTCGTTACTCATTTAGGCTTTCTTTCCTAACCAAATGGTTGGGTGAAATGGTGAGGCTGGCTATGAAATGGAGAGAGGGGTTATCGATCTGGCCGACACCCTTCCACTCGGTCATCAAAAAAACATTTACAACATTTGGAAAGACGTTTACATAAAGGTAGAATTGGGCTATAGTAATGCGATGAGGTGGTGGGATGGAAAAGGCGAGGATGCATAGTGAAAATGTATCTGGATATCATTAAGCATGCTAATATCATTTGATCTATCACTATGTTATTCTTAATTTCTAATTAGTTTATTCTTTGTTTGTTAGTTAGTGTTTATTTAGTTTGTTTATTTAATTTTAAAATGTTAATTTTGTTAAGTTTATAAAGTTTTGGTAAAGATTATTTTGTATTTTTATATAATAGGTGTTTTTATTTGAGATTTTGAAGTGCATAAGTATTTATGCTTTTTCTACATTGCTTTGAATTGATGGCAGTGGTTATAAATTCAAAATATTTACAATTATTAAAAAAATATATAAAGTATAATTGATCCTTCAATAACTCTTAGGTGATACATGGATAATTTGGATTTTGTGAGAGATAACTCATTTAACTAAAATAAGGCTAGAACAAGTAACTAATAACTTCGATAACTTATTAGTCACACTTGTGAAATATTGGTGTTCACTAGACACAAGTTCATGGTTGTGTTAGTATCCTAGAATTTTTGGATGGAATACCCTATATAATTTTTTTGTGGAAGCAATTTGAAATTCTAAATAAACATTTCTAAAAAAAGAATCTAAAAAGTAACTTGTTCTTATGAAAAGATAACCAAGAGCTCATGGTACATTACTAGAAGAATGTGAAAAATGGATAACCCTTAGTTTATGCATGAATAGATAAATGAAGGATGGATCGCAGATACTTTCATGGTACTTAATTTCGTGTCTATAAGCTTGAAGTAACCATAAATTAGGTGATTATGCTAATTAATATTATGAACTTGAATATTTTTTAATTTAATAATTATATTTAGTTTATTTCTTAAAATTTAATAGTTTGTATTGAAAACTTTTAATAAAAACTATTTTTCATTTTAAATAACTAATGTATAATATTATTAATTTGATCATTTTTTTTAATTTAATAATCATGCTTAATTTATTTTGTTTAACTTAAATAGTTTAGATTGATAAAGTTCTAATATGACAAAGTTTAAATTTGAGTAGATAATTATTGATGTTAATAATGATTATGAGTAAAATTATTTTTATTTATATGATGGAAAAAGAGTAGAAATTTTTATTTTTCTAGTTTCACTAATTAATAAGAAGTAACCACTGTGTATGATGGTTTTTTAGTTTAATTTAGTTATTTCTCAATAATTTATTATTTATTCATTTTATAAAGTATATAAGGTATTTGGGTTGTATTTAATTATGTTTCTATTTAAGGGATAGTTGGTAAGCATTAATTTATTGTAATTGATGTATTTGTAATAGTAAACGTGTTTAACAAATTAAACTAAACATTAATGTTGAATTAAAAGTTTTAATTTGTTAAGATATAAATATTATGATAATTAATATTTATAAATAAATTCCAAGTAGACCACTACATGGGACTCTTATAATTTCCACCCTACATGATGTGTGAATATTTGAAAGATTTTATGATTACCATTATTATTAACATTGACCTCAACCTATTTGGTTCATTCCATTTTAAGAAACAAGAGAAATTATTTGGATTTATATAAAAATTGATTCCTACCATTGAAAACATGAGAAAGAAGGGTAACTATGAGAAAGAAGGGTGGCTATGTTACTATAAGTTTGACAAGTTAGAATGTTCTGAAGATTAGAATTGTAGCAAATATTTGGAAACTACAATGGAATGTGGATGTACCCAACTCACTCTAAAAGAAAGCTAGATTTTTCCTCGATGCCCATAGACTCACAAAGTTGGCCAAACCTTTCTTCCCATGGTGTTTTAGGAATTTCCTATCACATATTATATATAATTGAAAAGTAATAAAATTTATGTATTTTTATATAAAACTAATATTATTTTTAGTATTGATTTCTTGCGCTCAAAGGGACTTTATAGCCCAGTATAAGGGAGATGTTGTAACGTTCATCATGTAACATTCCTCTTGTAAATATCGACTATAAATAATATTGTTGATTTTGATGGAAATGTTGTAACGAGTATGAGGGAGATGTTGTAACGTTACTTTTTATTTGTCGATTATGATGTAGATGTTGTAAAGTTACTTTTTACTTCTAGAAAGTAAAATGTAATAAATATATTTTGTGGTTCATCAATAAAAATTAAAATAATTAAAATTAAAATTAAAACAACATGTATTTTGAAAAAGATGTTAGAAATCAATGACTATATAAACACCAAGTGATAATACAAAAAGCTACATAAAAATTCATAAAACATGACAAAGAGAAGAGAATGCCCATTAATAAAAATAATAATCTCATTTGGACCTAACTATGTAATAAATATTATGTAAGCCATGAATAAAAATACTAATCTCAATTTAAATTTAGCTCCTCGCGATCTCTAGGATTAATGCAAAAACCTTTCTCGAGTTTTAATTGCAAAACCATACCTGAGTTTTAAGGCTGTGTTTTTTCAAGACCAAGCATATAAGATATGCCTAGTTAAATAGCCTTAAATAACTCCTTTGATACCAAGCATTTAAAATATGTCTCGGTTGATGATGATGATGATGGTTAACGTCCACTAACACACTTTGGTCTACCGTACCTAAAGAAACAAATTAATTAGTTTGTTTTAAAATTGTATTTGTATGCTCAAAGAGCTAGGTGAGAAGTCTCCCAAGCTCACTATAATTTTGACAAGTTAAAAAGCTATGAAGGTCGGTATTGCAAGAAATATTATGAAAATGAGATCTAATGTGGGTGTACGCAGGGATCTCTAAGAGGAAGTGATTTTCATCTTCAATGATCCTATTCTCAGAGAGATGCAGATCCTTTCCACCCATGGTTTTTTAGGAAGAGTCTGACGACCAGTTTCACTATCGAGCTCATGAGAGTTCATTCTTATCTTGGCTATATTAGTTTTTTGCTTTGAACTTGTTAAAATAGAGAAATACTTTTGATATTATAGAGTAGGGTTCATGATCTCCTTATAATATCTTAATTATATTTTAGCCTCAAAATATTTATTACACCACAGTTTCTCTTAAACTCTAGAGTAACAATATTTTTGATGTTAAATATCGTTAAATAGCTCTTTTGATAGTTGTTGATACGAAATCCCAAAGGAGTAAAGTAGCAGAGAATTCCTAGCTCCATTACACCAAGAACTCCACAAGCGTGAAGATATATGGTGGTAATAAATGGATGCATGTATTTCGGGTGGTAATAAATGATCGGATGGATTTCTTCTTGGAGATTCTCTATGTGTGGACTGCCCTATTGCTATGTGAAATCTCTGAGATGTGGCTCACGTTAGGGTTTGGTAGTGGTCTGTCCCTTGCTCTCTCTTTTTCATGAGTGTAGGTGGACTGTCAAGTATGGAAAATTTGGAATATTTAGGTTTTGTTGTAGATTTGGTGTGCACCCATCATTGATAATACATGTCAAAACATGCCCAAGTTTCACCCAACCTCTGCATGAGTGGTTTCTCCTCATCATTCAGACGTGGGAAGTGTTACTTTCACTCTGCCATCTCTTTCAGTGTCTGTGTTGATCCCAGTATTGTCACTATTCTTGGCTTCTAATTTATTCTTTTGGCATCTATTTTGTGACCTTTTTGACATGTTTCTTGCCATACATCCTATCATTCAGCCCCAGGTATGAACACATTAGGAATTTATGCAAGCCTTGTTTTATTTTTATTATTTCATGATTTTACCAAGCAATTATGTTATAATTGGAAATATGTGTGATATATGAATTTGTTTTGCAGATCGTAGTATTTAAACGAGCCAAAATTGGGCACTCATTCATGCTAGATATACACAGAGCATATCCATCTTTCCATTCAGCCTCCCGATCATCCTGCATACTGTTAGTTGGCATATTCCCAAGTGATTAAAGTGCAAAATGATCTTCAGTTGTTTTGTTGGCCACGTGTTTGATGCTACAATGGTCGTTTCTATGAGAAGGCTCACCATCCTTCTTTCTCGATTTGACACCACAATCCAAGTCCATGTAAATGAGAATCTATACGCCGCAGTACGCGCAAGGAGAACCGACGTGCGAGAGAGAAGGAGGAATAATGTGCGTTGTCTTATGGTTGTTTGTTCGCAATAACGGTCGAGTATTTTAGGAGCGATCAACCACTAAAAGGGTCGACACACTCATCCTTGTAAACATTATATATAGTCCTCTCCAAGCGAAAGCAAAGTTAGTTACCTAGTTTGTAAATATATCCTTCAACATTAGAAAGGAAGCTCTGTGGAAAATGTGTTCTGAATGTTAATATAAGTCCTATTTTCGCTATGTATACATGCTCTTATTCCTATGAGTGATTGATTGAAACGCCACCCTGATTGTTGAGAGGGCCCCTCAACAACCAGTGGTTTCCATTCATGTGTGTGTTATTGTTATCTCCTTTCTCATAGATAAGTAGTTTCTATTTATGCTTTATTTATGCAAATTGGTTTCCTGTTAGGTGATTTTGTTCATTTCCTTGTTTCCTATAGCATATGGTTTATTATGAGTAATGTCGTGCTGTTAATAAAATTTCTATTTCTTGAATTAAAGTAATCGGTCACACACGTAGTTTGTTTCTAGTTTTCCTTTTAGTTTTGCTTCTAGTTTCCTTTTCAACTTAATATCAAATGTTATGTTTGCCAATTAGATAGAATTTAGTTAATTTAGTATCCTAGGATCGGTTTGTAGTTAGAATTAGTTGTGTCAATTCTTTTTAGCTATTTACTGGTTTTAGTTATATTTCAGTTTGTTTCATTTCATAATAGGGAATAGTCTCTTACAACCATACATTAGTACCAATAATATCTTGCCTATTTCAACTATTAACTAGGTTCAATTAATATCCTTTATGCATCCTATTCTCATATGCACGAAATCACTTGATATTTAGATCATTTGGTCCATTTATTTCCTAGTTTCCATTGTTTTCCTCATACGAACTGTCATTCAGACCGTCCATTCAGATTGCCATTCAGCCCTTCGTCCAGCCTTTAATATTTCCCATTCTCTTTTAAACCTGTTTAAAGTTCTGTTTCTTTGGCTTTTAAATAACATTCTGTTTTGTAATTAGACAATGATTATATCTATAATTAGGACCTTAGTCTATATAATTTAAAGTATCTATCAAGTTCCATCCCTATCATTCACTTCCTTTTACCTTAGTATGTGTTGAATTGTGTTTTGTTCTGTCTCTTTTGTTTTTGATTTCTTCATTCGTTATTGTTCTAATGTTTGGGAATTATATCTCTAGCTCAATTTAATTTATCTTTATGTATATTGAATTTAGTATTAAAATATTAATCTCTAGAGAAACACACAAGTACTTTCTAAATTGATCATAGCATAGGACTTGTTTCTTCATTGTGTGGTTATTGAAAAGATTCATGGAATATGCTTTAGAGGATTTTTCTTTATTAATTTTTCTACTTGTTTCTAAGTCATATTTTCCTCACATGGGTTTCATATAAGAGTAGTATACCTTTAACTTTCAAGTAGTTGCTAAAAGAGTTTTGTTTCTTGATTAATAGTGTAATGTCCCTCCTATATACCCTTAATCAAATTGCAATTTTTGAATGTTATTGTATGAGGGATTATAGGCGAGGAGCTCAAGGCCAAGGTCCCACCAGAAGCAACCTGAAGGTTAGGCGATTAACTTCCTAAATTATAAAACATCAATACAACTCGACGGCGGGAAACTGGTAAACCACTAGGTTGAAAAAAAAAATGAATGGTTTGGGAGCCATGATATTTCCTTCAGTACGCAACCCAAAAAGAGGAAAGCGTAAGTGAAAAAAAAAACCTAGTCTCCTAAAATGTTGGTTAGGCGAAGATTAATAACGAAAGAAGGCTAAAAAATGTTTGTGTGACAAGAACTAGCAAGGTGGACAGATTCCACTAAAGGATCAGAGAAAGGGTAGAAATATATATGCTCATATATTTATAATAATAACTATCGATTTATTAAAGAAAATGATAGAAAAGACTATTATTATTATTATATAAAGGATAAAAGACATGATATAAAATATATCATAAGGACAAGGAAAATAAATAGATTAAGTCTTTTTATAAAAGGGGGACATGAATTATTAAGTCCTCTAAGTCTCTTATATAAAGGGAAAAAAGAAGAAGACATGCACCTTTAGTATAAAGCCTAAAGGATGGGCTAATTCCTTTACACATAAAGGAAGAAGTGAGGGATTTAAGAATATCTCTTTCCTTCATGGGAAAGAGTAAATAAATGAAGGGCATTAGTTGTTTCCTTCGTAGGTCAAGGTAAATAAAATAAAGTAGTTATTCCTTTCATGTATGGGAAGAGCGAATAGAGGGAAGCATTCTTGCTTTTTCCTTCATGGAGAAGAGTGTCTGGAGGAAGATTTTTATGTCGTCTCCTCCTTGGGGTATATTTTTAGGGTTATTTAATTGAGAGGGGAAAGGAGGAAGGGGATCTCACTCAGGAAACTCACATGCATGGAGAATCCACCTAATCGTCAAGAGTTTTTGACTTCCTTTTGGAGGATTGAACCTTTCTCCTGCGTGAACCCAAGTCCACTCTCTTCCAGTGCTGTAAGTGATCTCGTTTGAAGGGCACTATAAGTGATATCTCTATCTTTGCACTGGAAAGATTTGCTTGTGGAAAGGCAATGCGTTTTTTTTCTTTAAGATTTATATCAGCTTGTTGTGTTGGGGTGAATCTAGCCAATGCCTCCTGTAGTTGGGTTTTCATTTCAGAGAAAATTAACCATAGCTATTTTTATAGATACTAGATTTTTTGTTTGCTTTTGTATGGATCTATATGATCTTGGCATGGGGTTGCAATTGAGCTTGATAACCACGTAGTAGGGTCTTTGGATTCGTGTGATTAGCAAGCCTATATTGGTGTTAGTGTTTTGGAGACTATACAAATTCATATAAAGTCTATATTTTCCATGTCGGGTCAAAATGACAGATATCATACCTCAGATTTTAAATTCTGAGTAGTGTATTAGGCGTAAATTTCAGATCTGGAGTGTAGGGTCTAAGTTTAATTTGATTAACTCACTAAGAACAGCTGCTACCCGGTGAGAAATGGTAGTACAATACTATAATAGTATACTTACTTTGTTGACCTATTCGTTGGATAAATGTTTTGGCTAATGGATCTCATCACTCCCGAGTCTCGATGTAACGTCACGTCCATGTAATTTGAGACTGCGATAGACACTAAAATAAAAATTTGTTTTGGTGTACGTTGAGACAATATGTTTGTAGGTTTATTACATTCCTTTAGGCTACAAAAAAAATATATAAAATCCAGATAACATGAAACCACATGTTTTTGCATAAAAACCTCACTCCCCACCCACTGACCTGCAACCCTGTAGAATGGAAGATGCCTATATGTATTCTTTGTTTTGGCATTGATCAACAGATCATGCTTGTATTTACAGCAAGCAAGTTTTAGTCACACTCAATAGCGAGCTCTATGAAAAACGTGACACTGTGCGTGAGGTGGGATGGATGAAGGATCCATCCTGTAGGATACCCTCCGTGTCTTCCTTTTGGTACCTCGTTGCTAGTCTAGATTCTTTGGCGATCTGAAAATGGGAAAAATCGCTTTAACTGAGAGGTGAAAACCAGTCTGTCCAGCATGCGGCCTCTACAGTAGTTGGGAAATCATGGCCAAGATTTAGAATAAAACCCCATTAATAGCATGATGGCCAACCACCTTTTGATTCTACTTTTCGAACAATAGATTCCTTTGTATTTTATTTATTGTTTTATACTTACTGTGGTATGGTCGAGTATGTAACCAGCTATTCCACCCTTGCATTCTTTTGGGAAACTTCCTCTCAGACCTAGGTAGACCCTAATGACAATTCAGGTTTATTATCGAATGTAGCAATGCCTTGGGTTTTTGTATAGATCTGGACTATGCGTCTCTAGGTTATTTTTTATGATGCCAAAAGGCTAGAATACTCAGCAGCATCCACACGTATGATGTAGAGTGTAGAATGCATGGGAGGTTTCAAGTGTTACTATAAATTTTATGTTTCTCTTTCACTTGTTATGTCTTCGTGTACCAGGATGGTGAATAAAGGGGGTATGTATGCTGAATTTTTCCTAGAAATCTCATGAAGTCACCAAAAAGAAATGTTAAGCAATCAATAGCTTAACAATACTTTGTCAGAGGGATTCCATTAGACTCGTCAACAAGAAAGATGGCAACAAAAGTGGTTGCAGATTGTAACTTGTTATTTTTGAATACATATTAAATGAACTCTCAATTTGGTGGATGTAACCCCAAGATCAGGGTGAACCATGTACATCGCCTTGTCCTCATGTGCTGTTGTGGTTTATTTTTGTGTTCTTGATGATTTTTATCTTAGGTGTTTTTTATGCATCTTATCTAATATGTTCTTGATGTATTGTGCTTTGAACTTATCTTCTCTAGATGTTTTGATAAACTATTGGATTGATGTGATGATTCTAATGAATGTTTCAAATGTTAAGTAAAACTGTTTATGGAAATTTATAACATGATCAAGTTTTTTTATTAAGGTCCTTTCCTAATGTTTAAGGGTTATAATACTATGGATCCTGGGAAGGAATGCAATGGACAATGGACTTTGTTGTAACAATAAGCCTTTCTTAATGACCAACACATTTTAGGGATTGATTTATATATTATGTTAGTCGCAAGGGTAGTTGCATTATATAAACGGTGTTCACTAACAAAGTCTATGATCATTACTATGAGTGTTTGGTAGGAATGATTTTGTGGTAGTTAGGTCTACATAAAAATATGGTATTCAAGGAAGACTCTTAGAAAGACGAAAAATATAAAATAATTATTGTCCACTGAATTATGGATTTTTACATTATGTGCTTTCTGAATAAAGTAATATTACTATGGACATTTATATACATGTACTGAAACTCTTATGGAGCAGGATCAAAGATTGACTGGGTGATTGTGTAAAAGGTTGAGTTTGATGTGATATTCTTTTTCATAAGTGTTTAGGTCGTGTAAGGTTGTAACACCAGGAGGACCTGGGTCTAATGTGCTTTGATACATTCTTGAACATCAAATACTGTGACAATAAATATGGTAATTACTGTTCCTTCCTGCCATAAAGATAATAAACTTTGAAAGGTGCATTCTGAAAAAAATCATCCTATAAATCCTAGTTACTAATAGAATTCTATGGGTTTTTACATCAAGTGCCTTGGAATCAGGAAAAACCAAAGTTTACCCGACTTTTACATAGGACAAAATTTCAGGGGACATTACATATGATATCAGAGCCCAAGTTGAAGCACTTGGACCTACATGGGCTGAGCATAAAGTAAAAAAGTTTCACTATTTTCCTTGTTCCTTGTTTCGTTGATGTTATGAAAATAAACTAACCTAAAATTGTTTTCAGAGAAGAGGAATTGATGGGATCGAATCCCTTTTCGATCAATAGATGGAGATAATGTACCGACTGAACCGACGGCCTAGTCATATCAAATGAGATGTGCTTTCCATGGTTTGAGTAGAGACTAAAGTAAAAAGGTATGAAAGAGGGTCTTAGGAAAATTGATATATGCACAATGCTTATGATAAAATTGTTATCGCCTACTAATATTATGCATAAGGTTTATTTCTTCCATTTTTGAAACATGGGGGAATAATATAGATGCCAACATATATATGTAGAGGTTATAACCAAATTGAAATATGTATACGATTAGTGAAAGACAATGATTCTTTTTTAAGCCGATGACCCACCTTCAATGCTCGAAAGTGACCAGTAACGATGTTTCTTGACAATAGTTTGTGGTATTCTACTAAAGGGGAATTGTGCCTCATTAAAAGTTGGTTATGTTTATTAAGTGAGTGGGGAAGAATATGTCGATACTAATAACATTGATCAAATAGGATTTGTGGTGCAAATTATAAAGTGGCTTTAATATGTTATGGGCAAAAGAGTGTCTACTTAAATACTAAGAAATAACACTTTTGTTTTTGCATAATAATGGTAAGCCTCCTTGACAAGAAACTTACTACTTTAGGGCTACATTGCAACATATAATAAATGACTTTGTTTATAGAAGAATGCAAAGTATGCATTGAAAAGTTAGATTGATTTATTTTGGACATTAAATATACTAGTTTGATTTGAATATTCATTATAAATCTATAAACCTTCTCTAGTATATGCTATGGGTAGTATAAGTAGAAATGGATTGATATAATGATCAATTAGGAAACTATGTGGTGAATAAACTATAGTTGGACCACCTATTGATAAAAGGTGAATTAGTCTTATTGACTTGGAATGACTATATAATCTAGAAAGCTTTCTATAACTGCGTTATTTTTTTTAAGAAATAAATTTCTCACATAATGATCGGGACATGAAGAGTTATGCTAACAAGTGAAATGTGTAGATTGTAGAACTTCATGGAAACCTAGGAATGTTTAATATTGCCAAACCAAAGTATCTTTCTCAAAAGAGGAACCCTATTAAATCTTGAAATAATTATTGACATCATGTGTATCGTCTTATGTAGGAAGAATGAATCATTACTATGAGAAAACAGGTGTGAGTTAGGAACAATATCAACAATGGATATATGCAGGTTAAAAAGTAACTCGTACAAAAATGTAATCATGTAATAAGGTAGAGTGTATTGACATAGTGTGTTTACGACAAGTCTATAAGTGTTATGTACATGAGGGTTGTGCATAAAGGAAAAAATTTGTTACACCTTGAATGTATGCACCTGACTAGCATACGACTTTGGGTCCCAAGTTCATACGTCATAAGGAAGAGTTATGTTTCTACTCTAACTATCATGAACTAATAAACCTAATGGTCAGTTGATACACCTAATAAGTAAATGAGGAGAGAACAGAATGTTATTTAGTTTCTAAACCTGTTTGTAACAATAAATTCACAGAAAATGAATGATAACTTCTTATCAAAAACTGCTGATTAATTTGTAGCATTTTTATGAATAAATCTGTTTCATATGTGTAGGCGTTACTCATAGAAGGAAGTTGACTGGTATAAATTGAATTTTAAATTACTTGTCCATTGTTGTGACTAGATCGCTATGATTGGTTAGTTGTTAATAATTATTTACATATGTATTGATGGGTTGAGGTCCTTCCATCTAAGTCATATCTAGATTTGATGCCTAAAAATTCCTTTGATCAAAGTGTACGAATTTGGTACCGCATTTTAGTTATGATTTATATCCTTTGGATCTGATCACGATTGATGCCCAATCCCTGTAATGCATTTTGTTGGCTTGAATTGATCTGATAAATGTCATTGTTGAAATTGCTGGTAAAATGTTGGACTTGCCCTAAGTCTGATAACATGTCAGGGTGTCTGAATTCCATAAATGCATTGATTTGGGGTTGGGGTATAACTAACAAAAACTATTGATGGCATTTATATGATGCATGTGCGTAACATGTGATTTAATTGAACGGATCTAAAGGGAAAATATCATCTCTGATTTATTTTGTTAGCCGAGTCATTTTGAATGCCAAAGGATAGAGTAAGATCTTTATTTTAAATCATTATAGTTTGGATATTTGTAATCTCTACCTTAATGGTCAAGTTAAAGATCTAAAGTCTAAGTGTTGGGAAATTGCTGTTGATATTTTGAAAAAAAAAACAAAAAACAAAAAAACAAAAAGATAAGTGAATGAACGATGTATAATGTTATGGACTAACTTTGTAGAAGTATGCATGGGACACCACCAATTGAAATGGAATATTTTGTTTCAAAATTCACTGGCTTAAATAAGGGAGCTAAGCCACTAAAGAATGAGTGTTATTTTATTATCTTATTTTCGGGGTTTCTATGAACCACAGTTTAACTATGGTTGTGGTGTTATGTACTGACATTGCAGGGTTTTACGATACTTCTGACCATCTCATGATCAATTTAAGACATGGATTCTAAAATCCACTTGTAAATAAGTGGTGGTTTATTCTAAATGATTTATGAGATTGTATGAACCATGAATGATGGTAAGGGTCCAATCACTACAACTTAGGTAATGTTGATTAAATGAATGAAAAATTATGTTATTGATAGATGTTAATTAACCATGAGGCCATGTCATTAATCAAGACAATGACAGTAAAGTCATAAGCACCAAGAAGTGTGCGTTACAAATAGTGAAAGTCAAAAAATTATACTAGATACAGAGAAGGAAAAATTTGAATGCTACGGGAGCACCATGGTGTTAGGCAAGTGATTGTCACATGAGCACATTGGTGCTAGGCATGTATGCTATAGGAGCACAATGGTGTTAGGCAAGCGATTGCCGTGTGAGCACATTGGTGTGGCAAAAATACCTAGGCAAAATTAGACATCTGAAAGATAGGACACTGTTTGATGTCACTGAGGGAGAAAAATTTAACTGGTGGTTAAAATGGAGAGTAACCTCAGAAATGATTGAAATTCCACACAAGAATGGAAAAGAAACTCAAGCGAGAGTTTGGAAAACAAAATGAACATAAAACGTGCTCACAAATTTCTAAGTAAACTTTTGGGTAATGTTGAGTAAGGGATTTCCTCATGTCAAGGACGACCTGACTATTTAATGGTTGGAGATCAAAACCAACATCTAAAGGGTAGTAGTTATATTTTATTGATAAATAAATTGCATTATTGTAGATCGTTACAATGCAAAACGATCTATGGATTTTGTTTAAGTTGAATTACAATTTTGGAATGAATTACTAAATAAAATTTGGGCTAGACCCAAACCTTGTGCAGGAAGCAGCAGGTCTTGAATGATAGAGAACTACGAAAAAAGGATCAAGTAATGTTGAAATAGATCAGAATAGAATAGACAAAGCTAAGTCAGGACAAGAAGAAGACAGTTGAAGCACAAGAACACAAAGGACGGTGTTAATTTTAGGGGGAAAGGATGTAATGTCCCTCCTATATACCCTTATCAAATTGCAATTTTTGAATGTTATTGTATGAGGGATTCTAGGTGAGGAGCTCAAGGCCAAGGCCCCACCAGAAGCAACCTAAAAGTTAGGCGATTAACTTCCTAAATCATAAAACATCAAGACAACTCAATGACAGGCAACTGGTAAACCACTAGGTTGAAAAAAAAATGAATGTTGTAACATCCCTCTCACATACCCTAGATATATTGTAATTTTGTAGGCTTATTGTACTCGTTTTCTGGTGAGGAGCTCAAGGCCAAGGCCCCACCAGTAAAACCTTGTAATAAATACAATCTAAGTTCCTAAGATGAAGACTTAGGAGAACAGCTTAACGAAGGTCATATGAACACGTTAAGGAAAAAGAGATTGGTTAGTAAACCTTAAAATTCGATGCCACATTTTGGGTATCGTCTTAAAAAAAAACTAAACGTAAGCCACTACATGCCAAGGGTCGATCATTCATTTGGTCGACGCTCATATTTCATGACTTTGTATAGTCATGCTTTTAGCCTTTGGTCGACGCTCATATTTCATGACTTTGTAAAGTCATGATTTTAGCCTTTAAGAATTAAGGTCATATGAGTGGACTTATAGAATTTTTAAGCTTGTGGGCCAGCATACATCTTAGGCCAAGCTTAGAAAGAAAATTTAGGGACTTTACTCGTAATACTTAAGTTAAATTCAAGAAAGTATGGAAATTTTCCTTCGACGACCTTAGGAGTCATCCTAAGAGAAAAATAAGTTAAGGGGAAAAATATGATTCCTTGGTTAAAGGAATAAAATGATATGTTAGTATTTATAAAAAAAATATATATATGGATGAAAAGAAAATAATAAATTCAGTCTTTATAAAAGACATGGCTCAATATGAAAAATGATATATATATTAAGTCTCTACGATATAAAGCCTACCATGAGAAAGAAAGAGGTGGGTTTAATTCTTAAAGAAAAGGGGAAGCATGAATCATTTAGCTAGTTTTAAGTTTGGGCATGCATAAAAAAAAAAATAGATGGGATAGTTTCCCTTTTTCCTTGATTTTGGCTTGAGAAAAGGAGAGGGTTCAGCGTGAAAGGAGGAGAATGAACGACTAACCATAAATATTTGACAGCCTTGACCTTGATTTAAGGCTTAAACGATTCTCAAGATTTCCCGAAGAAATAGGGATTGAATAGCAAGAAAATCTTCCCTAAATAGGAACAGCAACATTGTTTTAGGAAACTCCACTGGTATGGTAGAGGAGGGTTCTTGAAGAAGGTAGGTATTATTTTGTATTTATATAAGGAGGTCGACTCTAGGAGAGGGGAATGCCAACTTGGGGACTTTGTGCGGGGTTCCTTTTGGTGAGAGGTGAACGGAGGTTGTTTTATTTTGTTTAGGGATGGATGCCTACGAGGAAGTTAGATGAGATTGGAAGGAAATGCCTGCCCACGATCCAGAATAAACCGAACACTTCCAACACACGATTTACAAAAGGTATGACCATTTTTTATTGGAATGCCTATGAACTGTGGTGTCACTTCTTAAAAAATCCCATGCTTTAATTTTTAGCAATAGAGATTTGAATATACATTGGGATGCTTGCGTTTTTCTGAAATTAAAAATGGAATTCTCCGATCGGGATAACTGGGTTATGACTGCATGTTATGGCCGTGTTGATAACCCACCTTTTACTAACTGAAAGTTTGGATTTTAAGCCCGATTGTATTGAATGCATTTTTATGGATTTATAGTTATGAGTGATGGAAGAAGAATTGTAAATCTAGACTGTAAACTGAATGAGATCTAGTTCAAACTTTGATGACGGTGACCTATGAACAGGACAGTGATTGTAGGGAGTCAAGAGTACACCTTTTAGGTCTGTTTTTAGGATGAAAACGATCTATTAACGGATTGATTTTTCTATGCATGCATTTGGTTTTTTTTATATGTATACATTTTATCGCCATAAAACCTCTATCTCTTTTACTGGTTTCATTTCTAGTTTAAAGCATTATTTTTGTGGCTCCATGTTTAATAATGAAGGGGTTGTCAATTATATAGAGTATTGTGCAAGGTCCTGACTACTCATCCTAACAAGACCTTGATGGCCTTTGCTATTAGACACTTGCTCACAAGGGGGTAACATGTTGTTTTTATAATTTGAACCATGGTGGGAGCAGCAATGGCTCCTCCCTTTTGCTGATGTATGTCGCTTGCGACCTTGAAAATTTCATTTTTCAAAATGAATAGCGTCAGCCTTTGTGGGTGTTGATTGCATTCGAGATCATAACTACATTCTTTTAAAAAAATTGATTGCCATTCCTTTGCAAGGGGCCAAAAATAAACATCCACAACAATATTTTTATTTGTCGTTAATGTGGAGTTATCCTTTGTTGTGTCTAGACTGTTGAAACTTGGGTAGGGTAGGATTTGAACCCAGCCATGGAATGGACAGTTTGTTGTTTATTCTTCCCCCTCTTTTAAGATAGTATTAGTCCTCATGGCACACCAAATTCATTACCTTGTGATGAACCTGTAATATATTACAGACCTTCAGGGATGCTTTAATTTCATTCCGAGTGTTGCCTGAGTTTGAATAAGTAATCCCGTTTTTAATATAAATCTTCCAGTCTTTGTCAAGTAGTGTTGAAAATGTAGGAAGTATTTCCATAAATATGCATTGGTTATTGCATGATTTATTGGTCACATAGGTTAATCACTGTATTTTAGTACCGTAAGGGGAAGAAAAGACCGTCTCATTATAAAACTAAGTCCAAGTACGAGCATGTTAGAATATGCTTATGGTAATGTTATTAATAAGGATATTTTTAAGGTTAGGTCGAAGGAGTGGCTCACTATATGGAAACAACTAAATATCTATACATTGGATAAAGTTGATCTCTTCATTAGTTCAAGTTATTTGTCTTTCATTCCTATAGCAAAGTTGTAGGAACGGAGTCCATGAGAAAAAGGAAAAGAAAGTATGGCAACCATGTTGTGCATATTGTAACCTTTCATGGTAATAAATGTCACAGGTTGCAACCGTTTGGTGGACGTAACCCCGAGTTTGGGGTGAACCACGCACATTGTTGTTTCATTTATGTTTTCATCTCATGTGTTCAATTTTGGTTGTGCTTTATATGAATGTTGATTTGCACATGGTTTTCATTATGCAATTTCTGATATGCTGCAATTAATGATGTTAAAAGAATGGTTGTTTCATACCTCATGATCTATTTTTGAAAACCAGTTTGTGTGGTTAATAACTTGATGGATATTGGGATTGAAGCCTCTATGAATTTATATACAGTTCACTATGAAAGCAACTATTTCCTATGTTTTGAACTCAAAGATTTATCTTGGGACACGATTAGATTGTAATGCCTCATATGTTGAGTTGAAGAGATGGAAACGTGGTACCTAAATGTTGCCTCTATTAAAGGTAAGTAAGGTTACAGGTACATGTAAAGCAGCTATAACCTTATTGATTTCATAGTTACAAATAAATTTATGTAGGGGTTTCAATATTCATTTAGATAGAGGAATGTTTCATTTATAAGCAAGTATTTGACATGTTTATAAGATGGTAAGATTTCCAGCAACAAATTTAACTCAGTTGATGTTTTGATGAAGGATTCACCAAGGGTTTGTGGTCTTATATTATCATTTACAAGTCTTAAGGTTAAGCATAAATAGTTGTTCATGTAGGATTTTGTTCTTGCTGATATGGGTGTGTTACACAAAGTATTTTGATGAATGGATAAATAATTAATCCCTTAAGAAATATCTATATTGTTAGTCAGATATCAATGTAGATAAAATGTGGTTATTGTAAGTCACGGGGGCATCACCTAGGGACCAATATGATATCACGTCCGTTCATATTGGGGGCGTTAAAATTAAAAAATTAAAAATCAATATATTGGGGGTATATTAGGGGTAACTAGGGTTTTTTTTTACTATTTAAATATCCAATATGTTGGGGTATGTTTTATTCCACATTTTTACCTGAGTCGTTCACTAGTCCTCTGAGCCTTTCCTCTTAGGTGCCTGTTCTTGCGAGCTCCTTTGCTTGTGGTCTGAGGTCTGAGTGCACCTGCACTAAGCTGAGGTGCCTGTGAGCTGAGCCGAGGTTCCTACGAGCTGAGCCGAGGTTCCTGCGAGCTGGGTTTAGGGCATATTTTCCATCATGTGGCTGCATGCCAAGGTGCCTGCGAGCTGGGTTTAGGGCATTTTTTCCATCGTGCGGCTGCATAATATTTGATTGCTTAATATCTGGAGATTGCTAAGAAGCTGAGGAGACGTCTAGAAACTGGTGATTGCTAAGAAGCTGTTGCAGAGGGGATATCTAGAAGAGTGATGCTTTTTGTTGACAGACCTACATATCTGTGTGTATTCTGGGCCTAGTGGCTTATAGTGCAGTTGTGCACAGGGTCCTGCTAGCCGCCGAATAAACTTGTTAAATGTGTTAAAAAATACAAACTATAACAAAGTGTTTTCTGTGGTGGGTTTCTCTGGTGCTAAAGGAGGCACATAGGAGAGGTACGATGTAGTGTGTTTAATATTTTCTTATGAATTTTGTATTGGGTTACAAGAAATCTCTTCTTCTTGAATTGAAATGCCTACGGGTTCCTTCAATTCTCTTAGTCTAATGAATCTCTAAACATATATAAAGTCCTCTGTAGGCACCCACCCAGTCGAAACATTAGAGCGAATATCCACATGGACGGAAGTACCAATCCTTCTCACATGAGGTCATTTAAGACCTCAACCATCACCACGATATACTTTGGGTTTTGAACATTACATTGAAACTGTGGCTACTCACTCTCCATGTAATTTTTGGTGTGAGAAATAATGACAAGAGCAGTTGGTTTGCATGTGATTGTTACAAGTACACCTTTAACCAAATGTCAAACCACAGTTAGTGATGAATCAATGGGTTATGTATGGATTTTGAATTGGAAGAAATGCCAGTGGTCTGGGAACAGATCCAATTGAACGATTTTACTCCAACATTGACCCATATTCCATTGACATTGATTTTTTTGAACCCATTGGAAACCCTCTTGTGCTAAAGCCATAATTTTTTCCCTTTCCAGTCTAGAGACATGCTTAACCAAAACTTTATCTAAACTATATTAATTCTTCCCATCACACACACTGTTCTGTACCCTCTCAGATGCTTTGTGTGCTTCCATTTTGTCCTTTTCCAGCTTAGAAATATGTTTCACCATGACATTTCCTAAAATATCTCCAGCCTTACTATCACAGTGATTCAGAATTATTTGCACCCTCTGAAATGATTCATTTTCTCATGCTAATTGTAGTGTCCCTCTTATCCCTTGATGACAATATGCGCGGAAAAGTGGTAAAGTTTTGTTTTTTTTGTTGCTTTATTACTACAAATAGGTTCAACCTATTAGCGACAACTTTACAAGAGATTTTATATTCATTATGTCAAAAATCCATGTGCATTATAGGGGAGTTTATCCCATGCTTTTAACCGTACAACAACCACATTCTCTGAAAGTATTTTGGTTATATATATCAGCATTAGTCAATACTAATTAAGAACGACCATTTCCTCTTTCTACCATTTATGTTATTACATGATATACTGTAGGCGAGGGCATTGGGTTAGGACATTCTTCCTTTTACACCACATGCGGCCGTATCTACACATTAACCATTGAAAAAATAATTTTTCTTTTGCATTTAAAACATTCATGGAAAGGTCACTCAACCATTTACACCATAACAGATAAAGAGATCAACCAAGAACATCCACAGACATAAAAATCAGTACACATTGAGACACATAATGTAAGTAATACACATCAAGGCACCAATATACGTGGTTCACCCCAACCCCGGGGTTACGTCCACCAAACTGCAGCATCATATCATATTTTCCAAAAACAGATTACAAATGGAAACCACCCTGTTTTCCTTCTCTTCCTGTTTACATTTTAGGACTCCCCTTCACAGGGTACTTTTAGCATCAGCTAGGAATCCACATTCATTAGTAAGTCACGACTCCTATCTAGACTTACCTACATAAGCAAACATACGCCTGCATAAAATGAGATATATGTATATGTATATATATACCAACTCATTACCATACTATCTACCCACAAGGTGGATGATTTTAAACACATAAAATGCAGACAAAAACTTAATAACTAACTAGATCCCATAGTGTGAACAAAAAATCTCAATCGCAGGTATATGATACCTACACATACCACCGAAAAACCCAGGAGGCCTTCTTACTCCTAGGAAAATGTAAGCAATCCATTCCATGTTTCATTCTTCGGTTTTAAAAGTGGCAGCTTAGATTTCCGAAGAACAAGTCATTTACAAAATGCAACAAGGAGCAAAACTCCTTTGTACTCACATAAAAATACAGGGTTTAGTATGAAAAAAAAATGCAAGGGTAAACTCTTCAAACAGAAAAAATAGCAGGCACCCCCAAACGCCTCCCTTAGGCATGAATCGTTCCCAAGCAAGCAACTGAATTACCTTGTCTTCTTGAATGGAGTACTCATGATAAACAAGGCAGTTTTCTGGATGTCTCTGTGCATAAATCTCATCATCGGAAGAACAAAAGCTGTATAAAATCCAATGCATCATAAGGTATAAGGTAGATCTAAAATAAAAATGCAGGCTTTAAACACATTTTCGGATTGTCCCTTAAGGTAACCCAAGCTTCGAATGTGTGGGGCATTTAGTCATTCACCAAAATCATGAGAGGGGAAAAGAACAGGCACGTGATTATTCTTCATGCCCACGATTTGGAAAAATTAAGGACATCCCAAACTAGACACGAGATAAAAATATGGACACACAAAGCTTTTGGTCAAATCCCACGAATATCAAGATTCCAACATCCGAGAGGACTTTTTTTTAAAATAAATAGTATACTGCCGGCTCAAACGCTCTTGGAACGGTCAGATTTTGCCACTTAGCGAGCTGCTGGAACAACGATTGACATTTCCAATCTCAAAGCATAAGAATAGGTATATTCCAGGTAAAAAATAAAACAAACAGTCCTAGCTATTTGCAGCCTATAGACATATAAACCGATATGTATATCTATATATATATCCACACGTCTTCTTATTCACACAGTCCTAACCAGAGATAAAACAACGCCCAATTTAAAGGAAGAAATTAGGATGAAAGGTCCCCCTTCCACAACAATCATCAGATGAGAGATTTTATTGAAAACGCTACCATTTGTACCTTTCCTAATTAATGCATTCCGTAGAGGTCAATGGTAAACCCAAAAGGGATCAGACACTTGCTTCAGTAAATGAAAATGCACACATAGAAAAAGATACTCTATTACACAAATGCAGAGATGGATTAATCTCAAAACCGCCAGTTCAAAAGGCTGTGTCAATGTATAATCATACACCAACCATTTTTCTCTAAAACGTGTATACTTGGATCTTTCTGCCGAAAGGTCATCGCATACCATAGGGAGGCTGGTATAACAATTCAACATAAGAGGTAGATGTCAAAAGTAGACATCAAGGCTGCTAAAATATATATAATTATTTAGAACATAACAATACTGTCCATGGTGTATAATAGTCTAAAACTATTCCAATCGAATGACAACACATACTTCAGGGTGGAAAACAACATATTAGCCGCATACCTTCGAGCTAATATATGCATCAGTCCAGAGCACAATGAAATGGACGTGATCGGACATGAATCTCCAGGCGGCACCACGGTTACATAGATTGTCGAAATTGCTCTGATGTATTTGGTTGCAGACCTCAACCTACCCTCCGCAAGATAGAACATATCCCATCACGGTTTAGCTTGAACATCACGCCCTGATTCAAGGCTCCAATTAAGTGCAGGGATCGCTGCCCATGGAGGGCGCAAGGATTCCTAAGGAGGCTCTCGGCTAGCGGTCATGTTTTTCACAGGAAAATTATCTCGTTCTACCAGCAAACCTATTTCTTCCGAAACCTATGAAAACAAAATCCCCAAAAATATTTGTCGATCTCTCCCCATCCCTTTTCTCCATGCCAGTCCCCCTTTTCCTCTCGATGCCACCATTATATAAGGGTTAAAAAAAAAGAACATTCCCAATGGTTCTTTCCATAGCAAAACAAGATTTTGCGCCCCCCACATCAATGGCTGCAAATCCAGTACTGAAAATAACCGTTGAACATTAACAGTCAAAAATAATTTAGGGATTTCAGCATACTAAAAGGCTGTGAATCCGGGTAATAAACGGCTAAAATTCAGAAATCAGGGAAGAATTAATCGCCTACTAACTGGTTGGTATATAGTCCCCTTAAATCATTAATTCCAGCCAGCCTTCAATAATGCATTCACTAATTGAATGCTGAAATATAGGGAAGCTCAAATTGCGTTCATAATATTCCTCCACTAATGTATAAATAAATATATGGGGGATCTACTTCACTAAGTAATTACTTGCAGTGTAACCAATTTAGGATTACCGAAATGAACCATAAGGATTTAGCCCCTTGTGCTTAATCTCTTTCTTTTCAATTCAGAACTCCAAAAGTAAATTCATATCTGCTAAGGTACCTATCTTCCACGCAGTCCCAAAGTGTAGTCACCATAAATATTATAAACAACACAAACTGGAATATATATTGACTTACGGCAGCAACAATAATAATTAATATACCAAACCTTCAAAAATGATTTCTATATAATGCTGCATGAAAATATGTACTAATCACGAATCAAATTCCATAGCTAAGAAATCAAACAAGAGAAACAGACTCAGAATCGAGTCACTTAAAAATTGGCATTCACCATTTCCAATAAGACAAGGACGTCATCAAAATTAAAATGCATAGAACATGCTCAACAAAAACGCACAGTTGAACAATAATATCCACGCAATCAAGAATTTATAACTCAGTGCATAAAATATTTTGGATTCCAAATCAAATGCTCAAACAAACTTAGAAAGCTATTAACCATTGATGACAGAGGAAGTTCAATCTCTTGAATTAAACATATGCACAATGTCAAAATAAATCTAGGGCGTCTCTCCCTTGAATAAAAGGAATTGAAGGAAATATGTACCATTACGTGCTCTGCATATAATATATTTATTCATATTTCAAATACATATTAAATATATGTATCTCCCGTATGTATTTCCTTCATAATATATATATATATATATTCTACATAACTCAAACATATATCTCCAACTTATATGTAAGGTTCTCCACTATTACATAATAATGGTCTACATATGATACACATAAGTATGTAATGCTCCATGCTTGCATGCATATTCTACATATAACTCACATATATGTATCCGATTATATATATTATTCTCCATTAATATAGATAAAGTTTCCACAGATAATACATATATGTTTCCAATATATATTATTATATATAAGGTTTCCACATATAATACATATATGTTTTCCAATATATACTATTCTCCATTTTTATGTGTATAGGGCTCCACATAAGATACCTATATGTATGAGGTTGGTCTCACCATTGTAGTACTCCATGATTATATGTGGAATTATATATTATATAATGTTCTCCACGATTATATATATATAATGTTATACGTCTCACGTACTCTGCGGTGGGAGAAATATCCTTGTGGTGCGGGTTTCCTATTTCCTTATAGACGCATTTATGCTTCATCTTCTATTTTTTGTGAGTTGTAGTAGCTCTTAGGTCTTCATGGTGGGAAGGGGATCTTACACCAATGCCACTAGTTTCTCCTTTTCCAATTTTGATACATGCTTGACCAATACCTTATCCAAACTATCTTCATTCTTCCCATCACACTCATGCTGTTTTTTTTGTACCCTTGCAGATGCCTCTTGCACTGCCTCTATTTTCTCCTTCTCCAGCTTAGATATATGTTTCACCAAGACATTTCCTAAACTCTCTCCATCCTTACTATCATAGTAATTCAGAATTCTTTGCACCCTCTGAAATGATTCCTCTGATGCCAATGTTGCCAGTTTCTCCTTCTCCAATTTTGATATATGCTTGACCAATACCTTATCCAAACTCTCCTCAACTATATGATAAGGTTGATATTTCCTGTCTACATTCTGCAATGAATTTCTTGTCAACCCTGATGCTTCCATTTTTTCCTTCTCGAGATTTGAAATATGCTTGACTAAGACTTTATCTAAACTCTCTTCATCCTTCACATAATGGTGTTGTTTCCTTGTTTGCACACCATTAGATGCTTCATTGGACAACAATGATGCTACTATTTTCTCTTTCTCAGGCTTTGAAATATGCTTGACTAAGTATTTATCCAAACTATCTTATGTCTTCACACAAGCAAGTTGTTTCTTTCCCTACACACTACTAAATGCTTCATTTGACAACTCTACTGCTGCCAACTTCTCCTTCTCCAGTTTTGAGACATGTTTGACCAAAATCTTATCTAGACCTCCCCCACCATTTTCATCATGGCAATTTTTCTTTCTCTACACTCGCTCAAGAACATCTGAGGTAGTCTTCATGGGAAGAATCTCTTGTTCAAGATCAGTCATATCCTTCAATAAAATAGTGCTGAGGTTACTACCAAATACTTTAGAAGTAAAATTATAGTTTTGCATTTTATCTTGGTTGGTGTTATTCATATCAAATTTGCTCTTCATTTTGAGTGTCTTATTCTCAGTTGAATACATGTTTATATCTCTGTTCTCTTTATCATATTTAGTATCAATATCATCTGTTGGATTCACATTGCTTTCAATGCTTTGCTTCTTCGACAATCCTGATTTTGGCTGAGGCATATTTGTACATTTTTCTCCTGTGGCAGTTAACCATTCTCTTTTTGATGCATGAATCTTTTCAGCCAAGATTACATCCAAGCTTTCCGCATTCTGTCATTCTAGAACTGCTAGTTTTGTTGGTTTTTCTGACACACGCTCAGCATGCTTTACAAAGGTTCTTCCAAGCTCAAGAATTGTTTCGAAAGAATCATCCTTTGTTGAATCTTCATAAAAAATTTCACCATGCTCTTGCAGTTCTCCTAAGTTTCTATTTTCTTAAGCTTTAATAGCTTTTGCCAACCTTTTGGCTTCCTGAACTTCACTCTCAAATTTTGAAACATGTTTTACAAGTATGCTTCCAAGATCAGGTAAAATTTCAGAAGTGAGTTCTCTTTTGTTATCTCCAGGCACAAGTACATCCTTAGCAGCAGCTTTTTCTGCCTCCAACTGAGAAACGTGTTTCACCAAGATATCTCCTAGACCTCCAGAATTGCACTTGCCATTAACTTCTTGCTCCTTGTTATCCTCTTTAAGCATAGCACTTAGACCTTGGGTTGCGACTATCATTGCAAGAGAGATAAGCTCCTCTTCTTTTAGGAGCTTTACTCTCCCAAGCATTAAGTCAATAAGCTCTTCTGAAACTATAATATCTTTAGAAAATTGTCTATTAGATTGGTGGTCTTTAGGATGATGTCTATGTTTTTGAAACGGTCCCTTAGCTGCATTCTTCCTAATTTGGATACAGTTTGTCTCAAGAGTGGTAGCGCCTACATCTCTTTCCAATTCAGAGTCAGTGTGAGGTTTGCCTTTAGTCTAAACTTCAATTTCAGAAAATGCTTCAGAAGATAAATCTTTATTGTCTGAATCATTGAAGAGCTTAACAACATTTTCATCTACGTTTATGCTTGATTTTTTGAATGTGTCATCATTAGCATTAAACATCTCATTTATGGAGGAAGATGGAAGATGAGCCAACTGGAAAAATGCTACTTTCACATCTTCTGCAACTTCCTTTTCTACTTTAAAAGTTGTTTCCAATGATGCAGAGATAGTATGTGTTGATCTTCCATCAGTAGTCTCAAATTTCAAAGATTGCTTGGAACCCCCAGGATTGTTATCAATTATCACTCCGACTTCTGCTGCAGAGTCAAAAGCTTCAGCTGCTTTTTGTTCAGCTTTCTTCAGCTGTACTTCAGCTAATGGAAATTGAATTCTGAACAGAAAATACAAGTAACAACATATGGAAATGAAATTTAAAAGTTGTATGGCTAAAATGTAAGAAAAGCAGTAAAGCTAGAGAATTAAAGTTAAAAAATCTAGACAAGATATCAAAGGCTACAACCTAGCTTCCTTAAGAATTTGGCACCAAGATGCTTCCACCAAGGCAGCTTTACGAGCCTCCATAGCTACCCTTGCTGCAGTTTGGGCTGCTAGTTTATCTCTTTCTATCTGGGGTAAATGTGGATTTGAATCACCCAATGTCTCGTCAAGTGTGGCATTCGTTCCTTCCTTTTCCTGTGTTCAAATTTGAAAATTCATGATGTTGTTGAGATGCCAGAAAGGGTCAGATTAGGATTATATTGGCATGCATCTAAACACATCATTCTAAGAGTAAATGCATTGAAGCAGTACAAAAATATTAACTGACACTAAATTTTTGGAGGGTATGAAATACAGACTTATATACCTGCAGCATTCTTATCTTCCGCTCTAGATACGATTCTATCCTCTTTCGTGGGAACCAATTCAAAGGAGACTGGACAATGCATGAACTTGTGCTTTGGGTGCTTGGGTTTATACCATCTCAATCCTTTATCACATTGTTGAGCCTTTATGCACTGCCTTTGTTGAACACCTCCATTTGTACACCAATTTCCATGTTCTCAATATTCGATTATCGTTGATCCTCACTGGTAATTTTGATTGACTTAAGTGGTCTTTATTTTACAGGGAATCTGAATGCTTAATTTCATCTATAACCACCTATTTGTCACTTTACATGTAACAAAATTATTTTACTACAAAAGGGTCAGCATGGAGTCTTTTATGCTCAGAATAAGGACAATGGAACCTGGTACATTTTCAACTGTAATGATGAAATCAAGGTTCTCCTTACAATATGTGGACTCTGTTTGAACAATAAGATCCAAGCAGGGAATGAAACTTAAAATCATGGCAGGAAGGATCTTCTGAGATAATAGATTCAGAAAAATCAACGAAGAAGAAAAAAAGAGCTCATCTGAATAGATTCAGATTGAGAACTTACACAGCTAAAGTCTTGCACTAGATTTGGTTCACTCTATCCTATGATTATCTCATATATATCAAAGAAAATTAAGATAAATATGACACCTCTAAGTCAGGTGTATTTTTGATGGTTATTCTCTTCTAAATTGATATTCAAAAATTAGGATGGTGATTCACTTCCAAAGAGTTCAAAGAAAACTATGCATATCTACCAGAACTGTCTATCACCTAAAATCAACTAAAATGCAAACATTTTAAAAACTTAGTTTATAGAACATTTATGGGCTGGTCTTTCAATAGTTCAAGCAGAAAAAGAGAATTCCAGTCTGCTTAGCTTTGCCATCTAGGTTCTACCAGAACTGTCACCTAAAATCAACTTAAATGCAAACACTTTTAAATATTAGTTTATAGAACATTTATGGGCTGGTCTTTCAATTGTTCAAGCAGAAAAAGAGAATTCCATCTGGGTTTTCTGTTTCCATTTACTCTGTCCTACCAAAACCAAGCTAGTAGTATGAGTATATTAGCATACAACCAATTTTGTAAATAATGTTACCGATAAAGGGAATGCATAGAACATTTCTCTACTGGTCTTTCAATAATTTAAGCAGAAAAATAATTTTAGTTTGCTTAGCCTTGCCATTTGGGTTTTCTATTGCCATATATTCTATCCTACCAGAATATATTGGGGAAAATATCAAAACACATCAGTAAGCATAAACTTGGACCTGAAAAACTTAGAAAAATGAGGAGATATCAGAGATATTTACATCACTGCATACGACTATACGAGGCTTATGTATTTGGAATTTGAACCAGAACTGTCACCTAAAATAAACTTTATAGAACACTTTTGGGCTGATTCTTCAATAGCTCCAAGAAGAAAGAGAGAATGAGTCTGCTTAGCCTTGTCAAGCTGGGTTTCTTGTTGCCAAGTATCAATGCATTAGCAGTATATTCTCTCCCAGTGAATTAAGTTCAAGGGAGTTGAAACTATTTCCACAATTCCAACTCCCCACACTCTAGACCAAGGCGTCTTTTCCACTGAGTGGTCACTCCCAAGTTTGCGATATCATCCAATTCACCATTGTAATTTTTCCATTGTCATCACTCATTCTGTCGATTTTCAACAGCTACCATTGACAAGTGTGAAGAGCAATGTACACAGATTTTCCTGATGCTGGGTGAGAACGTAGGAAGGCCTCAACCTTTAATGCAAATTAATTTGGTCTGTTGGTTGTTATTACAAAATCTATCTCTCATATTGTGCTCAGCATGGTACTTTTTGAACTGTCTCATCTTTTGGACCTTATTATGAGATCTATCTTAGAATAGTGTTCAGCATGGTACTTTTTGAACTGTGTCATCTGTTCTGGGGCATTGCCGTTAACAATTTGTTAATTTGGTTATGTGATAGGATTCTTCATGTTTAAAGGCTTTGCAACATCCATTATAGTATTCCATTCTGTACTGATAACCAAATATTTGTTTCACTGGAAAGTTCTGTCGTTCATTCTCTATTTTTATCTCTTTTTAATCATGAGAGTGGAATCTATTTTGTTTTGATCACACTGTTGTTTCTGGAATTCCATATTCAATCCAAGCTGGTGTAACTTGTTAGAATGCCTTCAGTATAGCCTGGAATATGGATGGTGTCAAAATATCAGGAATCTCGAGTCATCCTTTCTTTCCCTTGATTTTTCTCATGTCTACAGAGAATACAGCAATAAGGCATATCGCTTAACCAATGAGGCACTCTCTATGGCATCTGGCCTCTTACAGTTCATTGAAATATGTGAAGGTGAAATAGTGGGGAATGGATCCATGAAGATATTTTAATTTGAGTCTTTGACATCTTTGATGTCTATTTTTTCAAGAGTGACATAATTTATATTTTTTACATCCTTTGGATGTCTGAGGCAGATGTTGATTGCCTGTTGTATCAGTTTCATGGTAGGTCCATAAGTGCCTCCCTGGATAAGCCATGACTCGGTTCTTCTTGTATTCCCTTGTAGACATATTTTGAAGTCAGGATGAATATGGGATGTATTCCTTGGTATTTTGATCTTGGTGGTGAAGTTGGTTATCTGACCTCTCAATGTAGCTATATGGAAGAGTCTCTGAGCTAGATGTCTTTATATGAAGTTTGATAATTCATTTTTGGCATATTATAACCTTAAAAACACATTTTATGCATCCTATTATATTCCCTTTGCTTACAACCTAAAAGGTGACCAGTCCCACACCAGTCCAATGTTGACAGAGAATATTTCATAGCATATCTTCTACATAGCTAAATTATTTAATAGAAGAAGAGTAATTTCAAAACTATATTTAATATTAATTGTCGTTACATGAAGTTTGATAATTCATTTTTTTCAAATTATATAACATTTATAAAACATGTTATGCCTTCTATAGTATATGTTCCTTGTTTACAAAAAGGTGACCAGTCCAATGTTATGTTAACAAAGGATGTGTCAACACATATCTTGTACATAGCTAAAAACTTGTGTAAGAGTAATTCCAGCACTGTCTACATCAGTTTGACTAGGTCTACAATGTTGATGATAAAAGGAGTATGCATATTAAGATTATGATGTGAAATTAAATGCCTCCCTTCCAAAATCTCACCAATTTCTCTTTGTTACCTGTCATTAGAGATATAATACCTATTCATAGTAATGTGAGAGATTTAGGTCGCTTAAAGTGTTATGGCTGCAATTTCATTGTGTTGTTGAGCTGTGGAAGCTCTAACAACTACGTAATATTCACCATTTGGATGCAAAATTGATCTCAAAGATTTAGGGAGTGAATTTAAGAGTTGTTGCATTTATGTGGGAAGTTTCCAAAATGGTTTACCTGAGCTTTGTGAGTGACTATTGAACAAATTTATCTCTCCTTGGACTGTTCTTCATTTATTAGGCGAGTTCACTTATTACTAAGTTTTTTTCTTACCCCAAGGCC